>JAODLC010000015.1:3722938-3738997 GCA_026781145.1 Hippopotamyrus pictus
TCCTGAGACTGCTGCCCCCGCGACCCGACCTCGGATAAGCAGGAGAAAATGGATGGATGGATGGATGGATGGATGGAAATAATGCCTTGAATTATCTCTGCTGTTATAACTGCTAGAGGAGATTACTTTGATGAACCAAAGATATGACATTTTCTTGCTAATAAAGGTACCCAAATGGTGAACATACTGTAAGGTTATTTGCTGGTAGGGGTGTCACGAGATCTCGCGATATTACAACATGATGAGATTTCTCGTCGGAGTGAAAAGCGGTCTGGCCAAGGCGCTGCAAATCAGCTGATGTAAGCATGTCGGCGTCTGATGAAATTACCATAGTAGATGTCCCAGACACTTTTAAATCTTCTGTGTGGCGGCATTTTGGGAACCCGGCAGAAAATATAAACGGTGAAAGGGTGACAGACAAAACACAAACCATCTGTAAGCATTGTTGGAAAATAGGGTGGATATTTGGATTATTCCAAGAGCCCCTGAGCAATGGGGCCCCAAAAATTTGGAACTAAATTGGATTGGTCTGGGCTGCGGTTTTCTTGTGGCCAAAATCTGTATTCATTACACCTTTTAGCAGTCTTACCCAAGCAGCAAGATTAAAATATAATGTTGATCTTTCTTAGCCAATTTGTTCGAAATATGGCCGCCAATGTTGTATCGGGTACAGTGTGTATCCTAACATCAGCGTGCAGGAACAGTGACACATCTCAGGCTGGCTTTTCACTCCCCAGCTTAGCAGGAGTTTTCTGTGCCCAAGGAGAAAAGAACATCAGAGTACAGAACTGAAAAAACCTTGCTGAAGGTATAATACAGAATTCTCCATTACTGAACAGCAAAAAGACTGAGAGAGGAGACAATAATCTCAAGAATAAACCGCCATGATGCAGTCTTCTTGAATGGACAGTTGGCACGAGGTTGGGCATGTAAATACTGCGGTGTAGCTGCTCAGGTGGACAGGCTCAACATTAATCCGTGAATTGTGTAGCAAATCTGACAGGGATTCATAAGGATATTTTTGCCGTCTGCTAACAAGTCCCAGAATGACAGGCTAGCGGGTATCAGGAAGCAAGCAGCAGATTTAAATAGAGCACACGGCATTCAGTCGTGAGGAAAGCGCCCCCCTTCCCATCGATTATTACTTATTCTCGACTCCTGTGTGCTGAACACCGCAATACAGAGACGCCAGCTGCCTGGAGCTTTTCTTCAGTTCAGTATGATGCATCTAGAAGTTTCCATCGGTTTTCATAACCAAAAAGATAAGACCGTTATTACCCATCTTCCATCCGCTTGTCTGATGCAGGATCCGGCGGGGGGAGGTCTGGAGTCCATCCCAGAAAGCGCAGAGCACGAGGCGGGGGACTCCCCGGATTGTGTGCCAGTCCATGCAGGGCGTTGTGTATTTCTGCTTGCTTTCTTGTTTTGTACCTTTGTTTTATTCCTGCTTGCTCCACAGTTTTGTAAGTCATGTTATTCTGATTTCTCCCAGCTTTTGAACCCATAATTATTTGTTATAAGTCTCATCTGTGTCTTTTCCTACGGAAGCCCTGAACCGCATTTGATGATTTTTTTAAGACAATAAGTCGTTATTTTGACATAATAAGTCGTTATAACGAGATATCTCGTTATTTCGACATACTATCTCGTTATAACGACTTCTTAAAACGAGATAGTAAGTCGTTATTTCGATATAGTAAGTCGGTAAAACGAGATAGATAACGAAACAACGACTTACTATCTCGTTTTAACGACTGTCGAAACAACGACTTAGTAAGTCGTTAAAACGAGATAGTAAGTCGTTATTTCGACATGTCCTTAAAACGAGATAATATCTCGTTATTTTGACACAAGTTGTTAAAACGAGATATTATCTGTTATTTCGACATAAGTTGTTAAAACGAGATAGTAAGTCGTTATTTGACATAAGTCGTTAAAACGAGATATCTCATTTCGACATAAGTCGTTAAAACGAGATAGTAAGTCGTTATTTCGACATAAGTCGTTAAAACGAGATCTCATTTCAACATAAGTCGTTAAAACGAGATACTATGTTGAAATAACGACTTACTAAGTAGTTAAAATGAGATAGTAAGTTGTTATTTCAACATAAGTCGTTAAAACGAGATAGTAAGTCGTTATTTTGACATAAGTTGTTAAAACGAGATATTACCTCGTTATTTTGACATAAGTCGTTAAAACGAGATAGTAAGTCGTTATTTCGACATAATTCATTTTAACTAGGTATTATCTTCTTTTAACGACTTGTGTCGAAATAACGAGATATTATCTCATTATAACGACTCATGTCAAAATAACAACTTACTATCTCGTTATAACGACTTATTATGTCGAAATAACGACTTATTGTCTCCGAAAAAAAATTCATCAAATGCGGTTCAGGGCTTCCGTATTTTCCCAACCCTAGTGTCTGATTAATTTTTATGGTCCGCACCTGACCCTCATGTAGCCCTCGCTATCTACATGGATACCTGTTACTTTGTCATGTCCTGCCGTAACAGTTGACATTGACTGAATGGTCCATGTCATTCAACATGAGTACTGGTCCACACAAAATAACCTTAATTGTAGCTTTTTTTTCTAATTTCATTTTTACTTGTTTACTTGTTTTCCTTGTTACCCTGGTTCAAGGCTGGCCTCTCACTGTGTTTGTGGTTTTTTTTTTTTCATTTTTAGTTCTTGTTTTATTCCTGTTGTGTATTTCTGCTTGCTTTCTTGTTTTGTACCTTTGTCTTATTCCCGTTGTGTATTTCTGTTTGCTTTCTTGTTTTGTACCTTAGTTTTATTCCTGTTGTGTATTTCTGCTTGCTTTCTTGTTTTGTACCTTTGTTTTATTCCTGCTTGCTCCACAGTTTTGTAAGTCATGTTATTCTGATTTCTCCCAGCTTTTGAACCCATAATTATTTGTTATAAGTCTCATCTGTGTCTTTTCCTACGGAAGCCCTGAACCGCATTTGATGATTTTTTTTAAGACAATAAGTCGTTATAACGACTTCTTAAAACGAGATAGTAAGTCGTTATTTCGATATAGTAAGTCGGTAAAATGAGATAGATAACGAAACAATGACTTACTATCTCGTTTTAACGACTGTCGAAACAACGACTTACTATCTCGTTATTTTGACATAAGTTGTTAAAACGAGATATTATCTGTTATTTCGACATAAGTTGTTAAAACGAGATAGTAAGTCGTTATTTGACATAAGTCGTTAAAACGAGATATCTCATTTCGACATAAGTCGTTAAAATGAGATAGTAAGTCATTATTTTGACATAATAAGTCGTTAAAGCGAGATAGTAAGTCGTTATTTCGACATAAGTCGTTAAAACGAGATCTCATTTCAACATAAGTCGTTAAAACGAGATACTATGTTGAAATAATGATTTACTAAGTCGTTAAAATGAGATAGTAAGTTGTTATTTCAACATAATAAGTCGTTAAAATGAGATAGTAAGTCGTTATTTTGACAAAAGTTGTTAAAACGAGATATCACTTCGTTATTTTGACATAAGTCGTTAAAACGAGATGGTAAGTCGTTATTTCGACATAAGTCATTTTAACTAGGTATTATCTTGTTTTAACGACTTATGTCGAAATAATGAGATATTATCTCATTATAACGACTCATGTCGAAATAACAACTTACTATCTCGTTATAATGACTTATGTCGAAATAACAACTTACTATCTCGTTATAACGACTTATTATGTCGAAATAACGAGATAATATCTCGTTATAACGACTTATGTCGAAATAACGACTTATTGTCTCTGAAAAAAAATTCATCAAATGCGGTTCAGGGCTTCCGTATTTTCCCAACCCTAGTGTCTGGTTAATTTTTATGCTCCACACCTGACCCTCATGCAGCCCTCGCTATCTACATGGATACCTGTTACTTTGTCATGTCCTGCCGTAACAGTTGACATTGACTGAATGGTCCATGTCATTCAACATGAGTACTGGTCCACACAAAATAACCTTAATTGTAGCTTTTTTTTCTAATTTTATTTTTACTTGTTTACGAAAGCTTCATTATTTTGTAATTTTCCAATTCCCCTCTGAGCAAAAGAAGATTTTTTTCCCCTAATGGTTTTAAATGCAGCGATTACTAAAATACCCAAAAAGGCTGCACTGGGTAGGTGTAAGTGTTTATTGTTTTGCATGCTAAATGGTAAATGCTATTTTGTGCTTGGGTGAATGCACGATCCTGTCAAAGTGAAACAGTCATGTGATGTCAGTGGCCCCTCGCTTGGCGTCTGGGGAAATCATCAGAATTCCTCTTCGGACATATCCCGCAAAGTGGTCTGAAGGCTGGATTAATGAAAGCCCACCCCCACGCCACACCAAAGGGATGTTTCTGGCATCCCACTCTAGGGACAAGCCACGTCGCGATGTCAGCTGGAGACTGGCTGTTCCAAAAGGAGACATTTAACTGTACACCCAGGGTTTTTACCACGTGTGATTCAGGGCTGCTGGCGAGACAGCTTCACTGTGATGTTTTGGCTCATAGGCTTGGAGCGTTTTCAAAAGATGGCACCCTAGGCCAGCTTCACCGCCGGCGCCCCCTGTCTGAGACATAGTAAAATTGGCCAGATAAGTTGCTGCCCCCTCAGAAGACGGTGCCCTATCATCATGGCGGAATTAAAGACTGATATTAGATGCAGGGGACATAGTCGTCTAAGTCCACTGCCTGGAAGGGATGCTGCAGATTGCAGAAATAAAACTATGCAATAAATATCATCAGGCACTCAAGGGTCACGTTATCTTCCCGGGGCTCAGAAATATCGCTGGAAAATAGGCATGATATAAGATACCCAATAAAAGTTCCTGCTTAAAGCCAGAAAGTGTAAGCATTTGTGCTTTGTGGCTGTAAATTTTCACTGATTGCATATGGGCTGGTTTATGTTGAACAACTCTTTAGGTGTAATGAAAAATCACACATTTGGTTTTTATTTGTTTTTACAATCATTCCTGTGCTGTTACTTTGAGGCTCATGTCTCTGGTATCTTCATGTTCTGTGCATCCATTCCTTTATATCCTTGAACCTTAAACCAAATGGTTGGGCCCCTTAACAAAATAAATCCAGTATTGTTTCATATCATTAAAACGCCGTTTGCTTCTTGAACACTATTTTTAGGACAAAAAGATCATATGAAGTAAATAAGATTTTAGTTAGTGCTCAAAAAGCTAATTTTTGTGTAATTAAAGCCTTCTATAAGAAGCTACATGCTAACCATTGCAGTTGAAGATTACCCTATTGAAAAAACTCTTAGGGAAACAGCTTGCTCTTTATAAAGTACTTTCAGGCAAATACACAAATCGATTACATCTATGCCATACAGGGCCACACTTATTTCGACACCCTATAAATGTGCAAAGTAGCCCCGTAAAGATGTGCAATAGTCCTTATCCATCTGCTGTCCCTTCCACTTGTCAGCTTGGGAGTTGCTGATTGTGGAGGTTGCGTTTTTACAGCCTGTGTAACGGTGTCCCATCAAACGCATGATAAAACACACATATGAGACCAGAACAGACTGGAGCAGACTCCACGGGTTGATACATGTCGACTAGAGGAGAACCAAGACTTAGGTGACATCAAATCTCTGCATAATGAAAGAAAGAATAACTAAACGGCAAGGCCACATGACCGATTGCAGTGTTAGGAATAGTGTTTCCAAAAGTGGCATTGAAAACCACAGGAGAATCTCCGAACCCCAACCCTAACCCTAACCCTAACCCTAATCCTAACCCAGCAGGCATGTTAGCCCTTATTGTGCCGAGACATTGCCTAAGTCAGTGTTTCTTAACCCGGTCCTTGGGGACCCAAAGACACGTTTTTACTCCCTCCCAGCTCTGAGTAAACAGGGACTGTCTGGGGGTCTCCGAGGACCGGGTTGGGAAGAATGGCATGCGTGATGCTAACAGCACCATTTCCAGGAAGAGCTGAAGATGCGATTCCATGGAGAACTGGCAGAACGACTCGGAAATGTAAATCGTTCTCCTGCTTTGTTAACAGTCTTTGTCGAAGCAGTTGCCAAAGAAACAGGGAAGTCTTTAAGATGATGATCGGTTAGGAAGTTACCAGCTTCATCAAAAGCTGGGAAGTGTTTTAAACATTTAAACCATTTAAACACATCCTTGCCTGTCAAGGCGATTTTTCGGGAGTCTGCAGAAAGTGTCTTGTGAGGGGAAACTAGATTGTGCTAAAGTACAAGTGCAAAGCGGAGCCTCATTTCCATGCCTGGCCTGCAGAGGCTCAGTGGCCAGATCCGTCTGAAAGGCTCCAGTTCGGTTAATCTCAGTGCAGCAGAGCTGGGGACACTGGCTGGGGGGGAGGAGGCCTGAGCCAGAGGCTGGGGCACTGATTGGTATAAATAGATAAGAAATCCACAGAGAGACAGTCAAGGTCCTTCCTGGACAAGAAGGCTCAGATGGTCTGGCTCAGTATCATTTGTGACGGGGATTCAAAGGCACAGATGTAGGAGGGACTGCTGCAGGGGGGTATTGGGCCAAGGCGGAAGAGTCCAGCATGATTCCAGCATGGCTAACGGTGGCCTTGGATGGGTGCTGGATCACCTCTGGTACATTCTCCTCACTTTATTACATTTATTTTTAAGAAAGCAGGGTTAGACCGTCCCTGGATTAATTGGGGGTGAGGAGCCTTACCCAGGGTCCCAACGGTGACATCACTCGGCCAAACCTGAGATTCGAACCAGCAACCTGTAAGGACCTGAGACACGCAGAGCAGGGAAGGCTGGGATGCTGCAGGTGGGCAACAAATTTGTAGGGTTTCATCTGGCCGTGGCCCAATTGTCACCCGGTAACCGGCACCTTCAGAGATGCGGCACGGGCCCCCTATAGGCCAGAAGCGGTAACACACATTTCCTATACGTTCAGAGCAGAAAAGTCTGCATATTTAATAGGGAACGTAAAAGGAAACTGCTTTGAAATGATCACATCGAGACTGGAATGTGAGTGCAGGTTCAGAAATGACATGAGCGACATCTGAGGTGGCTTCTTTGTCGCATTAATTCATAGCTGATAGGCAGAGCAGAGGAATACATCTGACTGTGAGCTGTGACTGTGGGCCGGGGTACACCCTGGACGGGATGCCAGTCCGTCACAGGGCACGGGGCTGGGGTACACCCTGGATGGGATGCCAGTCCATCACAGGGCACGGGGCTGGGGTACACCCTGGACGGGATGCCAGTCCATGTATTCATGCACATAATTGCATACTAATGCCTACTGGCATGTTTTTGGGGTGAGGAAAGAAAACCAGGTTGCCTAGAGGAAAAGATCGTGTGACCTCCCCCCCCCCCCCCCCCCATAGCACTACCCAGTGACCCACCTTCCATTTATCTTAATAACCAGTTTCCATGCAAACTGGGGTAGGTTTTTTTGGCAGAACAGGACATTTTCTGAATTAATGAAACATTCCTCAGATATTTCTGATAATGGAAATCGATTTGCCCTTTTTATCGCCCCGCATGTCCCATAATTACGCATAAGCACCTCCGTTCCACACTTGAGTCACCCCACATTCTGCTTTTTCGCTCTTCATCGCTGTGAAATTAATTTCCGAACAGAAATGCGGTTCGGGCAGATCGTTCAATTATTTTTGCCCTTTACTGACTCCCAGAGAATATAAAAGAGCTGGCTGGAGAGGAGAGGAAAGATGGAACTGTAGGAGCGATGATTTGCGCGACCTGTCAGGCCGTGTTTTACCTTAAATCGGCCTTCCCGAGCTTGCGGCTATCGCGTATCGTTATGGACGAGCGGCGTGAGGAGCCAGCGACATCTCAGTACTGCATCGCGGGTGCGGCAGGCTCCGCGCATCGCTGATGAAATGCTTCCATGAAATGATTTGGAAAACACGCAGGGATCCACTCTGCTTCCTGACAGCCCATACCATCTATCCAGTTTGCAGCTGCTTCGGCAGACGGCATATTTAAGCTTACAGCTTGGTTTCTGCATATGGGCCATGGTCTTAAATCCGTAAGACCCGCAGAAAACGCTCTCATTCTCCCTGTCTTTCTCCCTGTCTCCCTCAATGTCTCTCTTCCTGTCTCTCTTCTTGTCTCTCTCTGTGTCTCTCTCCCTGTCTCTCTCCATGTCTGTCTCCCTGTCGCTCTTCTTGTCTCTCTCCCTGTCCCTCTCTGTGTCTCTCTCCCTGTCTCTCTTCTTGTCTCTCTCCCTGTCTCTCTCTGCATCTCTCTCCATGTCTGTCTCCCTGTCTCTCTCTGTGTCTCTCTCCCTGTCTCTCTTCTTGTCTGTCTCCCTGTCCCTCTCTGTGTCTCTCTCCCTGTCTCTCTTCTAGTCTCTCTCCCTGTCCCTCTCCATGTCTGTCTCCCTGTCTCTCTCAGTCTCTCTTCACCTCCCCTGCATACACAGTATTGTATCTCTATCCCTTTGTCTGCTTCCAAAGGTAGACATAAACAAACGCTCATGTCTAAGGTTGTGTACATAACATCATGTTTGAAGCCGTAACCACCACTTACATTCTCTTTACCTTGGGGGGATATTGGGTAGAAAGTGAACAGTTATGCTTTCGGCTTGATTCTTTGACTTCTCGTCAGACTATTACCACCATTGAAACCAAGGATATGAGTGCCCCTCCCCCCTGGGGTTTGGGGGCCCCCATTTTGACACAAGCAGTGACACAAGTGACTTTTCAAGCAGGGCCC
The DNA here is from genome assembly GCA_026781145.1 of Hippopotamyrus pictus. Lineage (NCBI taxonomy): Eukaryota > Metazoa > Chordata > Actinopteri > Osteoglossiformes > Mormyridae > Hippopotamyrus > Hippopotamyrus pictus. Next base: position 3,731,649 of record JAODLC010000015.1, read on the forward strand.
CAGAAACAACAAACCCACCCCCTGGTGGATGGGGATGTTAGTGCAGGCAGACTATTAATAATCATTAATATTTTAATAATGTACACCCCTGTCCGTTTGCCTTTGTACCCCCATCTGTTCAGGTGACCCATGACTGCCGTGATGGGGAGCTGAAGGAGGCCTGGCCTGCGTGTTTTACCCCGGTTGGTGCAAAGGATCTGTCTGGGGGCTCTGCACTGGAGCTCAGCCTCATTGAGATGCACAGGCAGACCCATGCCCCCCCATTACATTACTGCACTTTAGCGATATGCCAGGCTGGGCCTGCTCAGCTGCATGCAATCCCAGGGACGCAGAGTGATGGGGGACACTGAGGCTGAATTCACCACTTGGATTTGACCAAGGTCGGCTGGAAACCTGTGCTTTTTACGGCAGCGTTCGTAGATAGTCACTGTGCCGGACAGCAGGGTGAGCCATCCCCAGAATTATAAATGCAGGTCGTTTTCTTGAATCCCCATCTTGCTTTGCACATGTCTGTATAATGGTTTTGGATTCTGGGAGCTGTCAGTATTGTTGTTTTATTTTTTACAGGAAGGGGCGAGCTGTGGGAGACAGTGATAGATTCCCCCAGTAAGAAAATGTCGCATACACCAATCCAATAGCTCAAGCCAGAGCCGCACGAAGCCAGGTGCATCTCTAGGAATGACCAGGCCAATTATCTCCCAATGTATGTCCTTGAATGTTCTAGAATGTTACACGAGAACAAGGGATTCTGCCACCTTGCATAGCAGGAGAGCGGGCGGGTGACACGTGGCAGGCGATGAGCGGGCAGGTGACACGTATCTCTCAAGGAGCTTCCTAGAGGCTGCTGTCAGCCTTTGGCAGGACATCCAATGGGCTGCATCACGGGGCAAAAACGTGACCCTAACAGCAGGTGGCAACATGCTAATTCTACAGCCAGGCTCTGACTACCCTCTTTGTTTACAGTCCTGAAAGAGTCATGTTCAGCACACTTTATAATGCTCTTTAATAACTATTCGGGTCCATCCTCTTCTGAAATCCATTACATTCAGTCAGGAAGGCCAACTCTAACACACTGTGTAAAATGAATTCCTCTCTAAGAGACCCAATGGGTCTTTCTTTTTCTTTTTCCCTGAGAAGGAGACGCGGTTTGAGCTCTGTAACATGACATGAAGAATAGGGCTTGCTTCTTTTTTTTTTTTTTTTTTTTTTTGGAAAGCGCTACTGAAATGCATCTTTTCATGCACCAGGTTGTAGTATCTTAGCTGGCGTGGCGTGGCGTGGAGGGGGCGGTGTCACTCAGGAGCCTCGCCCTGTTCCGCCCCTACAGTTGTGTTTGGTGAACCCGGATTTCCCCCGACATAAAAAGGCAGCGTGTGGCCGCAGCAGCATGACGTGTGTGTATATAGGAGCGAACGGACAGGGCACAACCATACACAATCAGAGTCACAGCCCCCCATGGACTGCAGCGGGGACACTAGCCATGAGCGGGGACATGCCTGAGCTCGCCCCTCAAGCGCCGTTCATATAACATTCCCGCAGCCTCTCGAACGTTAACGGCCTAATGTGCGCCCCCCCCCCCCCGGGGGGCTCGTCGCGTCTTCACTGCACCAGTACTTGCATAAAATCATGACCACATGCTGAAGGGTACGTCTTCTTTCCCAGGTCACGTCTGGCCCTAAAGATTCTCCACGTGGGAATGCTGGAAATGAGGAATATCCATAGCAGCAGGGGAAGGGAGGCGATTCCCCTCGCAAATCCTATCATTTTGACTGAGGGTCTCTCCGAAAGGCTTCCCGTATACCATCCATCCATCTTCATTCATCTTACCGAGTATAAGATTGTGGGAATCTGGAGTTTCTCCAAGGCAGCATTGGGAACAAGACATGGAACCCACTGGACAGGACACCAGTCCATCTCAGAGCATGCATACCCCTACAGATACAGGCAGGCTGGTCAGCCATCTCCCCTGAATTTCCTGGGCTGTGGCAGAATTCCTGAAATGGACACAAATGGGGGGGGGACAGTCAGGACGGAGCCAGGGTGCTACCAAGTTATCCACAAATCTGCCAGGATTATACGATACTAGGTGTCCGGAAAAAAAACACACCTGCGTTTGATTAGGATGTGGTGAGAATTCCGCATGCAGGGGAGCCAGTGAGCACTGTCATCACAGGTATAGACCAACCCCGTCACTGCCCCACAGTCTGGATCTGGGGCTGTCTGCTTTTTAAACGCCTGGACACACTCCCAATCGCACAACGCTCTAACCGATTTCCCACCAGAGGTATCGTTTTCGCCGATGACCTCCCTCTCACTCGTAATAGAAAGACCTTCCCATTCCCCTTGCAGGGGCCATTATGGGCGATTGCCTGTGTGGACTTTTGATTTGGGGCTTGATGGCGATTATGCTGGAATCTCCTGCTGGAACGTGTGGGACTGACCACTGACCCTGCAGCAGAAGTTGGGCAGTAAAGCTCTTATTAATAGGTTTTTCTTTTCTTTGGCATTTGAAAGCAGAGTGTTACACGTGATGAAAGCGCCTAATGAAACCCATCCTAAAAAGTCACACTGACCCAGCAACTGCAGTGCGTAGGTGGCCCTCATTCAGGCTCGCCTCCTGTGATCCGAAAGCCTCTATGAAGGAGAAAGCCCGGATTTCAGGGCAGCCTGGAACGTCAGCCCCGGCAACGGAATAATCCATCAGAGTCTGCGTTGTTAAATGCACCAGCAAGGTCACACACCGGAGGGGTGCGTCTCATGCCGACGTCTCGCAGAAAGAGCGGCTCCTCAGCTTAGAAGCCAGTATGTGGGAAATATACAGAACTTCAGACCATCTTACCGGTGCTGAAATCTGCTCACTGTAAAATGAACAAGATATTTAATTAGTTAATCATCTCTTCTGTGTTATTTTAAAATACAGGCGGTTCTGGACCCTATTTGGTGAATGTGTGTGTGTGTGTGTGGAGGGGGTATTTTCTGTCCCACTCCGCCTGAAAAATAATCACTCGAAAATCATTTAGCGATGTGTCGCGTGCTTTCTATGCATTTCGTACCCAGCTTGGGGGCTGAATCAAGTCCTAGAATCGCCCGTTTTTAAGCCCAGCTGTTCAGTCCTGAAGTGCTGCACGTAATTAACTTTACACTGGTGTTATTTTGATTTATTTAATTTATTTGTACTGCCTTGTTAAATTATCTTTTTTTTTTTCTTTTTTTTTTCAAATGTGACACCCATCGGTGTCTGACAACAACCACGTGGAGTATGGAAGGCTTAAATGGCGACACAAGTGGTCGAAAGGCAAACATCGTATTGTCGGATGTTTTAATATGCTTCCCACCTCTAGCTCTCCAGGGACGTTGCTTGACTGTAATGCATGTTTTTCTGTCTGACCAGGACGGCGCTTGTTCATAGCACTCTCTCCATATGCGCTCGTTTTTTCGGCTGTCTGGGGCTCTACCGCCTGTACATCCAGCGTGCGCGCCCGTGTGTCTGTGTGCGCGCACCTGAGATTGTGAAAAAGGGGAAGCGCACTTCAAGACTGAAGAGATCGCGCTGAAGGAGTGCGCTGTACGCACCGGGCTACTGAAAGCAGTTATTCTCCTTCTCGCGCGCTCTCTCTCTCTCTCCTCCTGTTTTCTCTCATCCACTCCTTCCTGAAGCCGGTGGCCAGTGCAGTCTGAGCGCCGCCGCGACCAAGGGCTTTTCTCGCAGGTTCGGGGGATGATGTCTGGATCCAGGAAAGAGTTTGACGTGAAGCAGATCTTGCGGATCCGGTGGAGGTGGTTCGGCCACCCAGCGTCTCCGCCGTCCCACAGCCCGGCGCTGGGGGACTTTTTCAGCGGCCGAAATGCGGGGGCTTCGGCGGACAGCACGCCCAGCGGTGCAACATCTGGCGGCGGCGGTAACATCAGCTGCGGCACCGGCGACGGCGGCTCCTGTATCAATAGCGGCGATAACAGAAAGTTTCTGGGCACGTCGGACCATCCCGTGTCCTTGTCGGCGGCTGCATCAGTTTGCCTCCGATCATTCAGTGAGGGGGACTGCCGTAGTTCCCCACCGCCACCCTGGGCTTGCCCCCAGTCCGAAGTGCCGGGTGTGGAGCCCGTCGACCAGGGCTGTGCGAGGGCCCGGCAGTATCAGCCGGAGGGAGCGGCAGAGGCAGTCGCGGAAAGTGAGGAGGACAACATTAACATGGACTCTGAGTCCAGTTCTTACAGGTATTTATCATAATGTTAGGGGGTGGGCTTGGTGCGGACGTGTAAACCGCAAAACTGGGGTGGTTTAGAAATAGTAAAACAAGATCAGTCTTCTGAATTTGTTTAGTTAGGTATTCTGCATGTATTAAGATGGCCTGCCAGTGGTAAATGTTAAAGTATAACTATACACAAAAGTCAAAAGAATTTCCCCCAAACTTTGCATAATAATGTCACAATTAATATGAACATTTACAGTAAGCATGCAAGAAACGTTTTGCAAAACCCACGGTGATGGTTTCGAGGTCCCAAAAGTGACTCCTTCTTCTATATAAAGAGACATTAACTAGACACAACCTGCATCTTATATAAATGCCATACTCTGTGTACCTCTAATAGTGTCCAGTTGCAACTTGTTAGTTTATTCTATTAGACCAATGTTGACCTTTTTGGATCTGCGTTCACACAGCCCGGAAATAATTTAAGATTATTTGATTTAAAATAATCTGACCCCTTAATATTTTAACCAACCCTTTACCGAATCTGCCTTGTCACGTGACTGCATGACCTGTCAGTTATCCTACAGATCCATCTTGTCACAGGGCTGGTGTGAACAGAGGTCATGGCCTGTCCAACATGAGTATCAGGCTTTGACTTACTTTCCGTTTAGATTCTACAAGGCTACACCTTGTAGCTGGACAGAAGGATGAGGATTGTCCAGTTAGGCCTATGTGTCATGGAAATATCATTGCTCATTACTTTGTCCCTTTAGATGCCATTCAAAAACATTTGGAACCAAATAAGTTTTGCAATTCATCCGATTCACAATCTTTAAAAGGCATGTTGATAATTATAAAAACAGGCAGGATCTGGTCTTGGGACCTACTTTTAAAGGGATACATATACGGACTCCGGTTTGCCACTTCCACAAGAACAACCCCTGTGTGTTCAGTTTTATCCAGTTTGGGACTCTTAGAGAAAAAGAGAAACAGGACTCTAAATTTCTCATGACCCTGACAAGTATAAGCGTTTAGATGATGGGCGGCTCCATAGATCACTGTGAATCTGTTACGCGTTAACTAATGTATATGCTAATGTAGCTCTATCAGACACCATCTGAATTTATGCGGTTGCTATCGGATGCTTCATTTTAACAAAACCCAGCACAGGAGCGACAATAAATCAATACGTGCAGCCTTGCATAAATAAGGGTAATTGTAAGCCTTATAATCTGCCGGCCGCACTAATGAATAATGATGAGCATTGCGCAGCGTTTTCACGCCGCTCTACGCTCCCGCGCTGCAGGTGAGACTGTTTCTCTGGCCAGCCGCTCCGAGGTTGCACTTCAACTATTTGAGCAGAGGGGGCAGTGTTTCCCCAGTGCAATTTAAATTGACTGGGCTCATTTGAACGTGCAGCTCGAAGTTAACTTATGTGCCAGTGATTAGCTGACATATATTTCACGTTAGTTGTCAGCATCGCTGTTCCTTTAACACCAATCTCGCGGCTGAATCTTAAAGCAGCACGGAACGTCATTTGTAACTACTCTTTCATTAGTCATTTTATTTGTGCTGTAATTTTTTTTAATGTCCCCAGCCTTTTTTTTGTCATTCTCCCTATGAAATAGGGTCCTTAGGGAGTTCTGTGTAAAGGACACTGGGTCATGAAGAGACAGGCTGAGGGCAGTGGGTCAGGTGATCGATCGATGTGCTTCCACTCCGCCCCATGCTGACCTCGGACTCTTGCAGTCAGTGTGCCCTGATGCATTCTGGGAAACTTTAGATGGTACTTGAATGAAAGTGGATTTTGCAGTTTTTGTTTCCTCGGACAGCTCTCACTGCAATCAAGTGAGGAGTCACGAAAATCAACGGGGTTAAATTTACCCTACGGGGTGCAGGACCCGCCCCCTCATTAATTATTTACCCCTTCCCTCCTACTGTCTGTCCCCTGTGGACTGTCTTGAGGGCCAACCAGGCAGAATGTGGCACTCAATTTTTCACGGCAGTGTCAGTAATGCGCTCGCAATCCAAAGCCACCGCACTTGTGCCACCGGGCGTGTTGAGGGCAAGAGCGACATAAAACTAATGCGACTGACCCAGAGTCGCGCTGATGCTGGCCACCCCATTGGGACAGCTGCCCCCACCCCCTTACTGCATCCCTGCTTTGATGCAGTACCCATTTCTTGCACCCCAGTTCCTCAGTTAGTCTGCTCTTCGATCCTTCCATCCATCCATCCATCCATCCATCCATCCAACTGCTTATCCTGGTCTGGCTTGGGGGTTATGGAGCCCATCTGCATGCAGGACGTCTGATGACTAAATCTCCAAAAGGCGCTGTTTACATCCGCGCTGTTTGGTCTTACGCCTTCGAGACAAAGGTTGCCAATTCTCATGCATTTGCCGTGACGCACACGCTAGGAATCACATGGCAAATCTATATCATTCCATTATAAACCTTAAATTATAGCTACATCAAAAGCGTCAGGGTAGTTTGCAAACAAGACAGAATACTAGGTGATAAAACTGCTACATATACGTAAATGGACGCGCATGCAATTGGAGAAGTCTCGAAATGAAAATCCCACGTCAGCCAGATAACCAAAATTGGCAACCCTGTGAGACCAACCTCTGTCACTTGCTGCTCGCGCTTTTCACAGCCGCGCTCCAAAAATGGCCTTCCATATTCGCGCTCGAGTTCGGAATACTGCGAGACCTAAGCGCGTGTGTGCATGCGGCAGGGTGTGCATCTGGGGCTACAGCCCCAGATATTTATTAATAGTCCCAGTTTTTTTGTTTTTGTTTCTACAAAAAATAATAATTATAGACAAAACAGATCGATTAACCCGTCGTTCCGATCTTACTTTAAAATTAAATAATATATGATACCGTTGATCAAGCAGCCTAATGCGTTTTGGGTGGTTAAGCAGCAGATTTACTTCACACGTGCGCTTCTCGTGTGAGCGCGAGAGCACTGCATGGTACCATTGCTGGTGTCTGGTGGTAGCTGACTATAGCTACTTTACAACGAGTACTTTCTTTACAAAAACAATTAAGGATAAAAGAAGCTGTAGACAGATATTTTTCTTTTTTTTTTTTTTTTTTTAAATGTGTCCTGTCCGGCAGCTATAGCAAGCAGAATAATTGTCTGAATGCACTGCT
>JAODLC010000015.1:3760499-3772748 GCA_026781145.1 Hippopotamyrus pictus
CATGGTAGTCAGGGGCGGGGCCTGTGGCAGTCAGGGGCGGGGCCCATGGTAGTCAGGGGCGGGGCCTGGGGCAGTCAGGGGCGGGGTCTATGATAGTCAGGGGCGGGACCAGGGCCAGTCAGGGGCGGGGACCGGTGCAGTCAGAGGCGGGGCCTGGGGCAGTCAGGGGCAGGGACCGGGGCCCTGATTGGCTGTTTGTCACCAATCACAGTCAGGGGCGGGGCTCAGGGCAGTCAGGGGCGGGGCCCCACTCAGAAAGTCACCAATCACAGACATTTCAGAAAATAAATAGCTAGTGAGAAGAGTGAGAAGATCATAACTAGCTAACCGGTTAGCGGAACAGGCTGCTTCAGCACCTCCTAAATATGGAACATATTTATATGCCCACACACCGCAGAAGCCCTGCCCATTTAGTTTGAGTGGTCCAATGGGGGGAGAGGGTCTCACTCAGGTCCATCATTAATGAATGATAAAAATAATGTTGCTGTGCATGTCTTTGGTTCACTTTGTTATTGACTCTGTGACTGTGCATGTATGTTTTGTGCATGTGTGTGTGCGTGTGCGTGCGGCGGCATTCAGGCGTGGCCGTGCTGGAGGGCCCCATGTACGCCGTTGGCGGCCATGACGGCTGGAGCTACCTGAGCTCGGTGGAGCGCTGGGACCCCCAGACCCGGCAGTGGAGCTTCGTGGCCAGCATGGGGACACCACGCAGCACCGTGGGTGTGGCCGTGCTCGCCGGCAAGTGAGTGACTGCTGTTCCCCTCGGGGGGGACCTCAGGTCTAAGGTCTGTGAATCTGCTATAGGGACCACCAGGAAATGAGGAGAGTTGGTAGAGAAGATGTATACCAGTAGGGGGCGCTGATCTGCAACCTTAATATGGCAAATGGTGTGTGCGCTCTGCTTTGGGTTATTCCCAGACTCCCGTGACCCTGCATAGGACAAGCAGGTACAGAAAAAGGATGGATGGATGGATGATAACACAGAGTAAACTACAACAGTAACAGTAATTATAGAATTAAAGTGTGTGAAAATGAATACCTCTCGTAAGATGAGTACACCCCTAAGGGTGCAGTGAAGTACAGGGTCAAAACCTCTGGGATACGTGTGCCTGACAGATCTGGCCATTTCCTGTCTACGCATGATGTAGAAGGTGTGTAGCACTAGGGGGCGCCAATCACAAACCAGACCTTTTATTTCGGTCCTCAGGCTGTTCCTTGATCCAGCCTCCCACCTACCCTGAGCCATTCCATATTTCTGATATGATTCAGCTAATTTAGGGGTTTCAGATTAGTACATTGATTTAATGTTGTTGGTATAGAACAATATGTGAATACTGATACTTATATAGGGCCCCGGGACCCACCTCCTTCTCCAAAGAGGCCATGTGATAACTCCAGCTCCAGCCCTGATTGGCTGTTTGTCCCGCAGGCTGTATGCTGTGGGCGGCCGTGACGGCAGCGCCTGCCTGAGTTCGGTGGAGTGCTTCGACCCCCACACCAACAAGTGGAGCGGCTGCAGCCCCATGGCCAAGCGGCGGGGCGGGGTGGGGGTGGCCACCTGGAGCGGCTTCCTGTACGCCGTCGGGGGGCACGACGCGGCCGCCTCCAGCCTGGCCTCCCGCCTCTGCGACTGCATGGAGAGGTGAGGGCCGCCGGCAGCCGGCGGGATTAACGGCTACGGCTTTTAGCCCATAATTTGTTTCGCTCTGAGCCGCCGTCACGTGGGCGTCAGTAGGGGGCGAATTAGCGCCGTAGGGAATACAGCTTTTTCTGTGATTCTGACTGAAGATAAAGGTCAAGGATTAGATCTATTCATCGCTTTAACGCCGTTAGAAAGAAACCCGTCTCACTAGGCCTGCCAAGTCATTTAATTCTCAAAATAAAACCAATTTTAATTTGAATTTTTAATGCAGTGCCTTTATTCTTTCAATTAACCATCGTTTAACTAGCCAGTTTAATCAAGATTCTGGTTAACGCAAGAATAACGGCCGGACCAAGGGGGCAGAGTCACGGCGAAACTTTAAGAGGTACGAAGATAAACGAAACACAAGTGATGAAATAAAACAGGTTTTGCTGCAGTCGGCCTGTCAGACGGGTTCAGGGCAGGGAGCCACCATTCACTCCCAAAAAAGCAGCAACAGTAATTTAAAAAAAGCTTGACGGCTTTGGGGATTATGTCTCTTATTCCAGTCTCTGGAGAGGATCTGAAAGGTGAAGGGACTCACGGGTGAATTTGCTGTTGTAGGCTGAGGGAGGTGTAACGAGGTTCATTATGTATGGAGGTGAGAGACCGGCTCAGAAGCTGTAGGCAGGTAAATAATGACAGTTTGTTAACGGACAAGTGCAGAGTGCAGCAATGTGTCTCGTCGGGAAGCAAACCAAACAGCTCAGAACATCGGAGTTGTCAAGGGCACCTTTGCAGGAAATTGTCCGAGTTCACGCAGTGTGACCGCGGTCTAAAACGAGACGCTTCTGCGCACCCCAGTGAGTTCTGGGGTGAAGGAGGTCTTATCTCTACACGGGAAGCCCAAACCTAAATTTAATCTCAGCTTGGAGCTTAGATGTCAGCATCAGAATCCTTTTATCCACTCAGTACAAAACGTACAAGGAATTTATTTTAGTGCAGGCGATGGCACGGAGAGTACGACTAAACATGCGATGAAGACACAAGTGCAAAAAAAAACAATAAATAGAATAAAATAGAAAGAGAAAGAGAGATGTGCAAATAAATAAACATAAACGTATAAGTAAAGGAAGTAAAGGTGACAGCCATATTTGGGTTTGTGCAAGTGAGCTTACAAGTCACTGCAGTGTGATTCTCGTGGGTCCCTGTTTATGGGGACAGTGGCCTGCGGGAGACACTTTTCAGGTGGCCTTTCGTCCTTGTATGCAGGGCTCTTACTCAGCTTTCCAGCGCAAACAGGGCCGGGATTGGCCAGACATGAAGGGATGGTCCCTGCAGTCTGTGAGGAAACCCTGTACTCTGGGATCTTCCCGTTTCGTGAGGCATGTCGCCGATGTAAAATCGTGGCCCAAGTGTGGAAGCTCGCGGGTCATACTTAGTTACGGGTTTCCTGACCAGATTAAGATGGGTGGATGTATGTATGGGTGCCGTGGACAAAGTATGGGTCATATGCTGAGATCAGATTATGATTTCATTGGTCATAGTGCGAGAAACAGCAATAAATACAATAAATGCAAATATATTGAAATGGAAGACATTTAAACATACTGTAGTGAGACATGGACATAACAAAGAAAAATATAATTAAAAATGTATTTGATAGATAGATCCACTTCCCCCAGGTACGACCCCAAAACGAACGTGTGGACGGCGGTGGCTTCCATGAGCGTGAGCAGAGACGCCGTGGGGGTGTGTCACCTGGGCGAGCGGCTCTATGCCGTGGGTGGCTACGACGGACAGTCTTACCTTGACGTCGTGGAGGCATACGACCCGCAGACCAATGAGTGGACGCAGGTGAGCGCAGGGCAGCCCCCTCTCCTCTCCTCCACCTTCTCCCTGCCCCTCATCACTCCATCCCTCGTTCATCGTGCCTCTGCTCCTTACTATTCAGCCCTTTGCCTGCAGAGCGTCTCTGTTGGCCTGACTCTTCTATTCGCTCTTATTTGACCCCGCCCACCCAGCGCCCCTGCCCCCACCCATTGGCTATCACACCATCAGCCAATAGAAACGCAGCCTGCATGTGGAGTAGGCAGCTATAGAAAGGGAGCCTCGATCGCGCAGCATATTAAACACACACATCACTGCTGGTGGCACTTCACTGACCTGCAGCTGGATTATTGCCACTTCGGCTTTCAGAAAGCGGGGGGGGGGGGAATGTAGGCAAGCATAATTTAAAGGTACCTTTAAATTCAGCCCTCTTCAGGTCCTCATCAGACAAATCATGGCACGTATATACCCTTTTATTTAAATTTTGCTGAAGGGAGGAATCACTGTGAAATGAAATGAAATGAAATGAAATGATACTTTACTGAAATTCACTTTTCACCTCTTCATGACACAAAGACACATGTGAGTAAGAGCAGGTTTGGCAGTGAAGGGCAACAACCTGCAACAGCCCCCTGTCGTTGGGGGATAAGACAGGACTAGCGGTTGAACTGCCGACCTTCCGATCACAGGCACAGAGAAAATGTGATTCTCTGTCCGTCTTCTAGGTGGCGCCGCTGTGCTTAGGGAGGGCGGGCACCTGCGTCGTGGCCGCGAAGCTGTGACTGCCGCTGGACCTGCCGTGATGGCCCTCAGACTTTCAGACTCTGTGGATCCAAGGGGGGATCCGATGCCAATTCTCCCGCTGGTGTTCCCTCCCCAGGAGCTAAAGGGCATTTTTCAGTATTACTCCCCCCCCTCATCATTCCCCATGTGTGAGGAGCTGGATTCCTCTGAAGTCTGGTCCTTCCCGGAGATCAGCCACACCACTGCTCTGAGGAAAGCAGGATAAGCTGTGTAATCCCCCATCCTTCCTGAAATGGTCTCACCCCAGCTGCTTGGAATCACACACGTTTATCCCCTCTGGGTTTTGTAAATGTAATTGAGTTTTCACTGGCATTCATTTCACACAATGCGCAACCCAGTACATAATCACAGTGCCACCAGACAGGCAGGAGATCAAAGTTTGGTCATTTTGTTCAGAGTTCTTTCAATGGAACAGTCCATTAAAAAAAAGGGGGGGGGGGTATTTTCTGAATTTGCTGATTCACTGGGCAAATACAGTTTATGCAGTTCTTACCCACACGGTTATTCTTCCATTTAAATTAGGGCGAAATTTAAACAAACAGAAATTAAACAAAAGAAACAAACTGAGATTAGAAAAGAAAGGGAAAGACCGCAGTCCATCTGCTGCCGTCATTTTGACAGGCTAGAGAAATACATTAGGAAGAGGGCAGACAGAAGAAATGGCAACAGATTAATAGAATGTACATGATTGGATGGATATATCTAAGGCTCAGATGATGATTTGGTTTGGCGTGGCCGAGGGGGGAGGGGAGATGTGGGTCTCTGTGGGGGGAGGACCTGCAGGCCAGACACTGTGCAGCTACCCTGCCCCCCCCCCCCCAGGCTGTGCTGTGTCCCCATTCAGGCTGGGTGGGTTATCAGATGGTGTTGTTGTTGCTGGTAAAATGGAAACGATTCATCCATCTTACAGCTCTCCATCCCTAAACAACTGCAGAGCGACACTGTAGGAACACTGTAGTGGGAGATACTGAAAACCCAGTACATGGAGGCACTGGAAACCCAGTACAGTAACACCTGACCCTACATCAGTAATTGATGTCAGTCGAAAAATGAAGTAGCATGAAAATCCTTAAAAATGATTTAGATCCCTATAAACACCCGATAAACATTTTCCTTAAATGTATAAATGAGAAGGAACTCTGAGTTATCAGCACCAAACACCAGGTAAATAAGACAATACTTGTAAATCTATAAGCTTTTATTTGATTTCATACATTACAATATATTATTATACATATTGTAGCATCACATGACCGGCGTAAGCTCACATAAACCACCTTAAGACAATTAGACTTTTTTCCATACACCGTATTTTTTAACAAAAAAAAAACAATATAAATTTGACGTAATACAGATCTATGTATGATGAGGTATTACTGTACTGGGAGTTACTAAAAGCTCCGTACTGGTAATCAGTTTAAGACTCAAGAGCCAAATTTGACAGTGTGTTACCGCCACAGCCGTAAGATAGGCGAACATTCCCCCGTATCAAGTGCCTGTATCCATGCCTGACTTTAGTATCCGAGACACACTCACCTCTTACTTTGGTCATCAGAAAACACCTTTAAACCATTACTACATTTCTCCTGTGACTGAATTCTTACTTCATTCTGCCTTTCCTGTCCCTCACTTATAATCACGGAAACATATTTGCTTAAGGACCGCTGGTACAAAGGGACTTTGAGATGATCGCTGTATGACGCGTCTCGGGGAGAGCCTGTGTGATGTTTCCATGGTGACCTAAGTCGTCCTGCATGGGGTTTGATTGATGTACGCACAGCGTGGAGGTACTGAGCTTAGACCTGACCCCTGCTTGGGGCCCGCAGATCTGACCGTGTCCCTGCAAGGTGACACCCAGCCACCTCTGCAGGTCGTACCCTGAGCGGCTGTTTCCTTAGAGAGACTGATTTATCAGCCTGACGTGGGTGGGGGGGGGGGCATCTACGTTTTGTGTGTTAGAGGCTCATCGCACATCTCCTGCACAAAGCCCGAGCGCCTTTTCTCCCACGCGGAACGAGGTCAGCGTTCTGCCTCTGACCAGCAGAAGAAGTTCCCGGCTTTCAGCAGTGAGACGCGTGGCTGTCAATGCGGCCGGGCGCCTGCTCACTGCGACTGTGACGCAGAAGAACTTCCCGGCTTTCAGCAGTGAGATGCGTGGCTGTCAATGCGACCGGGCGCCTGCTCACTGCGACTGTGACGCAGAAGAAGGCAGAAACGGTACAGTTGTGTTCCATCACCACTCTCAAAATCTCAAGATGCAATAGTAACTGTACACTGTCATTTACTGTAAGAGCGGAGACACTTGGTGTTTTCTTCATAATAAAGAAAGTGCACTAAGCATCTCTGCTGTGATTGGCCTACTTTTGTTCTTGTGCCTAAATGTTATTGGTGAGTCCCTCAGGGTCCCACGTGAACCTTACTGTCTGATTTAAGATGATGTGTTTATGTTCTCCCTGTATTTCACTGGCTTCCCCCATGTACTCTGGTTTATCCCTTCAGTCAAAATCGCGCACTCTCCAGCCATCTCCAGTGCGTCCTGGCATGGACTCTGGAATCCCAAAAGCCCTGCACAGGACGTGGATGGATGGACGCTTCGATTTCCCTAACTCACTATGGCCATGGGCTGATTCTTAGCATCGATGATGTCAACAGATGTTGATCTGACTGCCCCATCACAGATGTTGAGGCATGAGTGATGCCACTAGGAGGGGATGTTTGCCCGTCTGGACCACTGAATTCCCCCACCGAGCGAGAGCCGGCAAAGGGGTGGGACTAGATCACTCGCCTGGGGGGGCAATCGATCAAAACACAAGGACTGGCTCCCTGGATGCGAATGCCTGTAATCCGTCACGGTGCGGAAAGCTGGACAGGCGGGCCCTCCGGTAAATAAGAATTGCCCCATCCAGGCACGTAACCCAAGCCGCCCAGAACCAGTACCTCCACACCAGGGTTCTGTAACCAAAAACACCAGAAGCTAGCTTTACATCGGTGCTGTACGTCTGCATAGCCGGGTTCATTACTGAGACTCGTGTGCATTCATGTACAGAGCAGTATTTTGTCATTTTGATAATCAGTCCTGTCTCGCTTTTGATGAATCATTTATTACATTTACAAACTGAAACACAGAATGACGTGATGGGGGGGGGGGGTCTTCAATAAACCTTCTTATAAACAAACTTAAAAGCTGCCATTTAAGCAGAAATAGAACCCAAAAAATAATGAGTGTTCAGGTCCAGGGGAGTGGGGGGCTGGTAACTCTGGGACACCTGCCAAGACAACTCCTCTGGTATAAGGGGGGGTGCACTGCTTGAGTAGGTGTGTCATGAGGAACCAATCAGAGCTGATAATGAGGGTCACCTGACACCTCCCAGGAAGGAAGTGGCCCCATTCACCTATTTTCTGCGCGATGGAAGACAGGAGCTAACAGGCGGACTGGCCGCAGCTAAGGAAATCACATCAGCTAAATACTGTCATATTCATCTATATTTTCCATCTTTTTGGCTACTTTTCACACAAACTTCAGTGAATATTAAACGTAAGCCAAAGGGCGTTGACAAGGACCTTCTTACGTCTCTGAGATCTGCAGCCTTGCGGTGGCTGTGAGCGCGTGTCAGCGTGGAGCACGTCCAGTCAGACGCGTATCAGAGCCTGGAGCGGTGAACCACTGAAAGATGTTAGTCAGAGGCAAACCGATTGCCCAGCTAACTAAGACAGGGTCCTCAAACTATCTAGTTTACACGTGGGAGCTCAGCCTTCTGATTATGACATATTTTTGTATAAAATAAATAGAAGAACTGCACTTTTAATTGGTGTTTGTGATTAATATGCACAACACGATGGTATCGAAATGAATTTATCAGGAGCAATGTGCGGTTCAGTGGGTTAGGATACTGTCCCTATGACTGGGAGGTTGCAGGCTCCAATCCCACTGTGGGAATGGTAATTTAAGGAAAGGCACTGTTCCAGGCAGTGGCTGACCCTGCGTTCTGGAGAAAACGCTGCTTTGGATAAGAGATGGTGAGCTCAATAAAACGTAAATGCTCTTCAGAAGCAGTGTCGCCCCCCGATGGACATTTGGGTTTCTCTCGGTGATAACTCACAAACGATGATGACTCGTTATCGCACCTCCGGACCTGAAGGGGGCATTAATGTGTCATTAGCCTGATGGATCACAGGTTTGATTTATCGCACGCCGGGAAAAAGAGATGAGCACATTGTCGGGGGGGGTGGTGAATTGCTCGAATCACGCTTTCCAGTGCTGACTCGGCGCTGAGAGGGTCTGGTGTCAGTGTCAGACTGACCTTCACAGGAGACGTCAGCTTTGTCCACCCCCCCCCCCACCCCAAACAGCACCACCCCTCCCCCTGTCGTCTGAAATGGTAGCTGCTTTCTCACACCCTCTATGGGCAGGCTGAAGGATGATAAAGTGACTCAGGAGTTTTCGGCCCAGCGAGGGTCATGTGACGGTCGATATGCACGAGGGGGCGGGGCTTTGCGGAGTTCCGTGACCACGGGAGGAGGCCCCGTCCGGCCCGGATACCAGCGGGGACCATATGTGTGTTAATATTTATGGAGTCGCACGTCCCTGGGGAATAAGCGGGGTCAGTTCTGGCACGTCGATTTTCAGATTTACGTCTGCAAACACGAGTTTAAGGTGGAGCTGATGCTGTCTGTGGAACCCCTCAGCACATGCTGGTGTACAGTCAGAACACACTACCAGCAGGGTGGTTATGGCGCGGATCAGGTGGTTAGGGCGCTGCCCCTAATGTCAGAAGGTCGCCGGGTTAAATCCCAGGGTTGGCAAAGCAATTTCACTGTTTCACCCCCCCGCGCGAGGCCCTTAGCCCCAATTGCTCCGGGGCTGATCATGCCTTCTCAGAAATATATGTCGCTTTGGATAAAAGCGTCTGCTAATTAATGAAAATGTTTACATATTTTTTGGAGGAAGATACATTTTTTTTATATTCTTTAAGTGTGGTAGAGTGCGCCTGTAAAGTACATTCACAAGGTTTTTATTCACGTGGTTCGTGGTCGTGTAGACGTCATGTCTGTGTGGCCGTGGACCACTGATATCCCTTCCGGGATATATTCACCTGGACCTAACTGGCGCCAGAACCTTAACCAGGTTCTAATCCTTATTGAAATTGGATGTATTCTTATACCTCAGTTTGTTTGTTTTTTTTTTTGTTTTTTTTTTTTTTAATAAATCAGAACATTATGGATTTTTTGACGTTTGCTCTGTTCCATTTCCCTGTACACAGTTTTATACTAAAATCGTTAGTTGACTAAACGCTAGTGTTCAGCGTTTTCCAGTCGTTACCCTCGCTGACCAGTGACATTTTCCCACATGGTTATTTTTGCGGATCCTTGCAGCATGATATTCCCTCCCGAGCCAGTCCGCCAAACACCAAGCCAGTTTGTATCCTGCAGACACGTGACCTCAGGGTCCTCCCACACAGCAAACAGCTCAAGCATATTCATGAGCGCGCTGCCCCTTCAGAATTACCCACCCCCTGTTTCCTGTGCAACACACAAAACGTTTGACGTCAGGTTTCCTGTCACTATGTGTCTCTTGTCTTGCCATCTTGTGACGCTGAGGTTTCCTGGGTGTGAGCTGCAGATCTGTGGAAAGGAACCTCTTGTACCCATAGCGGCTGTTGAGTTTGACACTCCCCCTGGCGGCTGTTGAGCTTGACCCCCCCTGGCCACTGGCCTCTGCAACACAGCTCATGGTACGAGTTACAAATTTCTCTTCACAACATCCTGAGTAGATCTGCAACAAAGGAGGACGTCTATCGGACACTTTCATCCGGAGTGGCGTATATTTGAGAAAACAGTCAGACAGTCCCTGGAGCGATTGGGGTTAAGGGGCTAACAGTGACATCACTCATCTGATCATGGGATTTGAGCCAGTAAACTTCTGATCGCAGGAACAGTGTCCTTATCCAGAGAGTCACACACCAACTTCCCCATTTTATTATTTTCATTTAAAATATGAGCCTCTCAAGAAAAGCAGTACTAATGTACTTAGTCAGCAATGAGAGACACACACTTCTGGACAGAAAAAATATAGGCCAAAGATTCATGCTGTGCAATTTGGGTTTGACCCATTTCTTTTGGCCCAGGACTGAACATACATATATTCAATTGTTTAATTATTAATGATTTACTCGTAGGCCGGGGCAGCATGGTGGTGCAGCGGTTCACACTGTCACCTCACCCCTCTGGGGCCCGGGTTCGAGTCTCTGCCATGCCTCCATGTGTGTGGAGTCTGCATGTTCTCCCTGTGTCATCATGGGTTTCCTCTGGGTGCTCCGGTTTCCCCCCACAGTCCAAAGACATGCTGAGGAGTTATTAAATTGTGCATGTGATAGGTTAGTGTGTGAGTGACTGTTGGGTGGGTGTGTCCCGTGATAGGTTGGTGTGTGAGTGACTGTTGGGTGGGTGTGCCCTGTGATAGGTTGGTGTGTGAGTGACTGTTGGGTGGGTGTGTCCTGTGATAGGTTGGTGTGTGAGTGACTGTTGGGTGGGTGTGCCCTGTGATAGGTTGGCGCCCCATCCTGGGTTGTTTACTGATTTGCTCCAGCAGCCTCCAGGATTGGCTCCAGACCCTCCGGGATCCTGAACATAATAAGTGGTTTTCAGAAAATGAATGGATGGATTTATTTGCATTGAAGTAGCATCTGTACCCTGTTCAGTTGCTTCCATCTTGCACCATTCTGTAGCATAACGATCTGTCAGTAACTATTTATCTGGTCAGTTAATAAATGATTCGTAATTAATGTGTCAGTGACAGTTTTAGCGAAGTGTGAAATGGCCTGTAAATTCTACAGGTCACCTTGGATTTATACACCAGTTGGCTTCCACACAGACCTTGCCCAGCATCTATCAAACACGCCCCCCCCCCCCAGCCTGTGGGGGGGGGGGTCGCCAGGCTTCCGGCATGATGTCACTGTCTCTAATGTACCTTCTGGACACAACCCCACAACAGCCAGAGACAGTGCAGAGAGCCGCCTGCTGAGGAACAGGGGCTGCAATAACCTGCTTTGGGGGGGCCAGTTGGGGGGGGGGGCTGACAGGTGTGTGGTCATTTTCCAGGTTCAAACATACACTGTATGTGGAGTAAAATGTTGTCCTCCCTGCCTCCTGGATTGTGCTCTAAAGGAAACATACGACACAAGTTATATAATCCAACCATACATCCATTTTCTATGGCCATTCAATCATAGCTATCCAATCAGCCTCAGCATATTTTTTGGACTGTAGAGAACCCAGAGGAACCCCCCCCCCCCACAAACAACAGGAGGAGAACATGCAAACTCCACACACATGGAACCATGGTGGAGCCTGAAACCCAGGTCCCAGAATCGCAGTAGTGCTAACCGCTCTGCCGCCATGTTCAATAAGCAGACAGGAGGTGTGTGAGGCGTTTAAAGGTGGCGTGTTAGCGGTTAGCCTCCTTAGCACGATCTGGCCACTCAGGCAGCGGATTGGCACTGGCCAGTCTGGCAGTTAGCGGCCCGCACGCCCAGAACGTTACGCAGCCACACTGTGACCTCTCGTGTTTACAAAGGAACGGCGGGGAGAATACTAATAAGGGCTTCTGCGTCTCCCCCGGTGGCGGTCTGGTCAGAGCCGTCGCGCCATTACGCCCCCCCCCAGGCTGACGCGGGAATCGCAGGTCGGGCAGC
Organism: Hippopotamyrus pictus; assembly: GCA_026781145.1. Lineage (NCBI taxonomy): Eukaryota > Metazoa > Chordata > Actinopteri > Osteoglossiformes > Mormyridae > Hippopotamyrus > Hippopotamyrus pictus. The sequence continues at coordinate 3,772,446 of JAODLC010000015.1, forward strand.
TGCGGCCACTACGCCTGTCAAACGGCGGCTCATTTATCACGGACGGTCTGATGGGAGCTTTGGCCTATAGCTGTAGTCACTTGTTTATTATTATTATTATTATTATTATTATTATTATTTAATCTGTTTGTTAGGGGGTAATAGGTATTTTCCCGTCTACTTTGTGTCCTTGTACTCGTGGCTGGATGGTGCCTCGACTGCATTCGATACTTTGAGACCAGACTGCTCTCCCCCAGGCTTCGGGGGCACCTATTAGTGTCAGAACATGGATCTTTTTTCCGGGGGGGGGGGGGGGGGGTTGAG
>JAODLC010000015.1:3772848-3818272 GCA_026781145.1 Hippopotamyrus pictus
TTATGAATGCATTATAATGCATTATGAAGGTATCTATAATGCGTTACGCATACAGACTTTAAGTAAAGTCTTACCAAGATTTCTTTAAGTCTTGCTACTATATATAGTTTATTTAATTTATATACAGTAATTTTAATATACTGTATTGTTCACCTCCTTTATACACTGTTTCCTTATTTACATTGTAACTGTATCAGTTCGGGAACATGTGTGTGACACAATGACAATAAAACTTTCCAATCTTGAATATTTGAATCCAGTACCAAATCATAGGTAGGCCTATGCCAGACAGCATGGGGCACAAGGCAGGGGTTTGCCCTAAACGAGATGCCAGTGTACTGCACACACACAACATGTGGGTGGGATTCATGCCTCCAGATATGGGGAGGTGAGATGTCAGTGCTACCAAAAGAGCCACTGTATCACCATGTAGGCAGCATATAGTAAGTACACACAAAAAGAAAATGCGGTAAGGCTTTACATCAACTGCACCTTCAAAGAGCATTCATTATGCATTAATAGAACACTCAGTGCATAATACATTCATAATGCATTCATAGAACATTTATCCTAAAATACATTAACAGCTTTAATATACATTAATAACAAATATTATCATATTAAATTATTATAATGTTTGTTATTATCATATGATGTTTGTTTTAAGTGTACATTAAGGCTGTTAAGGTATGTTAGGATATTAAGGTTTACTTACATGCTTCTTTTGAATGCTCTATAAATGCATTATGTAGGGGCACTGAATGCTCTATGAACGCATTATAAAGGCATCATGAAGGTGCAGTTAATGTAAAGCGTTACCGAGAATTCTCTTTCGACAGGGACTGAGAAAAGAAGCCAGTGGAGGAAATGATAGGAAAGCACTGGGGTGCTGGTCTCTCTCCAGGCTGGTCTCTCTTCAGGCTGCTAGGGGCCAAAAACAATCCCACAAACAAATAAACAAGACAGCTCAGCTATTTATGCAAATAATAAGGAATGGGGGGCAGGTGGAATCAGTTCTCATGGCAGCCCTGACCAGGTGACTATCTCGCCCAAGACCCTTTCCACAGAACACTATCAAAGATGGAGGAAGGAGCAGAAAAATAAAGTGAAATTCAATGATTTGGATATGATTTTGTGACATTTGTAACCCGAAACACCATCACCAGTTTCTGTGAATTCTTTAATTAGGGTTTCTTCCCTAAAACAGTGTTTCCCAATCCGGTCCTTGGGACCCACAACCGGTCCATGTTTTTGCTCCCTCTGAGCTCAGCTGCAAGATAGCCGGAGCTGAAGGGAAGCAAAAACACTGTCTGTGGGTCCCGGAAAACTAGTTTGGGAAACACTGCCATATCCAAAGAGGAATCTTCTGGCAAGACATTTGTGGCTCATAATTCTTTATCACATTATCCCATGCTGTTTATTAATTAGCCAAATTTTGTTGCGTCATTATCCCACCCTGTTCTGTTTCAGCTGATAGGTCCAGAAGAGGGTCATGAGATAGCTCTGACTTGACTTCTTCACAGACAAAATCCAAATTCCAGTAACGACAGAAACTACAAACCCCAGCCTGAGAGGATCGTATGGGAGCCATACTGCTGCCCTGCTCTGTGCCCTCACCTGCTGCAACATCCCTGGCAACGGATATCGCCGTGCCTCAGAAAATGATTCAATTACCATCGATCTCCCCACTGATTCACTTAATGTGATTTTCAGATGGCTTCGGCCATTTCCCAGACATGGGAGTGGTCAGATTTACGTGCTAGCCTGTTTATGACATCTTATAAGATTAAATAACGTGCTATGTGCTATAACGTTAAATAACATGCTATGCGCTATAACATGAAATCGCATTTTACTGTTAAATGTGTCCTAATTCTCAGCCAGAAAATGTTGGACAACATGGGTCATTTGTACTACCGGAGTCAGTTAAAAACGGAATCCTGAATTTCAGATAATAGTCATACAGTGAAATGCATATAGCAATAATAATAATCTGACAAGTCAATGCATTCAAAATACCTATCTTTTGTTCTAGAGTTGATACAAAAAAGTTACATCCTTTTATTATAACATTACCAAAAGTATTAATAAAAAAATTTCCTTTCCTTTCCAAAAAAAATGTAAATAGTAGGAAACACTTTAACTTACCCAGAAGAGCAAATTGAAGAAGAATAGGGAATACTTGATGCATCTGTTGACAGCCATGACCAGAGGTATAGGGAGATCTGTCTGTGATGTAATCTCTCAGCCTGCAGCAGCACGACCCGCCTCTTCATCCATGAACAAATGATCTTCAGTTCCAGTTGCTTCCTCTGCTTCCTGGACCAGTGGCTAAGGACCCGGGAGCTTCCAGCAAAGCCCCTGGCACACGGGGGGTTGGACTGTGGGCTAATCACAGACACAGAGGAGTCACGTGAGGAACCCTGCAAGGAGCTAACATGACACTGAGTTTAGATCTCCTCACTGTACAGGAGACGAGATACTTTACTGGCATCAGATGCCAAGAATAGTTATTTGTGATCAAAAGGTGGCTGCAATTCAGTCATTCAGTGAAAAATCACTTCTGAGTTTCTTTGTTTTTCTATTTACTGTGTGGAAGAAAATTAATACATTTTCCAAGTTCCTTTTCTTCTCCATTATTTGAGTGATTTTCACATGTTTCCCGCTGATGTCTATGCAAAAGGATGAGGCTTATGAATTGATACTAGGAGATATGAAGTGGCAACATAACATGTTTTTCAGTCAGGAAATAATCGGGAAATAATGAGCTGGCAGCTTCTTTTCTGTGAGCTTATTTATTACGATAAAGTCAGAAGAGCATCGCACAATGCAGGAGTAAATCAAAGCCATTCTCCAACGCCTTCTAGGGGCATGTCACGCAGTTCACAACTAACTCTAAGAATCGCACCATAGCTATAACTTTCACACCCAATCAAGTATGAGCTTTGTAGGGAAAACACCCTAGCGACCACAAAAAGAGCTCATACCTGATTGGGTGTAAAAGTTATGCCTATGATGTGGTTCTTAGAATATGTTGTGAACTGAGTATAATAGAAAGAGAAAAATGACTCATTCATTATACAGTAGCTGTCCTTGAAACCCACAAGAGTTTGAGTGAGCTTTACACAGCAAAGGGGGGGAGGTGGTTCTGTGGGTCATTCTCAGTTCAGAGTGATTTTAAACTATGATAGTTTCCATCACAGAACTAAGCTACACAGTCAGCATAACGACCCAAAAGCTTGTATTACACTTGCAGGTTTCCAGAGTTTCAGAATCCTATTCTGCTCCTCCGGTTGTAAAGAGATGCATCCAAAATATTTCATCATAACAGCCCATAATATTTTGAGAAGTAATACATTCAAATACAAAGCAACTGAAAATGTCATTAGTAGATTCTCCTTGATAATCACTTCTCACTGCTTTCTTCATAGGAACACTACAGCAGGTCTCCATAGATGATTTACCCTTTTAGGCTGCTTGACAGTTTCATCAATTAATGATCACAGTGTAAAAGCTTCATACCGCAATGTGTACTTTAGCATCGACACTTGAGATTTCTAACCTGTCAAACCTACCTCAGCACAGATAAACAACTGAGATTGTCATGGCAACTTTAAGAGAATACAAATACATTACAAGGCAAGGTAGCACTGACACATTGCAAAATCAACTCAATCTTTGCAGTAAATCAAAGGTTAAGCATGATACTTGTTGATGCTTTTTACCTGCGGTCTAATTGATAATTGCCACTAAAATGTAAGCGGATGTTCATCAGCACTGTGTTTCGATCTGTGAGCATTTCGGAAAGCACTAAGATCCACTTACGCTGTAATGATGAAAATGGCAGTTTGGAATTGACCCAAAACGAAATTATCATTAACAACAGCTTCACTCTAAACATTAAGACACATTTGAGGCTATCTATGTGGTCTTCCAAGGATGGAGCTGGCTAGAGAAGGTGGGAAATGTTTTTCCAGGAAAAGAAGAAAAAAAATCAGGACAGAATCAATACAATAAAAATGTGAACACAGGTAATCTGGCATGCCTGAATGATAATCACTAAATGCTTCTCGGAAGTTTCTTCAGACTACTGCAATCTTTTCTGATTTTTTACATTCAAGAGATTTATTTGTCACATACAGAACAACATGCAGTGAAATGTATCTCTGAGTCACCCTTATTTGGCTGTGCAAGAATAGAAGAAAAGTAAAGTAGGAGTAAAAAAGAGAAATTTCAATATATATAAATATATAAATACCATCTATGGAACCAAGTATATAATCTAAAATATACAATCCGAATATACAAACTAAAACAGAGTGCAAATGTGCATACATGACATTTCAGTGCCAAGTGAGGTCTTCAGTGAGCAGAACCCCAAGGTATTTGATGTTGTCAACCCTCTGCACTGGAACACTGTTGATCTGGAGGGGTGAGTAGGAGTGCTGTTGCTTCTTGCTGTAGTCCACTATCAGCTCTTTAGTTTTGCTGACATTCAGACTGAGGCAGTTGGACTTAAACCATATCGACAGGTTCTCCACCTCCCTCAAAACATCTGCCGACGAGGATGGGATTCGAACCCACGCGTGCGGAGCACAATGGATTAGCAGTCCATCGCCTTAACCACTCGGCCACCTCGTCTCATTCCAAAGTGTGCTTCAGTTCCACACATAAAATTAATCCTCTTCTCATTTTTTTTTCTCGTATTTAGCTTTTACTCTTAATTTTGTCATTGACAAAGTTTTGTTCGGAGACAAGTTATGCATTCACTGTTTTTATAAAAAACAAACACAGGGAAAACAGCAATCATACAAAACCTATGGCAATAAGAATGAAAAATCTGCCTGATTGGAACAGTTTATTCCAAATTCAAGTGAAAACAAGGAAAGACCATAAGAAGACTAATGATACTTAAAACAAGACAATTTAGCTTAAATTTAATGTGCAACAAAAACAGCAGGTGCTGTATTCGAAATACCATGATTAACCAAGGCAAACCCAAAAAGAAATTTTAATCTAAAAGCAGCTTAGGAAAAAACCTGGAAATCTCTTCTAAAATTAGAGACTTACAGTGCAGTACAATTCATGGCAATACCGTACATGAGGGGAGTCTGCCTCGCAATTCAACATACATGCAGTATCTCATTTAGATACACAAAAGCAATACAAGGGTAACCAAGCACCTCCCGTCTCAATATCAACACAGTCCATGGAAGGGTGGGATTTTCTATTAATATCATTACTATCCTTTTAGCTAAAATGGATCAGTTGGAGTTAAGAGGTTGAAATTCTATGACCTGATAAAAGGAACATTTCCTTGATACCAATGACAATCTGTTCATCCTAGTCCATTATAACTCATTACAGAATTTATTTGAAGAGCACCGACAGCAAGACAAAAACAGGCTAAAACAAACAAATTTTGGGGAAGATCAATATGCTGTGAACGACAGACTGTTTAATCATTACCAGTTATTCCTTACTGTTCTAATACAAAGTGGGCAAATGTAATTACAAAACAAAAACAAAATGATGTATTTGTATAATTAAAACAATACTTTGAAACTCAGATGGTTGTTACACAATCTCTTTAAACGTTGTTTGATCTTAATACATTTTATAATAATGTTTTCAAGTCTATTTGGACTTCAAAATACACATATCAACTTTAATAAATAAAGAGTAAATGAATACAAACCAAAACCCTGCAGGATTAGCAGTTAGCAGACAGTGTCTAATGATTATCGAGGGCCATAACGTACACTGAAGACCTTCTGATTAGATGTTTTACATGGTTCTGTAATTCTATGTGCCGACACTCCAAGTGCATTTAGCATTAATTTTCCTTAACATGACCTTTACCTTGCTGCTTATTAATCTGGTGGTGTTCATATCCCATCCTCTAGGTGGCAGCAGGCTACAGCTTGTCAGGATTTGATCACTAGGCTAAATGTAAGTGAATTAAGATACAGTTCATTTAAACTGGGGTACCTTAAAACCATCAAGTTATACAGCTAATTAACAAATCTTGCTTTATGATACAGGTCCCAGGTTGATTTTTATTATTTCTTGGAATTAAATCAATAAACAATAAACAGTTTAGGATGGTACCAGGCTTCCACTTTGACCGATACACCTAGAAATGTTTATCTACCTGATGGCTGAAAGCAGGTCAGAATTAAGAGGCATTGGTCAGCAACATTGCCCAGAAACATTGTTCAAAAAGTTGCCCTGTGTATCGTCACCCTAAAAATTTAAATACAAAGGTTTGTTTATTGGGGGGATGAATGCTCCTAAATTAAATATTGGGGGACACATGCCCCCCTGTTCATATAAATATTATGGTAATATTTATTATTAATATTACTATAAATATGACTTTATTCTATAATATTACTTTAAAATATTATAGCAATATTCATTACACTGTACTACACATTTCCCATTGTCCATTGTGTAACTATTAGCCTCGTGAGCTGGTGGTTAGAAGGTGATGTTAAGAAAAATAGTTTTTTAGGTGACATTAATAGCCTAAAATATGAGTAGGCTACACAGCTTTACATTTCTGTTTTACATGTGCAACACAAACATACCATTGAAAGCCAGAATATCATTGCAGCGGAAAAGCACTCTCGTGTCTCCTAAGTGCCAGCTCCTATCAAATCAAAAACTAAATCACATCTGTGATGCCCCACTCGTCTGATCCTCCCATGTGCCATGCCCCCTCATTCACCTCGTGTGGAATTCCTGTGTTTACCAGCTGTTTCTTGTTGCTGTCATTAGTTCAATGTATTTAAATCCACGTTAAGTTTGTTTCCCCAGTTTGGTCATTGAAGTCTGACGTCCCTCTGTGTGCCTTAACTTGGTGTAAATCCCTCGTCCCCAGTTCCATGTCTCCATGCTCCTGCTTCCCTGGTCCGTACATGACAACATCAATCAGCCTTTTCAGAATCTAATGGTTTTCCCATGTCGTTGCGTTCAGCTAATTGGAGGTGCAACTACAACCGATATGCTCCTTTTGCACAATAAAAAATGAACAAAAACCAGAATGTTCTTATTTACACTATATACACAGGATTAGCTACAATAAACAATAATATTATTTACAAACTGAAGTATTTTATACTATTATTCTTTCTCTCCGAGTCCAATCCCTGGACCACAAACCAACAATAAATACTGGCAAACAGGTACCCAGAGGACAATATTACTGCTCTAAGCTTTCTCTTTTATTGCTTTGGGCGACAAAATTGTGATTCTTATTTCAGCCTCATTTTAGTTTCTGTTTTTGTCTGATATATTTCTCCTAAAATTCAGTAAGAGAAATATAGCAGATGTGAGTAAACTAGAGGACAGGAGTCATATTTTAGAGGGACAAGAGATATCTTGCCAAACTTGACTGTATAATTAATGAGCAAAACTGGAGCAAGAAGATCCACACACATAGAACAGGAGTAGAGACTCAAACCCTGGTCTCCAGAGTTGTGCTAACTGCAGAGCCACCTTGTTGACCTCACATATCCTCCATGATATAGCATGATACATGGGGTGCAAACACTTCAGCAACTATGGGTAAATATGGCCTTGAGTTTGAGGATAAAGAGAAAATCGACATACAAAAAAGAACAAACCTTATTTCTGTTGAATGCAGTTGCAGCAGTACTTATAATAGTTGTAGTAGTACTTGAAGCTGAATCAGTAAGTGAAATATTTAAAGCTGTACAGCACAAGCTTTATTTTTGCTGTACACACCAGCATGAACCTAGCAGAAACTAACAAATTTCATTATTTTCTGATCATATGGGTGTCAACTTCACACAGGTAATTGAAACTGGCTGGGATGGAAATAGACTGAGTTTATATAGAGAGCTCTCTAATTTTTCCACTGTAGACCAAAATGCGACATAAAAGATCAGACAATCTGGGAATGATTTTAGACCTCAGTGAGATCTCCTTTGAAAGTTAAAGTGAGGCTCATATAAGATATTGTGTGTCTTTTTGCTGGAGAAAAAATGTGTGAGAAAAAAACGTCATAGTGTCATTTTGGCTTCACAAAGCTTAAGTAAATTAAACAGTTTTGAGATCTTGAGTTTCTGATTTCTTTTCTTCTGGATGGGTTTATCTTCCCTGATGACTGAACTCGCGCTCTGAATGGATAAACACTTGATAATCATCTTTGTGTCGCGAGTGAGGAAGAGCGCGCATCGCTGGCAGGACTCGGCGAAGCAGATGTGACGGGTTGTGTCTATCCGTGTTTTTGGTGGCTGGAACTAATAATTGCTTACATACAAAATTCATGTTGCTACACAATTTATTTCAAATCATTACACATCAAAATATTGGCTGCAACACTGTACCCACTTCCAGTTTTCCTGAGGCACGTAGTGAGCTAAGACGGACTCTATCTGTGCAGTTACGCTATTAAACCACCAGGTGGTTTTAAAACTACAGACGCTCCTCTACTTAAGAATGAGTTACATTCCCAACAGCCGTTCGTAACTTGAAATGCTAGTAAGTCGTTATTCAACATCATTTTAAGGATATACGGAAGTACAAAGAACTAGGATGCTGGGAGTATGCACGCTACGCTGCTGTGCGGTGGGAGTAGCGGCCAGAAGTCGTACTACTCGGAATTTGCGCGTAGAAAAAAAAATTGATGTTGCGGACAGGAAACGGGAGCCTAAGGAACACAATGTGGACTTACAGTCCTCTTCGTTCGTATATCTAAAAGTCCATAAGTTGAAAGTTTATAAGTAGAGGAGAGTCTGTATACACACATAATACGAGCTATCAATTTTGTAGCAGTTCATAATAAAAGTTGTTTCTAACTCAGTTACACGTTTCATTAGGTGAGTTTAAAAACGAGCCATATTTCGTAAGTATGCACTCAACTTTTAAATAGAAAGTCATGAGAAATGTATGAGCTTAGTAAGGCAATAGATGTTTTGCTTCACTGAAGATCCCTTTATCAACTTAAGGGTGGTTTTGCACAATACTTTGTCCAGCATTTTTTGAAAAGTATTTTTTGAATAGTTGTGATTATACATTGGCATTAAAATGATACTTTTTGTGATCTGAATTTTGCTGATTGGGGGGAAGCGTCTCCACTCCGAAAGACTGGGGGATTCCTTTGGGTTCAAACCAGTAATTTCACTACCTGCCTACATGCCTCATCACAATTACATTTCGTGGAAGGGGTACGTGGCCCCTATAGATGTTATCTTCCAACAAGACAGCAGAGAGTACTAAGAAAATAAGAACAAGAATACTAGAAAAAACAGCAAGAATGATGCTTCTTTACATTTTTCCTCACACTTGCAAATAACAAGGATACGTCAGCATTCAAATAGCGAGAATGCGTATAAAATCGGAAGGAAGCTCTTAAAGTCGAATAATGAGCTATTTCACATATTTTTAGCAGCAATGCAGTTATTTTTCCGTTCTCTAATAAGTTCATTTCTAAAGTATACCTCCACTGTTTTGCATGAAGTCTGTGTGTGCTCTCTAAGCTAATCACAATTAATAGCATCATTCCTCATACAGTGTGGCACAATTGTGAGAAAATTAATAAAAATGAATGAGGCGAACAAGAACTGCATGATCACCAAAAGACATTCTCTTTTATATGTTCAATTCCATAATGATGATATTGAGCAAAAGCAAGTGATTTGGCATCTGATTTGGCACAGCTTTCTATCTGACGGCACAATTCAAGGTAAAAAGTTCAAGAGAATCCGATTTTGCTTCTGCTGTGAATTTTTATACATTTGGGCTGTAATAGTTGTTGGTAATAATGTTCTGTGAAATTCATTCTTAATACAATTTGAAATGAGTGAAGTATCAAGGTACCACAGAGACTCTTTGGCAAGTTAACCTGAATGTAAACTTCTGATTCAAGATTTCAAATATTGCAATGTGAAAATTTCCAATATCGTTCAGCATTCAAGGCTATAATTAAAGTTTTAAATTATCCTTTTTTGGTGAAGTGATGCTTCCTTTTGTATGCAAATAAATGAATGAGGTAGCTTATAAGCCAGAAAAGTATTGTTATGATTGTGTTAAAAATATAGGAATAAACATTTGCTGTGACTGCCCAAGGCAAAGGCTGTTTGACATTACTGTAATCGACTACGCTTAAGCTGTTGCTTCAGTTTAATTTCAGTTTCAATATAATTTATTCAAGCTACTTTTAAATATTTTACGTTATCCTTTTGCAGCAATGAGTAATATCTCATTTTGTACGGAAAGAAATAATATTTTGATTCATACACGTCTCCTTGTTTGTGGTGGGGGTGGGGGACAGTGTAATATTACCTGAATAATGACTGGTGAAATTACAATGGTAATTCTGCCTGAAATGCCCACCCCTAGAAAATAGTGCTATATGTTTCCACTCAGAGAAAGGAGTCAGGGAAGATATTTGATTTTATAACCATAGGTCATCGTAAAAGTCTTTCAATAAACAAATTTGTTTGGCTAAATTCCACACCACTAACTTCTTGTCGCATACTGGGACTGGGTTTCCTTAAACAAATCCATGATTGACCAGCTCTCTGAAGAAGCCGTAAACAGCTTTTGTTTTCATGAAGCCCCCATCAATTTCTAATGAGATCATTCTTCACTGTCTGTATGAGGTTCTGACATCAACCAGCATGTAGTGAGGGCAGAGAGTGAACTCACTGTACCACTGCACAACCAACTGCACTGCGTGACCTTCTGAGTGACCTGGGGAATAGATGAATGGGCCTGGGGCGGGGGCGTGTTACAGGCGTCTCTCATTCGGGTGGGAATGTGAAGGGGGCGTGGTCTCCAGCACATTTCCCAGGATTCCATGGCATGGCCAAGCTTGTCGGCTACAAAAAAGACTGAGAGTACCATTCAGAATGGCAGCTCGCTCCTCTGTCAGAAATTGTAAACAGTGCAGAGTGATCAAAGCCTACCCCTCCCCACTGAACCCCCTCCATTTGTATGCAGGGGGGGGGCAGGGGTGTCCAGCACCAGCCTTGAAGTTTGTCTTGGCTTGGCTCCCCCCAAGGCAAATGGAGCTTAAAGCACTGGACTGCCGACCCACGGTACAATTAAAAACCAGAACCCCCACTGTACCCCTTTTACCATGTCGTGCCAAGGACATTTGGGGTACAACTTAAAACTAAAACCCCCTACGCTCCTTTGGAAGTATCTGGAAAGTATATTTGGTGTTAGGAGTCTTGGAGTAACATGGGCAGATCTCTAATCCCATTAGCCTGTTTGAAAATTCATTTCCCATCTGAGATGTCAATGACGATAAATGGGTCCATTTTGGGAGGGGGGAGGATGTGAGTCCCGCTGGACAATCCGAGGAGGAAGCCGACTGGCGATGCTGTGAGAGCCAGTGATGTCAGAGATGAGGCACGTCGGGACAGTAACATTTCAGTTCTGATGTCACTTTTGGAAGCAACCAGGGTAACAGCTCAGATTTCCTTACCGGCAATGGTTACCTGGCTATGCCTGTGATGACGTGTTTTTTTTTCTTCACGACACTATTTGATTGAAAACCAAAAGCCAATTAAAATCAATAATCCATTATACATAGAGATCGATTATGTATACAAAGTATTTAAGTATGATAATATTTCCCATTTAAATATGTTAGTGATAACTAATTTCTAGCACTCTCACCCTGCAGTGACCGTGACTGGAGTGAATGTCATTAGAATCTCACAGCAGTCCAAGCCTGGACAGAACTTCGCCTTATTTCCCAAGCAGAAAAGATTAGGCTGTTTGATCACTAGAGGGCGATATTCTTAAATTAGGCATGGGTTTTGCATATGAAAATCCGTATACTCTTAGTAAAAAAAATGAAGGAAAAAAAGAAAAGCACTAAATTCTTAGTGCTTCTAATTATTAGATTTGGACATACACGAACGTTTTAGACCTTTTTAAGAATTCTTTTAACAGTGGTTTGCAATAGCAATATCAATCCATACATTCTAATCAAGATTAGTGCAGAAAGGTGTCAGTACATCTCAATTAGCTCAAAAATTTTAAAATTAACAATAACAGTTCAGTGAGAAAAAAAACGGAATTTTCAGTAAAAATATAGGTACAATTTGCAAATGTAACCAATTACTATTAAAATTGCGTAGTTTCAAAGAAAACGTTTAATTCTTTCTAGAAAATGAAACATGGCACTAATTAATCTTCAGCGGAAAAGTTGATCTCTACGGGATGTGGACAACCCATCTTGCGCCGTGAGTAATGAAGCGTGTCAGATCTGTCACAACAAACATGAATAGTGAGCTTTGAGCGCACTGAGCAAAAGTTCCGGTGGAAAAGGGCGGACAGACGCTTGCACAATGAGGGAAAATTGTACTCCTTCAAAAGATTGATTTCCTTCACGGTTTCTGATGCACCTACCGTTTAACCTGCAAGGAAATTAAGTGCCAAAATCATTTGCATACCCACCTACCAGGTAAGAGCAGTAATGCATGAACACATTGGCCCTTGACACAACTGGTTATTTTTTGTATTTTATGTGTTTTTTTATGACTGATTTCTAGCTAGACCATACCCTTCGTCGAATCAGTTGCAGAACCTGTTAATGTTTCACTGTCAAGTCTGCTAAAGTTTTTTTTCCCTTTGATATTATTAAGGAGCCATAATTCTGGGTCATGGCTGAGACATTATGAATTTAATCATTGTCCATTTGGTATTCAGGGGGGAATGTTTAAGACCACCTGTAGCATTCTTGTTTTGACAGTTAAGATGAAAAGGCGTCTTTTCCCATCTAATCAAAATCATTAATAGCGCAAAACACAGCGTAATTAAAAATTTCAGAGAAGAAGCCTAACTTATAGCCTACTCACAAAAAGCAAGCCAGTGCAGGGTGAAAGACCAAATATAGAAATATTTCCGGCAATGGCTTCCTGCAGTTAAACTTAGCTTTTTGTTATTATTATTATTCGTTTCTTTTTACAGTATTTGCATATGAAAATCCGTATACTCTTAGTAAAAAAAATGAAGGAAAAAAAAGAAAAGCACTAAATTGTTAGTGCTTCTAGTTATTAGATTTGGACATACACGCTTGGGAATTAGTGTTTATTTGGTTTGTACAGATCTTGCTGGTTTTGCTTATAGTCGGTTGGTGAAATATTATGAATGCATTGTGAATAGTAATTACACGGCATTTACAAACGCGTCGGCTTCCATTAGCGGCCGGCCAGCCGTCTGACCGATTTTCATGCGCTACCGCTTTAATCCGGCCGAAGGTTAAAGTGCTTTCTTGGGACGAGCGCAGTGTCATTGATAGTAAACGATGAGCGCCCACTTTTAGTCGCATGCCTATATGGGCAGAAGCTTTATCGGAGAGGCATCGGAGTAGAGCTACGTTGGAGGCGGCGATCCAGAAAGGTCGCTGGGCTGCCGCGGTCCCGACACTCGCTGAAATCCGCCAGTCCACTGATCGCGCTTCCCATTTTTGCCGAAATTTGCCCAGACTGATTATTTCTCATGCGAGGTGGCAGCCCTGCAGACGGACGTGTTAGGAAAGTGTTAAATGCAGTGCAACATATCGGTCAAAGTCGTGTCAACAAGGTTTGAGGTCATTTTTCCTGCAGTGATTTGCTTGGCTGGAGCCGCGCCGCTTGTTCTGCGCTTAATGCGCCTTTTCAGGTTCGAACCAGCGATCTAGCTCTCGCTCCCGACCGCTCCGGCAATTACTGATTCTCCGGCCCTCCTCCAGCCCCTAATGCCTGTAACAGGATTAGCCTTGATTATGAAGAAATGTCCCGCTGAAGGCTTTACATTTTCTTGAGCAAATAATACTTAGCACAATCCAGCTGCTTGTTCAGGGATTTTCAATGGCTGAGAAAAAGACATAATTCCCCCACTCCCAGCAGCAATTATTTTGGCTGCTGATCCTGAGATGGGCATTTAAAAAGTATAGATTAGGGGCTAATATCCAGTGTGAAAAGCAAAAAACAAACCTAAGACAATAGGCCCATGAGCATCAGTGTATGCGATGGCCATCCAGCGCCACTGCAGACGACCATGAAACATGATGACAATGAGAGGCATTCAGTCGTTAATCGCCAACCTGAACCTGTTGCAAAACGATGGAGCTAGATGGAGGAAAGGTCTTTTGTAAACCCTTAGATATCCCACAATTCCCCGCACGGTATTGTTTGGATACAGTGGAAGAGTGCCAAAGGACACTGCCACTAGAAATATAAACCTATTTATTTCTGCATCTGTGCATTGCACACGCACCACAAATCAGTGCGGTGGTGAACAGTGTCCACATCTTGCATGTATGCGGTGTTTAACACAATCTTTCCACAAAAAAGCCGGTTCATACCACATTTATTTTCTCTTAGAAAAAGGTAATTGTCTGACGGCAATCTCTTGGCATATATAGGAAGTCGGTTTATGGGAGATGTGCAAAATACAGTTCCTGTGCTTTCCGTTTGTGGTGAGATTGCTTGATAAGGGGTAACTAGGGTTCATTGCTTATGTGTGAGTAATATGTAATGAATGCCATTTAAAGACACGACTTGAAAGGCAAGGTGCTATAGACTGCTGTGAAAACATCATTGTTTGTGTATTTCCTCATGGCTTCGAGCCATGGACATGGCACAATTCCTTGATAATCCCAATTACAAGGTCTTTAGAAATACCGTATGACTTCACTGTAAAATACTGCCCAGGCTTCAACATTAAGGACATTATTGAATTGCTCATTGTGCAGCTGGGAAATGCGGTCTGTCGCTAATTATCAACGTAAAGAAGGCAGGGGATAATTTTATGTTTTTCACGGATTGTAATTCGTATTTTAATTCCAAATGATTTGTTTTATTAGCCGCTTTTCGAATGTTTGCTGACATCAAGTCAAAACAAAGGCGCATTAAACAATTTAAACAAATCAACCAAAAAAACAGCATCCCCTTGGTCCCATAGTACGGCCAATATTGGGGAAAATGCGTTTATGTCTTGGATCAGAGGGACCAAATGACCCCAAACTGTCAGAATAAACAAACGGTTATTCGCAATAAGACACTTGAGATCAGCACCTGCTACTCTAGACTGGATAATGATATACTTGAAAACCTCCTGCTTTAAAGTTGGGGAGTTGCCCATTTATTTTACCTGAAGAGCCGCTTTACTTCCAACAGATCATGTGTAAAATGCCAGAGACAAAGCGATAACTGTTTCTGCCGCAAGGTTAAGCGTTTGGATGTTTAAAGAATTTTTTTTATTAGTTCGGTTACTTCACACATAGGCGCACCGTTGCATCACCGTCTACGCCGATAAGATTTTTATCTCAGATTATTTGATTTTTTTACTATCAGCATGGACGTTTTCCCGCGCGTGGTATAATAATGTGCACCAGTGTTCACTGTACAATACGAGCACTGTACTCTCACATGCCGACTGTCCAAACAAGGGTTTGCAGAAAAAAACGGGCGCAATTTTAACCTAATGCCAGCGTTAATCATTTACACTAAATGCAATAAAATAACCCCGCAGCGACGCTTGTGTCCTGTTATCTAAAGCGTATTATTTGCCGAAAAGGGCAGTTTTAACATGCAAAAAAAAAGTACAGAAGAGCTTCTTAACCGAACTCCTTGAATATGTGAAACGCTTAAAAGATAAGGTGAGTGAATCATTTACAAAGCTGGCTCTTTCATTCTGGAGTGGTCTATTAGCGGCTGTAACGCGCACTGAGCTGACCGGCAGTCTCCGACAGCTCCCCCCCCCCCACCCCCCAGCATTGCTCGGATGGTTTTTCAATGGCATCGCCTGACGTCACGGCCGGCCGTGTGTAGGCAAGACCGCTTAAAGCTGATCCCCACGGAATCGCGGGAGACACACTGCACGAGCCCGTGGCCCCCTGCGCGACACACCGGGAGCGCTGCGTTAATACAGGACACGCCGATCGTCGCAGGCACGACTGAGGACACGAGGGCACGGCTGAGATGGTGCATCCCTGCACGGTTTTAGTCACCTTGCTGGCCCTGGTGGCGGAGCGCGGGGGTACGCAGCGGACGGGAGCTCGCCGCACGGACTGCCCGTCCCGCTGTCACTGCGAGGAGGACGGCATGCTTCTCCGGGTCGACTGCTCGGACTTGGGGCTCAGCGCCGTGCCGACGAACCTCAGCGTTTTCACGTCCTATCTGTAAGTCGAGCATCTGCACTTTGCGTGAGAAACGGCACATGTGTGCGCATCGAGCTCCGGCTCCTCTCTGCTTTTTTTTGCAGATAGTTTAAATTGCTCAACAGTGACAGATAACGGAGTCCTGCTCTGCGCTGACAAGTCCGGGGAACTTTTGTAAATCACAACGCCTATGTCTCCATGTGACTTAAAGTGAGCATTTCTGCAGTATATATTGGTTCTATAACGCTCAGCATGGTTGGACTCGGTGCAACAAAATCGGTGTTTGTTGGATGCATATTTCGTATTTTCAGTCATTCGATAGGCGTATAACTTGAATTTTACATGCTTTGAGAAGCATTTGGCGCGGCGTTTTTATATCCAGCTCCTCCCCACACTGTCATTGTCACCCCACAAAATATTGCAGCTTCATATAAGTGTTGGATCATGTTGTGGTCTAGTCCCGTATTTAAATACTACAATTTATTGGTTCCTGTCATAATAACCAGCTTCCAGAAAAACATGCACGGATTCAAACGATGGCTACAGGTAACTGCATAATAGCATAATAAGCATACTTAAGAGTATTTGCATATGTAGAACAAAGCGAGTCGCTGCAATTTTTGTGCTGTTTTCCCTTATTAAAGCCCTTTAATGGAGTCGATTTTCTGCTTTCCGATAAATTCCTTAATGGAGCAGCAGGAAAAATCACACTAGTGGAAACACGTGTCTAACTGGCTGTTTCCTATGTGATTTCCTCTATTATGGTAGAGATGATCGATCCGTCTTTAGATTTAGTGTCCCAAGCATAGTCCCAGGCTACTGAGGAAAGGATTTTTATTGCGAATTAAATGGACCGGAGACTGAGCCCGGCCGACGTGCGACTGGGCACCGCGACTCACCTAGAGAGACATGCATCTGAGCTGAGGACTGGTTATGCTTAAGTTTTTCCTTGGCAGACAGGAGGTATTTATTCACATTCATTAACCATCATTTTCTGTACCTTTGCAATCTGGTCCAGGTAATATAACATACCAGTCCCCATATAACGAGTTTAGCTGTCATTTCCCCCGTCTTTTGACCGTATACAACCGGCTGCGTTCAGCACTCACCGTGTTTGAAGACTTACTCAAAGTAGCGTGAAATTCCTGACAGCTGAAACAGAAATAAGTAAATAAGTAGAGGCGACGTGGCCAAACAGGAAGATCGCGTTTTGCACCCCTTTTCCAAGGTGAAATTGTTGGGTTGAGGACAGGAGTGTATGTTATTCGGCAGCTCGATCCGACCCCAAAAGTTGGATGATGTCATACACATCACTTAATCAATCCGTATTTTCCCCACCCTATTACAGGGTAGACATAGTTTAAGCAGGTCTTTCATGTGGCTACAATTTCCCGAGAAAACGAAATTATTCCGTGTTTTATTCTGCCACAGAAAAATACAGAGCTACAATAATAAACAGCGTGTCTCAGTCGTGTTGCTCGATGCCTAATGTCGGATGTGGGAATGTGAAAAGGATGTTTTGTAATAGATGGAGCACAAGTGAACATCTGATGGTGCAGAAGAAATCCTTGTTTGGCTCCTTATGTGGAGTACGTAATGGCTTGTAGTGAGAAGAATTTCTTTATTTTATAAGCTTATTTAGAAGTCCCTCCCTTATTT
Source organism: Hippopotamyrus pictus (assembly GCA_026781145.1). Lineage (NCBI taxonomy): Eukaryota > Metazoa > Chordata > Actinopteri > Osteoglossiformes > Mormyridae > Hippopotamyrus > Hippopotamyrus pictus. The sequence continues at coordinate 3,790,640 of JAODLC010000015.1, forward strand.
AATCAGATGTTGCTATGCTTTTACTGTGCATAAAGTTTTATTTTCTTGAAATACTGTTGGCAAAAGGATACATTTGTATAGCAAATGACATATCTCTTTTGTAACTCTATGTTTGCATCTTTTCAAATTTCTATATATTCCTGCAAAAAAAACTTTTATTCCAGGAAAAAGACACAAGCACCAGTTATTTAAGATTTTTGCCCCTTTTTTCTCCACTTAGTATAACAAAGCAACAGTATTGGTTCAATTTTCCGTGACAAAAGTGTTTACTTTTAAATTTGAATTTAAATACTATAAAAAGTTGGTTCCAGTGCAGCAGTGCAAACGCAGCGTGGTTGATTCACGCTCGCTTGTCTGTGCGTAGCGGTTGTTGTGTTCGACGTGCCGCATGTTTGCTGAGTGAGCGAGCTTGCAAATGAGAATGATGCACTACCGTTTCTGACAGTTAAGGCCGAAAACCCCCCAACCCATTCCGTGTGCAAATTCGGCATGCACTTTGAATTGACTGACCCCCTCCTCCCCACTGTCCCCTTCGAGGGGAGGCCAAATTAAATTAATATGGTAATGGCTGTTTCTGACACAGTTTCCTCTGTCCCAGTGACTGACGGATTGACAGGGAAACCATAAGGGCCGCAGAGAGGAGGACTGGGGGGCCACAGCGTTTACAATCCGCCTCATTATTCGCGGAACAGAAGACAGAGCTGGGGGCCAGAGTGAGAGCATGTGCACGTGCTGAAGGGGGGTGGGGGTCTGAGAGCTGGGGGGGGGGGTTTCAGTGCCCAAGCCTCTTTCATTGCAAGATAACACCTTTTGACATCGAACCAGACTGGGTGCGTTTTACTTGACAGTACGAACGCAGTACTTGTAAATGTCGGCGCATGTGTGTCCGTCTGCCGACGTAAAACGCGTAAAAATGTCATGAAACAAAAATAATACAGAGTGCTGATGAGCCGCTGAAGTACTCCATCACATACAGACCGACCGGGACGGCAGCCAGAGTCTACATGATTCATCTTCTTTTATTCAGGACGGGACATTTCATAATCAATAACTATAATAAAAGAGCTTTGTGTTAGCCCTTGGAATAAATCATACGGTGCATAAACGCCGTGACCTTGGGTTTGTCTGACAAAACGAGCGATAAAATCCACCACAGTATGAAGGTGAACAGGAGATAATGTCTGCTTCTACATTTCTGCCCGTATTTTTAGCGCAAGTCATTGAAATGCTGCATCACTCTGCACATTTACCTTATTTGTGGAGCCTAACCTTGAAGATTCATCACTCTAATTGTGCTAGGAGTTATTGATTTTTTTAGCCATGAATTGGTTTAGCCTGCCCTCTACTGGGAGATACTGTAACTGTAGGTTAGAGGTAACCCCGCCCCCCCCCCCAGCGTGAGTTGCTGTTGCTTTATTTAAAAGAAGTAAAACAATCACAGTACAGTATTACAAATCAATGCAACTCTATCATGCAAGTAGGAAAACAGGATACAGTATAGTGTAGTGAGAAAAGCAATTCCAGTTAGTTTTAAAATAAACTTCTTAAAATAAACATTTTGTAGACCCTAACTGGTGAAATTAAACTTAATTGGTAGGAAACCACTCCACACAATCTATGGAAGGTTTATTTGCACTGAAATGCTTTTACCAGGAACAAATTAACTTCAATAAAAAAAAAACTCGCCATCTTTGTGATTGGATAATGGTCATCTGCATAGTGCACATCCATAAATAAGTGTCAGTCCAGTTTAACAGGATTTTCAGCATCCTGATGACAAACAGGCCGGACGACAAGCAGGCCTGACGACATACAGGCCGGACGACAAGCAGGCCTGACGACGTACAGGCCGGACGACAAGCAGGCCTGACGACATACTGTACAGGCCGGACGACAAGCAGGCCTGACGACATACAGGCCGGATGACAAGCAGGCCTGACGACAAACAGGCCGGACGACAAGCAGGCCTGACGACAAACAGGCCGGACGACAAGCAGGCCTGACGACATACAGGCCTGACGACAAGCAGGCCTGACGACAAACAGGTCTCACTCCAGGATGAGTGCTAAGATTCTGGAAGCTGCGTGTGTGTGACCTGTGCCAGGGTGAGAGTGGGCCGGGATGATTTACTGCTGTGGTCTGACTGGGAATCACGGATCAGGGTGGGAATGGTACCCGCAGAACACGCCCCTCACACTATACCCTGTCCTCATGTACAGGTCTACATGTGCATTAATAATGTCACCTTAGTAAAGGTTTCACGTTGGTAAGGACATCTGAAAAATGCAAAGTGAGGCTCCTGATCAGCGTCACATCGACGGCTGAAAACTTGCTTCGTATTTAGTTGCTATTCACACGTGAATGGAGGTCACTTTTTTTCTTTACACTTGATACGGTCTTTATAGTCCGACAAGGCAACAAACTAAAGATGTTGTTCTTGATACTGTTATTGTTATCTCCATTTTAAAACGATAGCAAGGCCTTTCGAGCTTCTCATCTCATTTACAAGGAAGCGCAAACATTTCCAAGACATTCTTGTCCCGGCGAATAACGTCCTAAACTAATAATTGTTTTTTCTGCTGAAGCAGTACCACACTACAGTACTGCACAGACAGCATATAGGCTGTAAGCTCAGAAACGGGGGAATTAATACAATATCTCATATGCATCTGCCCCTTTCCAAGTCCCGACTCGAATGACCTTGGAGCGACTCCTGGTCCTGAGTCACTCTTCCCATCGCTGCCTTTAAATGAACGTGAGCAATGGATCAAGACTTCTGTCTGGGAACGTGCTTTAAGTAAATATCATCATCGTCTTTCCCGGAGACAAATTAAAAAATGGGCATATCACCGTGGAATATTATGCTTAGTGCTTAGATTAAGTCTGAAGTGTGACACAGGAAAAAAACTAATCTAAAAATATTTTGGTTTATAGCCTGTTGCATATGCACTCGTCACCCAACGAAGGTTTTGGATTTTATAGAGGCCTATTTGAAGATGATAAATTATGGAAACTTGAAAATATACTATAATAGGCTTCTACCAGGGCCTAAATACATTAAATTGACACCTTTTTCCCATGCAAATATTTATGATTATTGATGCTTGCCTTACCACCATACCACGTGGTAGGTCCCAGTGAATACTTTCAGTCGACCTGGGGGGGGGGTGTAATTTCGCATCAAATGCAAATTTTTGGGGGGGGGGAATTCTAACTCGTAATTTAAGTAACTAGAAAACCTGTAATTTTTCTACGTATCTGTGGTCTTATCGTTTCACTGCAGAAGACTGGCTCTCCCTCACAGGCCGCTGTAGGCTGGCTGTTATACTGGGCAGCTCAGGGTCTCCGTGACATTTTAAACATTCAGTCAGTCAGCCACTAATGAGCCCATAGATATTGAGAATACAGTGTATCGGTCCAGGTGGCTCAGTGGGTGGCGCTGTTGCCTCAACTTTAGGGTTCGAATACCAATATTTATCTCTCTCTCTTTCTCTCTGTATGTGTGTGTGACAGAGAGAGGTCCAGGTACACATTTTATTGTGGCGACCAAATGTCCCCACAATGTGATAAAAACCTGTTATTTTGACGATGTCAAAATAACAGGACTGCAATCATAAAACTATATTTTGTTTGGTTACTTATGGTTAAGGTTAGGGTTGGGTAGGGGTCAAGTTCATCATTGGTGGGATTAGGGTTTCGCCCATAAAAATGAATGGAGAGTCCCCACAAAGATATGAGTACAGGTCTGTTTGTGTGTGTGTGAGTTTGCGTTGTTGAAGGTTTCCTCTCGCACCTCTACTTGCCCGTGCTGTGTATGTATGTACCCGGTGCTGGACTGGCATCCTGTGTCGCCCAGAAAGGCTTCAGCCCCCCCCCCCCCCCCCCGGATAAGTGCTCATGTGATGGATGGGCCGCAGTGTCCATTGCCAAACATTTAACCTGCAGCAAACATGTTTCTATCTGTCCCGGTAATGAAGTGTCCCAGTACTGCTCCTGTTTTTCAGGTTCCTGCTAGGGAATATGGACGCGGTTCAGGATCACAGGGTGGCGCTCAAAGGGGGGCACAAGCAAGAAAAACAACTGGGGAAACCAGGTCATGAACGGAGACCTTATAAAACAAACTGTATTTGTCGTATCTATGTTTACTTATCGACTAATTTAGCTTTGGCGACTCGGTCCGTTTAACCTGCGATGGAAATTTACTTAGCGGGAAGTGGCAAATAAAGCGATACTTCACCATATCGCGGCAGCTAAGTGTGAGAAAACATCAGCTCCCGTAACGATATAACTAATTATTTTATGGCCAGATTAGTGCCATGGATACTGCAAGTGTTAACGATTTATAAAAACGTAACCGTGAGCATGTGCTTATTTACCTTCTGTACACATATGAAATTGACGGTTTGATTCCTACATTACTAACTTTTTATGAAGATGACTAAGAAAAAATCGCCAACCGGAAAACTAACTTGAAAACGTTTTTGTTGTGTTCCCCTATGGAAAGATCAATTTTTTTGCCGCAGACGTAACAGGAAGTTATTAATCCCTGATCGGTGAGGCAGCAAAGGGGTGCAGGCCTATGTGATGTTGGTGGGGTGTGAAGTCAAGCAGGCAGATGGGGCTGAACGGTGTGTCACGCCCTCGACATCCATCATCATCTTCATCATCATCGGCGTTCTAAGCCAGCATCAACACCATCTTCATATCTGTGTACTTTAAGCATTCTGCTATTTGGATTTCACAAAGGACAGCCCAGATCTGAAGGTGTGGTAGCTTAGGGCCACGAGCGCACGCCTGTCTGGGAAAAAAGGTCACTGCTACAAATGGAAAACCAGTTTATGGATTTTTAGGAAGCAAATTTATAGGCCTGAATATCTCTTCAGGCTTTCAGAGTAGCTATTGCGCGATGTCTCCCCGTTGCGTAGCGCTGATACGCATTGGGTACAGATACACTCTAGACTAATAAAGCGTTAGATCATGTGATTGGCTCACACCTTCAAACTTGGCGCTGCCGTCCAGCCCACAACATACAAATAAAAGCTCATTTACACCTTCTCTAAAATTCACAGGAAAAAGATCAGCAAATACCTTCTCACAAAAAAGTGTATCTGCATGCCCCTCATCTACACATCGACTATGGCTTATCTTGGCGAAACAGGTAGTGGCATCTAGTTGGGGCGGAGATCAAGAGGTGTGGGTGCTATAAAAATGTGCAGATATAGCCCCCGTTGTGTGCACCATCATGTTCTGGAACAAGGAACATAATGCATATCTAAAGGTCGCCGTAAACAATATCTGCTGGCCTTGGATCAGGGTTCAGTTTGCATGACGGCACGTCGGGTTCAACACAGACAACATTATTGCTCTTTTCTCTGTAATCTCGATGTACCAAAGTCAGGTGTTTATCTGCCCGCGTGTAGGACGCAGCGTCTCTGAGGCTGCAGGCTCCGCCGCGGCGCTCTGTGACATGCAGATGGTGACCTTTCTCTCTGACGACCACATCTGATTTTTGTGTGCTTTTTTGCAGACTGTGCCTTTGGGCCAAAGGAAATTGTCAGGTGCTGCAGGAAATCTCCTTTGCTGTTTCGGTTTGTAATCGAATGCAGGGCATCCGATTATGTGGGAGGTAAACGACAGTTAGGATATCAGCAGAGCCGTAACACTATAAATCAATCCTGCCTTCGTCCAACATTTCTGCTGCGTGCTGTTTGAACCAAAACCTGATTTTTCCCCTCCACTACAGCCAAACTACAGGGCCTGTACCTGTTTCCTTATTGATGTCTGTGAAATAGGAGCCATCATTTGCGGCTGATATTATGGCTACCCATGATAAGATTGGTTTATGGAATCTGTCTCTGGCCAAATGCAGTTAACAGTCCAGATGGGACTGTCTCTTGTGTCCTCCATTAGCTGTTTCCAGCCACTGGGCTGCGTAACGCTGGACGTTTGACGGATAGGCTCGTTAATTTCTAGAAACAAAGTATACATTTATAGGTCACGTCTGTTTTTGTCAGCCCTGACATTCATGACGGCATCTGAAAAAAAGACGGAAACTGCAAAGCTTATGAAATCTGGTCCATTCATCTAACCCTGAATCCCCGTCAGCTGAAAGGTTCTAATGGTCCGTGAAATAAAAAAAAAAAAAAACACACACCTGAAGAACACGTAGAACCGAGCAGCTGTCAGTCTACGTCATAATCATGTTCCGCAGCTGTCAGTCTACGTCATATTCATGTTCCGCAGCTGTCAGTCTACGTCATAATCATGTTCCGCAGCTGTCAGTCTACGTCATAATCATGTTCCGCAGCTGTCAGTCTACGTCATAATCATGTTCCGGAGATGTTTCACCAGATACTCTGTCGTCTGTGCTAGACATGAGTCCGGATGGCGGACGTTCGTATCTCTCTCTCTGCCTGGCTGAGGTCACCCTGATTAATGCACTCTACCTAAATACACCGACGCAGATGCATCATTCAGCGAGTTTGCTGAGGAAATGACAGAGTATGATCCAAAATCTGGGTCGTGAGAGTGCATTAAAGCTCATTAAGTTTTCAGTGCCAGTCAGATAAAATGTCATGTTTTTCTTTTTTAAAAAAAAAAAGCAAAGGCTTGCCTTAAGAATATTACAGTACAAAGTTTCATGCTTTTAGAAAATAAAAGGAAACTGATTTTTCCAGCACATCTCTTGCATTGAACGCTAAGGCTAATTTGTTTTTAATAAAACCTGCACGCCTTGTTTTTGTTTAGTTTCTAGGGACCTCGGATGAGGGGAGGGACAGTGAGGTCTCCTCGCTATCATACAGTAAAACAATGATTTGAGTGCAGTGGCCCTCAATCCTGTTTAGCAACATAAGCCCGGTTGACCGTCTTCAAAGTTCAGTTTCACAACGATCCGAGCTCAACTTTGTCCATAAATCTATACGTGATACGTGGCAGCTTGCATGTGGCCGAGCATTAGTCTCCATAGTCGTTTGCTGGGCATTGTGCTACAGACAGGTACGGTAGTCGGGTGGGGGGACTGCTGCTTCTGAATGGTCAGAGATACAAGTCTCTGTTCTCGTTTTATAATCATTAGCTAGCTGTGCCACGGACCCGGACGGGTTTGGTGTGGGAACGTGGCAAGACCCAGGCACAAAAAAGGTGGATGACCCACTGGCGGCTCCAAGAAAAACAAAACAGGGTTTATTTACTGAACTAAAAACACAAGAAAGGACTAACAAAACAAAGGACCACGGGGGGGGTCAAAAGTGAACAAAGACTACTACAAAAACAGGGCAGGAAATATCTAACACGGGGAATAATACTCAAGCACAAACAGAACCTTCACAATAAGACATCTACCATCTAGCAACAACGATCAACCGTTAGGGATCTAAACAGAAGCAGGAACTAAAATACTTACGGGGCAACGAGACTAACATAGGACAGGTGAGGCTAATTAACAAAGACCAGGGAAACAGGGCACAGGTGGAACTAATAAACTCAAAGGAGCAAGACATGGAAACTAAGAACTAACCAAGGAAACAGAAACTAACACTGGGGAATTACAGACAGGTAAAGACATAAGCAGGGGCACAAGGAACAAAACAAAAACCAACTACAAAATCAGACACAAGAACTAGAGAAACTGAAATGAAACACTAGGGAGCAAAATACAAAAACAGAGGAGGTGGGATTCAAACACAGGACAAGGATCACAAACAATCACAAGCTCAACACATTGAGCCATGTGGCCAGACAAATAACAGGAGAGAGCAAAGAGTAACACGAAGAACGGGATGACCAGCAACGCCTGCTGGCCAAACACAGAAGGGACACAGAGACTAACCCTGACAGTATCCCCCACCTAACGCGCGGACACTGGATGTGCGCAGGAGCACTGCCAGGGCCACAGAGAATGGATGGACAGGACAAGATGCAGAACAGGACAGGGAACCCACTAACGAAAACCAAGGAACGGGATAGACAGAACCGAGAACTCAGAGAAGAGGGGAACAAAAACAGATAGGGCAGACACAAGGAGCTGGGACAAGAACATTAGATGAGAGATCACAGTAGGTGGCAGAACTAGGAGACCAAGAACAGACAGACTCGGGAATGGACGTGGAGACGGAAGAACAGAACCTGGGGCATGAGGTGGAAAACAAACTGGTGTAGGGGAACCCGAAGGGAAAGGAATAAAAGGAGCAGGGTGAGGAAAAGGACCAGGGACATGAGACTGGGATTGAAATGGGGTAGAGAAACTGAAAGGGAAGGGCAAAAATGGGACTTGTTGGGGCAGCTGGCCAGGAAACAGAAAAGGGAAAGTTTGGGTAGGATGTGGGCCTGGTGGCCGACTGGATGGCGAGGAGGAAGGGACTGCAGGACTGGGGAATGACGAAGAAGGGACTGTAGGACATGAACTTGGGAGTGATGAGGAGGGCACAGGACAGGATCTGGAGGGTGATGAGGAAGGGGCTGCAGGACGCGGACGGAAACTGGAGGTCAATGACGAGGGGACAACAGCAGTATGGGAACTGGGACTGGAGGGCAACAACAAGGAGGAGATGACTGCAGGACGGGAACTGGGGAGCGACGAGGAGGAATCTGTAGGACAGGAACTGGAAGGTGACAAGGAAGGGAGTGCAGGACTGGAGGGTGATGAGGAGGTGGCTGCAGGACTGGAACTGGAGGGTGACGAGACGGCAGGATGGGAACAGGAACTGGAAGACTCAGACAAAGGAACAGGCAGGAGACTGAAATTTGGGGCTTGGGGCCAGGGCGGCCTTGGGTGGAGATGCGGGGGCAAAGTCAAGAGGCATGGCCCCCTGTGGGCTGAGCGTGGGCGGAGCAGAGGCGGCGGGCCCCTGTGGGCCGGGCGCGGGAGAGACAGATAGAGCAGATGCAGAGGCCCCCTGTGGGTCGTGCTCGGGAGGCCGGGGCAGAGCAGAGGCGGCGGGCCCCTGTGGGCCGGGCGCAGGAGACATGGACAGAGCAGAGGCAGCGGCCCCTTGTGGGTCGTGCTCGGGAGGCCGGGGCGGAGCAGAGGCGGCGGCCCCCTGTGGGTCGTGCTCGGGAGGCTCGGGTGGAGCAGCGCCCTTTAAGAGCCAGGCGCGTCCCTACAAAGGGGCTAGCTGCCGGCGCTGGCAGCGAAGGAGCAGGCAGGTGCGCTGCGCTCCTAAGCGGCATTGCTGTGACGATGCAGGGATCCCCTTGGGCATCACGGCTGCTGCTTCCCCTGGGCAGGGCTCGGGCATCGCGGCGGCTTGTTCCCTGGAACCTGGGTCAGGTTCCTCAGGCGACCCTGCCAGGTCCACCAGGTGCCAAAAAATTCTCTCTGGAGAGGCAGGAGAGAGCTGGAGATGTTGGTTGCCAGCTTTCGTCAGGGCCTGGCACAACCATGGTGACTGGAGGACAGTTGGGGTCAGGGATAGCCGTTTCCAGATGGCCTGAAGAGAGCGGAGCTCCTCCATATGAGCCTGGATGGCATCCAGAACTACGGGGGGGCAGGTGTCCCAGAGCCTGGGGATCGTCCTTGAGAGTGGTTCGTTCTGTCATGGACCCGGACGGGTTTGGCGCGGGAACGTGGCATGACCCGGGCACAAAAAAGGTGGATGACCCACTGGCAGCGTCTGTGGTGACGATGTTGACCTTACAGAAATGGTGAAGTACATTTTCATGGTGCTGGGGATTTCATACCACTGACGTAAAGCGCAAGCCTCTTTGTCAAGGTGTTTCCATTTATCCTTGGTGGCCCTGGAGGGGGGGGGGGGCAAATAAGATCTGAGAGAGAGAAACACAGAGTTAGAAAGGCAGAGGGAAAGATGGAGAGAGATGGCTCGATAGTTAGATAAGGGCAACCTCAATGGCAATTTAATGACGAAGGGAGTGATATATGGCAAACAGGGAGAGAGAGAGAGAGAGAGAGAGTCAGCAGCTGGAGTGGCGTTGATCTCCGCTGTTCTCCACCATTGTGGAGATCAGAGTCCAGGCTAATCATTGACAGAGTCATCCTCCTTCCACGCTGTCGCAGAGCCCGATTCCTACCCCTGGTGTAGATAGGGGAATCCAAGCCAGACGAGTCCTCAGATGGAGACAGAACCGTGCAGCTGTCTTGCTGCGAGACTCCCCGGGATCCGTTGGTGTACTGAGGCGTCGGCATGGCCCCAGACGGGCTCCCCTTGATTGCTCTGTCCTCCTGAGTGGGACCCCATCCCCATTGCTTCTCCTCGCAGGCCCTGCACCCCCCAGCATGCGCCGTGCCCCGAGCGAAGTTTGCCTGGCCGGGCTGTCGCTGCTGATGCTGCTTTGCTGCGTCGGTGGCGCCAGGGCAGCAGGCGGGGGCAGGCCCGTGTGGCAGCGCCCAGCAGGGGCTCTCAGCGCCTTCAACGCCAGTCAGCTCTTTCTCCACGCCACCTTCCCGCCGGACTTCCTCTGGGGCACCGGAAGCTCAGCCTTCCAGACGGAGGGAGCCTGGGACAGGGATGGGAAGGGACCCTCCATCTGGGACAGCTTCATTCACGCACAGGCCCGGTCCCCCGGAGAGACGGCCGATGTAGCCAGCGACGGCTACCAGCACTGGGAGGATGACGTCGCCTCCTTGAGGAGTCTGGGGGTGCGCTTCTACGCCTTCTCCATTTCCTGGGCCAGGATCTTCCCAAACGGGATCGCCTCGGAGCCGCCCAACGCCGCTGGCGTAGCCCATTACAGCCGCCTCATCGACCGGCTGTGGGAAGAAGGGATAGCACCGGTCGTCACCCTGTACCACTGGGACCTCCCCCTGAGCTTGCAGGAGCGCTACGGCGGCTGGCTGAACGACTCCCTGGTCGACGTGTTTGACGAGTACGCGGCCTTCTGCTTCCTGACTTACGGAGACCGCGTGCGCTACTGGATCACCGTGCACAACCCCTACCTGGTGGCCTGGCATGGCTACGGTTCCGGTTTACATGCGCCGGGGGATGCAAGGGGCCCTGCAGCCGCTTTTACCGCCGGCCACAACCTCCTCAGGGTACGTCCCGGCGGCCTCCTCTGCCGCAGCTGTGTTTCACAATGCAGGCTCACTGTGCAGATTAGCCACAGCAAAACAGATCACCGCACGTATGTAACACGTTTATTACCATTAAATTGTCTGTAGGGTCTGCAAACTACCCCAGTGCTTTTGATGTAGCTAATTTTAGGTTGATAGGTTTTACCCTTATCGTTTTCCTTCTATAATTTTATTATAATCATATTTTTATTGTGTCTGACACAATTTCCAAAATCATTAACATATATTTTTCCGTTCATCCGAATGCGAGTGAGCTGACTTGTTCAGTGGGGTGTGTTTATTTTAAGCATAACAAAGCTCTTTGTGTCCAGCCATGCGATTGGAGCACAAACTTGACACATTGCAGCAGTAATTTGCCGAGTCTGTCAGCAGTTAAATGCAGCGGGGTGAAGCAGCGGCTGCCCCCTCCCACCCCGCCGTGTGGTGTGCCCCACGGAAGGGCGGCAGTAACATACACAACGCCGATGCTGCCCTGAAGCAGGCAGGAGGGGGTGCCGGGGGTCAAAGTCTGGCTGGGGAGAGGATTATTTCTGAAGCGTAGCAGGCGAGCTTGATTAAATCAGTGGCTGTGTTTTCTGAAGGGGGCTCTGGAGGCTGCGTGATAAGCGTGACCCACGGCATATTGTTTTAAGCACTGATGTGATTTAGCGTCTCTTGCACTGATGAATGTTACGGCGTTAAAATACAACGTTAATGCAGTCAAGCGTTTCACTGTTGAACCGTTTCAAAATAAGGAGCATAGCGATAAACTCTTTCCTGGCCGATCTTTGTGCTGATCCCAGCTCCTTTTCTGCACTGACATTTTACGCGGATAATTAATAAAAAGCTGTTTTTCATTTTAGTTGTTTACTCTGTGCTTTCAGGCTCATGCAAAAGCATGGCACACGTACAACCGGCGGTTTCGCCCCCATCAGCAGGGTATGGTGTCAATTGCCCTTGGCAGCCACTGGGTGGAGCCCTACAAGGGGCAGGACTGGCAGGAGAATGTGGACCAGTGCCAGGAGTCCATGGAGGCAGTGCTGGGCTGGTTCGCCGAACCCATCCATGGCGGAGGTGACTATCCAGCCTCGCTGAAGAGGCGACATCGAGATCTTGTTCCCGAGTTCATGGAGGCGGAGCAACAGCTGATCAAAGGCACGGCTGATTTCTTTGCCCTCTCCTTCGGTCCCAACAATCTGCGGACGGTGCAGAACCCGGTCCGGTTCGGCCAGCAGGTGTCCCCGGACCTGCGCCGGGTGCTGAGTTGGATCCACCTGGAGTATAACAGACCGGACGTCTTCATCGTGGAGAACGGCTGGTTTTCAGATGCCGCTGTGGGAGCGGAGGATACCGTGGCCATCTACTCCCTGAAGAAATTCATCAACCAAGTCCTTCAAGGTAAGGAGGACGGTCTCCCCGTGCCCTGCTGCCCAATGTTTCTCTGAAACGTTTCCTGTGAGCTCTAACCCCTCGCTTCTCGATGCTCCTTCACACTCTCACAGCAATCGTCCATGATGGCGTCCACGTGTTCGGCTACACGGTGTGGTCGCTGCTCGACGGCTTCGAGTGGAACTACGGCTATGCGATGAGGCGAGGCCTCTTCCACGTGGACTTCCTGCACCAGAACCGGACACGAGTGCCCAAGACTTCCGCCTTCTTCTACAGTCGGGTCATCGCCAACAACGGCTTTCCCGGCGGCGAGGAGACAGGGGATGTTCGGGGTCGCTTCTCCTGTGATTTCCAGTGGGGGGTGTCAGATTCCACGCTGCAGGTGAGTGCAGAGCCAGCAAGTGGGCTGAGACCTCAGGAACTGCAGATCCGGAAAATCCAAAAATAATGCAGCACAGGGAATCAGCAGTGAAATCCCAGCATTTGATACCAACGAATCACATATTTACTCGGCAGATGCTTCTGTTCAGTACAGTTTGTTTAGCTTTAACAAGCTTAATCAGTTTGTACTGGGGCATATTTGTAGTTTATGTAGAGTTCGGTTCCTAGTGGTCAAACATAAGGGACCTGGTAGGGGTCTGAACCCAAAACCAATACTAATGACAAAGAACTGTACTAAAGTATCTCCTAATGGGGGCAGTTTGAATCCTTGGCAGAATAGTCACATGTCCAATGGCCTTTGACCCCCCCAAAATACTGCAGGGGGGGCAGATTAATGGCCTGATGCTGCACTTAGACTCCAAGCGTCTCATGTCTCTCTGTGTGAGTGTGTCTCAAAGAAGAGAAGATGGGATGGAAACAAAATCATTCCGGTGCATCTGTACTGCACACATGCCGCTTCATCTCCTGTCACCTGCTGGCTCCTTCCGTGGCCGAGCCGCTTACGGAGCTTCCCCTGGGCTCGCTCTCTCCTGCAGGTTAACTTCAGGCCCTTCTCACCGCAGTTCACGGACCCCCACCTGTACAGCTGGAACCTGACTGGAGACGGAGCCCTGCGGCCCGTCCTGGGGGTGCGGCTTCAGACGCGTGGGGCCCAGTGCACAGATTTCCTGGCCATCCAGCGGCATGTCCGGCTGCTGGCCGCCACGGGGGTCACTCACTATCGCTTCTCTCTGAACTGGTCCCTGGTGCTGCCGCGGGGCGACCTGTCCTTCATCGACACGGAGACCTTACGCTATTACCGCTGCATGCTGAAGGAGCTTCGGGCGCGGAGCATTCGGCCCATGGTGACGCTCTACTACCCTACCCATCATCCCCCACTGCTGGGTCTTCCTGCACCCCTCCACGACTCGGGCGGCTGGCTGAACCGCAGCACCGCGGATGCCTTCCGGGATTATGCTGAGCTCTGCTTCCGCGAGCTGGGGGCCTGGGTGCCACTCTGGATCACCATCAACGAGCCCAACCGGCTCAGCCAAGCCTACGACGCCGGTGACTCCTACCTGGTGGCCCACCACCTGCTCCTGGCGCATGCCGCAGCCTGGCGCCTTTACGACCGGGAGTTCCGTGGACGGCACGGGGCCCTGGTGTCCTTCTCGCTGCACGCCGACTGGGCCGAGCCCGCCAACCCCTTCCTGGAGTCCCATCGTGCGGCCGCCACGCGTTTCCTGCTGTTCGAGATGGCCCTCTTCCTCGACCCACTACTACTGGCACAAGGAGAAGCAGGAGGAGGAGCAGACTACCCAAGAGAGGTGAGGGAGTACCTGCAGAACAAGAACCGGCTGGGCCTGTCGGCGGGAACCCTGCCCCGCTTCAGCCGTGCTGAGGAGACGGAGCTGCGAGGGGCTCTCGACTTCATCGCCGTCAGTCACTTCACCACCCGCCTGGTGTCACATCACCGTGCTAACAGCAACCTCCAGCAGCTCCCAGACCACGACTCCCAGCTTTTCCTGGACCCCACGTGGGCCTCCTCGCCCCTGGGTCAGGCCCTCGTACCCTGGGGCCTCCGGCGGGTGCTGTGTTGGTTTAAGAGGCGGTATGGCGACACCGCCATCATTGTCACGGCCAGTGGAGTAGATGACAGGGCCTTCAAAGATGACCAGCTAAGGCAATATTACCTACAGAGCTACCTGCAGGAGGCGCTCAAGGGTAAGGCTGGTTAATTTTTGATATGTAGCTTTTTACATTTAGCTAAATATGGTAAATGAATTGCAACATGTTAGCGTGGTACAGAAATATGGGTTTCACTCCTGGAAATACTACACAAGTGCTGGACTGCAATGAGATAATCGATCAAGTATAACAAAATATCAAGTATAACAAACTCAATTAATCAATCAAGTATAACAAAGTATCGAATATAACAAACTCAATCAATTAAATATAACAAAATATCAAGTATTACACACTCAATCAATCAAGTATAACGAAGTATCAAGTATAACAGAAAGAGGTCGCTCTTCGCTTCAATACGATTTTATTAGAGGTCTTCACCCAACACAGACACGTTTCAGCGTAATGCCTTCTTCATCTCTCTCACTCTCTATCTCTCTCTCGGAACTCCACCAATCCTGCTTGAATCTCATGTGTTTTTGAACGTGACGCCTCAAACCAAAGGTGTTTGTTTACCCAAGCAGACAGATTCAGGGCTCATAAACACAACGCATGAAGGACCTTTGAAGTAATAAAGGCAAAGCTGACGCAGAAAGATAGTATATGTGTGTAAATCATGATGTGGACATCAGCTCTCCTGCTCTGTAGCCAGGTTTGCTGTGTTATCAGTTAACGTGGCCTACAGGCAAATAGACACACAGACACAGACAGGTTTGTAAGTCTATCTAATATAATAGGTTTTTATCACATTGTGGGGGACATTTAGCCTCTACAGTGCAATATATACATAACACACACGCATGCACTTGTTGGGTAAACATATCTTTATGAGACCTCTCTTACACACACACATGCACGCACACACACACACACACTATGATGACTCCAAAGGTAAACCTACCTCAGCGTGAAAATAAACATATTTGGACAAGATTAATGCTCAGGTAGTTTGAAAACACCAGAATTTCCATCTTTTCTGATTTTCATCACGGGGCGGCATGGTGGGTTAGCACTGTTGCCTCACACCTCTGGGACCTGGGTTCAAGTCTCTGCCTGGGTCACGTGTGTGGAGTTTGCATGTTCTCCCCGTGTTGTCGTGGGGTTTCCTCCGGGTACTCCAGTTTCCCCCCCACAGTCCAAAGACATGCTGAGGCTAATTGGAATTACTAAATTGCCCATAGGTGTGCATGTGTGAGTGTGCCCTGCGATGGGCTGGCCCCCTGTCCAGGGTTGTTCCCTGCCTCGTGCCCGTTGCTTCCGGGATAGGCTCCAGACCCCCCCGTGACCCATTAAGGATAAAGCGGGTTGGGAAATGGATGGATGGATGGGTGGGTTTTCATCACATAAATCACGTAGTAGTGTACAGAGAGAAACTGAATATACATGGAAATTTTTTCTCCAGAAGGTAGAAAGAGATGTCTAAGCTGCTTTGTGTCCCTGCAGAGAGGACGGTTTATGTTTCTCTCGCACGCAGTGTCGGGAGAGGTGGCCAGTGCACTGTAACCATATCAAAGTGGGTGGTGTCACACTGGAAAAAGTGGCTACAACAGACACTGGCTGGAAGGACTAGTATGATCTGTATGTGGCTCAGTTAGGGACTGATATTACCCTTAACAGCCAGCATTTTCTCTCCGTTCCCCAGCCTACGTGGTAGACGGCGTGAACATCCAGGGCTTCTACGTCTGGAACCTCCAGGACCGCCATGGCCCCCGCTTCGGCCTGTTCACCTCCCCCGAGCACCAGTGCAGCGCCAAATCCTCCGTCGCTGTGTATAGGGAGATAATCGCCCGGCGGGGTTTCCCGGCCACGCAGAGCCAGGAGCCCTGTCTACAGGCCGCGGCCCAGGAGGACTGTGCAGTGTGCGGCAAGATTCTGGAGAACAAGGCTCTGCTCTTCTTCGCGGTCTGCCTCTTCCTCACCTTAACCGCACTCGGGCTGCTCGTCTTCAACACCACGAGGAGGAAGAGGGCTCGGCCTTGCTCTGCACCCACCAATCGCCAACAGGACCACTGGGACAGGGTCGCCATACATCACATGGGTGACAATTTCCATGACAACTGCTTAAAGCAGTGAGACCAGCTTTATCTCCATTGGTCCACTCCATCGATGTTTATTTTTACTTCACTCCGGGTAGTTTTTGGGATATGCAGGACTAAATACCCATATCTCTATATAGTCCCAGTACACCGATTCCCCCTAACAATGCAGGTTGTCTGTAAATCACCTGTATTTAGTTTGTCCATGTATTCTAGTTTTTAATGGTAATATTACCGATTGGGTGTAGTGCTGCAATTTTGCAGAAATATAATTTTGGAAAATAAGCTGTTCTTATATGAGAATAAACTCTGAAATGTGGAAATTAATGAGAAAGTTAGACAGGCCTGATGAAAATATATTTTTGCGTTAATCTGGTGTCCTTGACTGATGTGTTTGCAGCATTCTCCCTGCAGTAGGCTAGGTTTTATTATCAACATTGAATGTGCCTCTCATCTGCATGTGGGTTTGTGTAATATATGTATAGGTATTATTATTGTAGTATTGTTCTTGGGAGTTAATTCCAAATGTACCTCACATCGCTGTTTTCGTGTTATTTAAAACGAAAATGTTTAGTGAATAATAAAGTTCCGGCATTGCTGTGAGCAAAATGAACCTGAAGGTCAAATGTTTGTGGTATTAGTGTGCCCTCTAGCGGTAACATGTTCAACTGTAGCTAACGCACCATAGTAAATTCATATCAAAACCTCAAGCGATTCATATTCGTTTATATCCTAGTATTATAACATACACACACAATTTTATAAAGATAGCTGCCTTCAGGTATCTGAACCGAATTTGAACATTGCGTATTACCTAACATTACGCTACATGCGGCTCCAGAGACCCACAGCCTGGGTCTCTGGCTTTATCCACGGATTATTTACGCCTCTCATCACTTCTACACTGTGTTCCCCGCGCTAGCACGCTTTTCTCTTTCACCTGTTGAGAACATACCGTATCAGAGCAGCTAGAAGATGGGTTACACAAATTAATTGATAAACGCAAATTGCCTGAAGAGTCGTTTCTAAGGTTACTAGACCTAGAATATTCCATATTTCTGTTACCTAACCGCTTAATTAATAGTAGAATAACCCGCAGGCCGTTTCTGTAGTCCATAAATTGCAGTTGTGCTCCATTTGCGGTACTTACGCTATTGATTTAACAGTTACCACTCTGTTACCATTCATTATTTTCTCCTATTTAGAGTCCATTAAAAACACAGGTCTTGGACTTAGGGTGTTTCATTCCAGGGAATTTATCAAGCTACAATAGTATAAAGCTAAAACGGCCTAGCCACTAATTATTCAACATGTAGTATCTGTATAAAAAATTAAAAGAGTATTAAAATTCCTAAACTTAGAAAAAATATAATTTATATTGCATAATTAATATTTTGACTGCCTCACACCGCCGTTGTCCACTTATGTAGCTCTTATATACATACTTTAAAAGGACCGTCTGGTAACCTTACAGCCCTGCAGCCTTGCATATTTATCTGCTGGGTAAGAGTGACAGTTGCACAGATTATCAGTCAAGGAAGCTTCAGGACAGAACCCACATTCTAATGCAGCTAGACTGATTTCCTCGTCATACAGTGTCCCGTACAGCAGCCTCTACCCCTGACCCAAGAAGATTCAGTTCCGCGTACCTGCAGCACCATGCGAATGGAGAACGGAGAGTCGGCGGAATGTCCCTGGGCAAAAACAGTCCGCCTCCACTAGGGGGCGCTGTCCAAATTAGAGCACTATCTTTCACCACAGTGACAGTGACAGGAGAGGGCACAAATCAGGGCCTGCTTCATCTCATTATCTTGTATCACCTAAACAGTCATTTATGATTATTCAAAACTGATCAGTGCGAGCATATATAAAAGCCTTCCAATTCAGACCTAGATAAGCACACCCTAAAATAAATGTCAGCTAAATCCATCTGACTAACACCAGGGAATTGTGGGTACGAATATGGAATAAAGGTTCCTGGTTTGTTTCTGCAAGATGCCTGATTCGAAGTCTTAATTGATTAATAATAAACGGTATAAATGAGGTCAGGGCAAATGGAGTGCTAAATGTGAATAATAATCAATGGCGGTTTCCTTGAGATTTGCCACGGCAGGGGAGACTGGACCGAAATTAGCAACCAATGGAAAATGTTTAGGACATCAGTGTAATGAATATGTCAATATGTACTATAGTTATAGTGATGACTAATATATGCTCAGCTCTGAAATTATACCGGGGGGTGGTCAAGAGTTTGCTACACTAAAATATTTGATCAGCAATCGCCACTGATTATAATAAATGCTAATAGCATGTAAGGTAATTTGCTGGCTAAGGGAATCCGGACTCGGTTTATGAGAATCATACTGGATTATTGGGTCACCTGCACGTACTCCAGTCTTGCACATAATGTCCTCCTGGGATATAAGCCACATAATCAGCCCAACGCGGATTTATTAGGTATTGGGTGATTTCAAGGGAAAAGCTTCAAGGAATATTTTACAGTGACCGCTAAAGACTAAGATACAAGTCTGTGTATAAGCGGTGGATGAAGACAATAGTGATCGTTTTCTATGGATAATGTCCACTGGGTGGCGTTAAGCAGCTTTAGCTTCGCGAAGAGGGAAAACATGAAGTTGGCAGCGTAAAAACAGGAAACTGTGCTACTTCCTTCCCTGTAACCTGGCTGCGGTTCCAGCTCCACCGAAGCCGGAGGATGAGCCGTGCGGGAGACGCGGCTTACGCGTCAGCATGCAAATGAGCTTCTTTAAATTGGGATTTTACTGAACATCAGCATGTGAGATTAATCTGTACTTTTAGTTTTTTTTTTTCTTTTTTTTCCATTCTTATACCGAGAAGGGAATTAATTATTTTCAGCAGGGCGCTATAATGTTTCACTGCTTGGATTTTTTTTTAATGCAGAAAGGTGAAGGATAAAGCCCAGAACTTCTAAATTAAGATCGATGAAATACCCAATCAGTTGCCTGTATTACATTCCATACAAAACTTTACCTGTCGCCACAGTAAGTACGAGTGTAAGATCTCAAGTAGATCTGCAAGTCCTGCTGTTGTTGGGATTGACTAATTTATTGAGGATGGATCACTTATGTAATACTCTTCGAGTAAACACACATTAGTCATCAGGAGAAAAAAAAAATTCTCAAGGTATGCATTAAAACTGAAACTTCTGTTCATTAAAACCTTTCCAGACCTCAGACTATCCATCATTCCATCCATCTTCCAACTGCATGTCCTGGCCTGAGTCTACCCTGGGCAGGATTCCAGGGCTTTCAGACAATACGAAGGGAAATCATCGGTGTATTTCTCAAGTTAAAATAACAGAAAATAAGTAATGATAGCAAAACTACTCAGGTAAATCACAATAAAAGGATTCTCTTCAAGAACATTCCAGAAAATCTTACATAGTCCTGTTTTTATGAAAAGGAAATCTCAAAATTTTACCCAAGTCATCAACATCTCTCTAGAGTAACGCTGCAGCTCTCCTGTCCACAAATCAACAACATTCTGAGAATTGTATAAAATTGCATCTCTTGATAATCTTGATTTATTCTTTTATTAAATTTACATTTTCAATTGAATGTTGTGGGTGGTATCAGCCAAGTTGAAGCATATCGACACACCTTTTATTTAGGAGATGTGTTTGCCCAAAAGTGATGTACACATAACGATCAGAGAGTAGGGTCATGGGATTTGAACCTTTGTTCCATACATGGAATTGTGACTGATTCCATGATTAATTTTCAACCCATTTTCAATAAGGCTTGGGGTCGCAGAATTTTCCAGGTGAACAATGGGCTTTTTGACAGCAACAAAGGGGGGAAATTCGTACCATTTCTAGCTATTTCTATATTTTGTTGCACAAATCGGCAGTAACAGAGATATTGTCAAACCATACATTGTCACCGCGGGAATCTGTATTCAACATAACATTGAAAACGGCGTGCTGTCGCTGTGCTACAGCTGTTATTAGAACTCATTATTCGTTATGGCTCACGTTTAACAGGTGAGAATACAGGGCACCCTGGTGGCGCGGTCATAGAGGATTTGGGACAGACGAAATGCAAAAAAAGGCACAGAAAGACCTGGCTGGACGGATCTCGGCGAACATGGCAGGACCTGCATTGTAACGCATGTGATGGGGAATAAAATGAATGCTGAGGCTCGCAGTAACCATTAAAAATACAGATAAATAGACGGTGCGAGTGCAGGGCGCACAGAGGGGAGCAGAGGCTCCGGTTCCTCTTTAAATAAAAAGGAGGGGTGGTTAAAAAAAAAAAAAAAAAGAGTGAGAGAAAGGGGGGGAGAGAGAAGTGAGAGACCGAAAGCGGCTGTGAGGGATACGAGCGAGGAGCTGGAGACGAGGGAGGCCCGACCCAGCACACAGCAGCGCCATGGCCAACATCGCGGTCCAAAGGATTAAGCGCGAGTTCAAGGAGGTCCTGAAGAGCGAGGAGGTTCGCCATGTCCCCCCTCCCCGAACCGGCTTCCGAACCGGGCCGGCGTGCGCTCCGCCCGGCCGGGGTGGGCTCGCCGGCGTGCGGTTACAAAGACCTTGCATGTGAGGTGTCCGGATGCTTTTTTTTGTGCCCAAACTGGCCGTCCTTATTTAATATACATTTTCTTTTTCTTATTTTTTTTTTTTAAAGCAAAAGTGCTCGAAGGGGCTGTGAAGGGTTTCATTTTAATGCGGGTCAGCTGCTTTTCAGTGTCGACACCGGCCCGGGGCTCGGAGGCCCGCCTGCCGCAGGGGTTGCGCAAGAGTCGGCCTATTCTTGTAGGAAACGCCGTGGATTCAGGGTGCACTTAGGCCGAGGCCGCGTACTGGCCGTTTCGGCATGCCGACGCGGCTTCTGTCGGTCGCAGTGTACCTGTTTTGGGGATGCTCGTCTGGACCACCAGGGACGACGGCGTCCGACAGGGATAAGGTGGGATTTATGGGCCGGCCGCCGAGGCGCTTATCTCCATCGCGGCAGGAGCCAGGTAGCCCCGGCAGACGACCGCTTTGACAGAAAGGGCGAGACGAGGCTCCTTCTGCGGACCTGAAGCCTGACAGCTGACTGCAATGAGGACTTTTCCTAGGCTGTCATTTTATTTGGCTCATCAGTGGGCCACCCGGGCCAGGCCGTCTCCTGTCTAGAGGAGGATGATAGCCTTACGGTCGGACCCCCCTGGTCGGCAGGGCGCTCGGCCGGTCAGCTTCCCTGACAGCCCCCGCCGAGCACTATATGCCGGCACTGATTCCATGTAACGATCCGCTAACGGCGAGTTATGAGCAGCTCACACCCGGCCGGAGAAGGTGATGGGAGGCGGCGACCCGGCGCAGTTCAGGTCCGCTGCTTTGGGGCTTTTTTTGTTTTATTGCACGGTAGTCGGCATGCATGCAGCATTATTCGGCTGCAGCTTTTAGATGCACGGTCCGCAGGATAGGTTGTGCACCTACGGGCCTTCCTGCACAGGCCGAGCTTCAGCCTCCGTGCTCCTGCGAACTGCATACCGCAGTCTGACAGCTGCGGCGCCCCTAATTAAAATGATTCCCATTTAAGTGTGAGAATCCCCGTCACAGCCCCGCTCCTCTCCCGCCGTTTCTCCGCATTATTCCTGTGCCTTTCTGCACATCCATGCCATTTTAACATCTCCACTGTCAGCTAAAATACGTTTAATATTTAATCAGCGTGTATTCTGCCCCCTGACTTTAATTGAGTTGTCAGATGTTTCTGGTTTCGCTGCCGCTTGTCTTGGGGGTAATTCACGTCCCAGTGCTGTTCCCAGTTTTACTGGAAAAAGGCTCTAATCCAGATGTTTACTTGCTGAACATATTCCTATGTCAGGGTGAAGTTGTCCACTTATTGCGTGTTTTACAAAGTACCACATTTGTTTGTTTGTTTTTTTATATATCTAAGTGGAAATGTGGGTGAAACCAGTGCACTTGATCTATTGGTACTGTCACCCAGATCAATTAGGGAGGCAATTTTAAACCTGTTGGAAAATCTCGCTGGAACGATGTGGGAGTGGTACTAGTTTTCCAAATGGGAAGATTGCAGTTCCTGTACATGGCATTAAATCTTTGCACAATCAGTGAGAGTTAGGCTGTTATTTCCTCCATCACTGTTACTTGTGGAATCGCAGCTCCCTGGACTTAATTCCAAAGGAGTCCCATTAATATCCTCATCCAGACGCATCATTCACATGAAGCTGCAGTGTGACCGAAAATCTTGCTGCCCTGTGCTTTTGGTTGCTTGTTAAGAGGCGCGACAACAGTGCATTTTGGAGTTTTGTTCAGAAATCAGTATGAGTTGCAGAAAGGAAGATTGCAGTTTATCGGAGTGAATCAGGCAAGGAAGTGATTTGTTGAGTTTCAGGGTTGTCAGATTTGTCTGCATTCGTCCCTGGGTGTCATGTGACTGACTTGGCATGGATGCCTGCGATGTTTTGACAGAATCGTACCACAGAAGCTGACCTTAGGCTGGCTTTTGCTGTCAGCAGAAAATACGGGCATCTGAGGTGCTTCTTGATATTGAGAAGAGAACACATTTGCACTGTGGAGTGACCTGACTGTAGTCACTAGGTGGTTCTCTCAGATGTTAGGTACTTCAGTCTGATTGGCTTATAGCTCTTTTTGGGGGAGGGGCAGTGATGGTGCTCCTTAAAACAAATGTGTGATGTGCATGATAAGTGATGCTTTAGCACAGTGTTGCCCAACGTGGTCCTCAGGGACCCGCAGACGGTTCACGTTTTTGCACCATTCTGCACAGTCCACATTTTTGCTCCCTCCCAGCTGCCATTAACGTGGACTGTCTGTGGGTCCCCGAGGGCCAGATTGGGAAACACTGCTTTAACAGAATGAAACATCAGCTTGCTGCTGTGCAGTATTGGGCATTTCAGGTCCAGAAGCTACAAATCCAGACCATGATTTTGTTTCTACCCAGCAGCTGAGTACTCTGTGACTCCTTATGCTGAACTGGTTGGAAAAAACAAAATCCTGGTCTGGATTTGTAGCTTCTGAACCTGAAATGCCCAACACTGCTGCTGTGTGCTCCCTTCAGGGACTCCACACCCCGCACACTCATCCAGCATGTGGGCCGTTAACCACTGGCGTGGTTCTTAGTGTTTCGTTAAGCTGCTGTGTTGTTTTGCGACAAGGCTTATTTTCACATAGGACTCATTGCAACGTGTGACATGCTGATATCCCTGTGAGATAGATTAGTCTGTTGCTGTTTGTGTTATATGGTTGATGTTATTGTCTTGCACACTGATAATAATGTTATAAATAGTATCCTTCCTAACTTAGTAATGTTGACTCTTCCAGTTAGTTATGCAGCATTTGGTATGGCCCCTCCCACACTCCCTGTACCATATTTACCACGGACACAGACTTCAGACACTCTCCTTACTACCTCTCAGATAGGAACCGTTACATTTGCAGAATCATATGAAGCTTGGCATGTAGGCAGGAATGCAGACAGTTTTGTAATTCCACAGGATTTACATGTTTGAGCTTTATCCTGCCTACACAGAATATTCTTATTGAAGGGAATGGGGCAGCTGTAGAAGCACTGGGTGATTCTCCTGTGAATGTGGGTCATTTAAATAGCACATGCTGAATGGGTCATTAATATCTGGCTACTTTCTATGTGTTTGCATTCATAATTTTCCATTAAGTGCCCTTTACATTCGTTTTGAATCACCAGCCTCAGCCCAGCCCACAGCAGGATGCCGTTTGTGATGCGAAAGGTTTACAGTGGAATTCTGTTGGCACGTTTGTGCTTTTAAGTGATGTTTTCACTGTGGTGGTCTAATTACACCCGCTAAGTAATTATTTGTATTTAAATTTTTTTCCCCTCGATTTTAAAATGATCACAGAATGCTAATATACCTCCACCTGTCAGGCTGCACAGTTGAAATACCGCTGTGTACTCTGACTTAATGCCGCTTCCGGTATACTCATTTTTCAGTATAATACATTATACTCACCATAAGAATTGCGGTTACTAGGGTGGCTTAATGTTTTCATTGGGATCTTTCCGTTTCCTCTGGGTGTCACTCATCTTTGTCTCCGTTCTGGTGCTTCTCTCGACAGACGAGCAAAAACCAGATAAAAGTTGACCTCGTAGATGAGAATTTCACAGAGCTGAAGGGGGAGATAGCAGGACCCCCAGACACGCCCTATGAAGGTGAGTGGACCCCTCTCTGTACCGGCCTTCCCCGCTGTTGGCTACGTTTTAGGGTTTTCCTAGCCGCTGTGGAACTTCGGAAGCTGTCCTTGTCAGTTTACATTTCACACCTGAACCTGCAGGCCTTCCCAGTCTAGGCAGTGACGCTGGCAGATGTTGTGCTGATCCTGTTCACTCTCTGGCCGTCACAAGTGCTATAGCTCCATGTTTTTTTACATTTAAAAAAATGTATTTAACAGACTTTCATCTAAAGAAATGTACCATTGAGAAAGCAGGGTAAGAAGCAGGGTATGACAGACCTTGGAGCAAATGGGGATTAAAGGTCTTAACACAGGGGAGCAGTAGCGGTATCACTCTGCCCATCCTGGGATTTGAACCAGCGACCTTCCGGTCACAGACACGGCGTCGTAACCTACTGAGCCACACGCCCTCTGCCTAGGAGTCACCCTGGGGGGGCCAGCTGTGTGCTTGACTGGGGGGTGGGGCAGCTTCTGATGCAGGTAACGCTCTGTAGGCAGCGGTGGGGTGTTGTTTCGGGTTCTGTTTACACAGTAGGGTTAGGGTGTAAGGGGCACTCTGACAAGGCCACTCTGCGCCCAGAAGATGGGGGCAGACAGCCACCCCCCGGTTTAGTGTACGGGGTAGTAGTACACAGTGGTGTCTTGGTGGTCTCTGGTCAGGAAAGTCACATATCAAAGCTGCCAAGGGTTCGATTAGTGGATAAATATTACAGCTGCAAGCAAAGTATCTGTAGCATTCTGCCTTTTGGCAGTGACATCATGGCGTAACTGCAGTACGCATAGCAGTAGACGTGAGTTCGCGTTCACTTTCTCCCACGACTTAAATGCTGTGCCGGACAGGCCTGCGTGATGTGCGATGTTAATGTTGACGCTGACTGTTACCCACGTGCACCGCGACAGTCAGCTGGGCCGTAGGCTTTGCCGGTGCCTGATCTTTCATGCCGTCGTACCATCTCGACATTGCGCTCTGGTATACGGTATCTGCAAATAAGTACTGTTCTGGTACTTTTATATCTTGGTGATAAAATTAGATGCGTGCTGGGGAGGAGTTCCCAGGATAAGAATCGCTGAGTGGGGAGGGGGGTCCCTACAATAAAATTTTGCCAAATGGAGATCACCAATAAGTTTAACTCTTTTTTTTTTTTTTTCTCTCTACTTTTTTTTCTTACTCTGTAATAGGAAACAAAACTTGGCAAGCTTGGCAATTTCAATGATGGTTCCTTTACAAGGTTGTGTAATATGTTAAAAAATAAAATCAGAGTAAAATTTACCGCTGCTGCTATTGTGTGGACTTTACGTGCGGCTCAAAGCCAGTCGTAACCATTCTCGTCCTGGCTGTTGGACTCACTCAGTGTGAGAAATTTAACAAAAACTGTATGGATATCCACTGGATGGATATATTCTGGATTCCACAGAGACGATACTGAGAAAAAGCAAGTGATTTGTCGGCACTGCTTTGTGTCTGTTGTCGCGGCAACACCACCAGCTTCTTTGACAGACACTATTGGTAGAGTTCCAGCATCTTGCAGCTCCTCTTAGGAGCTTAATGTGAGTGTGCATTGGGGTTCTGTGTATTTGCACTGTCACTTTTTAACATTACCCCTTTTCCCTTTCATAGGTGGCAGATATCAACTAGAAATTAAAATTCCAGAAACATATCCATTTAACCCCCCAAAGGTGGGTGTTTGCGATGGTCCTCTCTTCGTTTTGCTGATACAGTAAAATCCCGTTATAACGGACTTCAAGGGACCCGGCAAAACAGTCCATTATATCCAAAGTCCGTTATTTCTAGAGTTGCTGTACGCCAGAACACAACTACAGGACACCATTTACTCATGCCACACCCCAGCAGACACACTTGTGGTATAGATTATTATACTGTACATGTAGTAATCCAACTTTACCTGAGCAGATGCGTGACTATTAATAATTCCGACTACGTATCTACGATGGATATCACCTGCACGCCAGGCGCCTTGTAGGCGGAGCTGCATGTCCGTTATAGCCGAACAAAACTACAGCTAAAAGCGGCCCTAGGGACTAAATTATTTGTCCGTTACAAGCGAAATTCCGTTATATGCGAATCCGCTATATCCGATGCTTTTTCTACATGTTCTTAAAGGCGCACGGCCGGGACCGGCGGACCTCGTCCGTAATAGACAATATTCCGTTATAAGCGAGTCCACTATAATGGGATTTTACTGTATTAATACTTCTACTTCAGCATTACTTTAGTTTTTTTTCCTCTTAGTGCCAAGCGGCTCACGGCCTGCGAGTCTCTTCCCCGTCCTTGCACACGGCCCTACAGTCTCATGCCCTTTTATGGGAAATTGCAGGGCATTTCCCTATGCTATTTAGGACAAACTGGCACGCGCTTTCAGTTACGAAGATGTGGGATTCACCATTCTTAAGAACAAAGGTGCGAACAATTCTGCTACTTAACACGTCATGAATCCTACGTAGATTGTTCTTAAATTTCGTAGGAACGAATTTAAGAGAATTCTTAAGAAAATATTGGTGAATGAGGCCAAATGTTTATTGTACCAAAGAAATTTCCCAAAAACATCATTGTATTAGTTATAATTGAAATCACTGGCAAGTGTTAGCTGATAAAATGAGTGGAAATGTAACTTACATCAACATCCAATTCTACGGGTCTAAATGCATCTCTGTCCTGGTAGAAGTCTGCGGGCGAAGGCTAAAAATGTAATTTCATTGGTCAGAAATGTGTTTTTTTTTTTTTTTTATGTACACAGGGTTCCAAATAAAGATTTTCAACTGCATGATTAGCAGTTTTGCTAATCAAATTTTTCAAAAGTTGCAATTTGATTAGCAGTTTTGAAATTTGATTAGCAAGTTTTAAAAATGACCATCGGAAGCACTAA
>JAODLC010000015.1:3818372-3837952 GCA_026781145.1 Hippopotamyrus pictus
TGTTCATTATAGCCGAACAGAACTACAGCTAAAAGCGGCCCCGGGGACCAAATTGTTTGTCCGTTATAAGTGAAATTACGAGTCCGCTATATCCGATGTTTTTTCTGCATGTTCGTAAAGGCGCACGGCCGGGACCAGCGGACCTCGTCCGTTATAGACGATATTCCGTTATAAGCGAGGATTTTACTGTTTACTGTTATAACGGGATTTTACTGTGTGTAATTTTAGCTAATTTTATTTCTTTTTCCCCTCCATTTGTCTCTCGAAGTCTCTCTTTTCTCCTGTAGTACAATTTTATAGAAATAATGGTTACCTGGTCTTTGTCAGGACCAAACGCTCACTGCCTGCATGTGATTTTACACACAAACTCCGTGTAGTCATCTGTTTTGGATATGTGTGCTCTTCATGTCTGACTGGTAAAGTTCCCCCTCGCCACCTTCCCTGGGGTTTAGGTCTGCCCCCAGCGACCACACCCCAGTATCGCGCCTGACTCTCCTGTCCTTCCCTTCTGCACAGGTACGCTTCATCACTAAAATATGGCATCCAAACATCAGCTCCGTCACTGGTGCCATATGCTTGGACATCCTGAAAGATCAGTGGTGAGTTTCCCTTCCACGAGAAGCACTCGGTGCTGATGTTTAATCAAGCATAGGACAGGCCGCTTTCAGAGGCTAAAATGCAGTGAGGCGTGTTGAATCAGGACAAGTGGGATAATAGTCATGGAGGGGGGACCCCAGAACCAGTGTGCTAACAGAACACCCCCCCGCACCCCAGGGCAGCCGCCATGACGCTGAGGACCGTGCTGTTATCACTGCAGGCTTTACTGGCAGCAGCAGAGCCTGACGACCCTCAGGACGCAGTGGTGGCAAATCAGGTGGGTGGGGCAAGC
Source organism: Hippopotamyrus pictus (assembly GCA_026781145.1). Taxonomy (NCBI): domain Eukaryota; kingdom Metazoa; phylum Chordata; class Actinopteri; order Osteoglossiformes; family Mormyridae; genus Hippopotamyrus; species Hippopotamyrus pictus. The sequence continues at coordinate 3,819,262 of JAODLC010000015.1, forward strand.
GTGAGGGTGGGAGGGGGAAATTAGCGGAGGAGCTGTGGTGGGATCGGGAACTGGGAGGGACATATGGGGGGGAGGGTTACTCATTCGATTGAGAGAGAAATTTATCCTCTATGACTACCGTACAGGTCATAGGGGTAATGCGCAAGGTCCTTGATATACCATGTTCTGATGTGACTCTGTGTGTTAGTGGAACGTCTTCATTAGAAACTGCCATCTCTTATTCCAGTACAAGCAGAATCCAGAAATGTTCAAACAGACGGCCCGACTCTGGTCCCACGTTTACGCCGGGGCGCCAGTCTCTAGTCCCGAGTACACCCGCAAAATAGACAAGCTGTGTGCAATGGGCTTCGACAAAGTGAGTACGGGAGAACAGACCCCGCTATTTGTGCCGGGAGGGGTGGGTGATGCCACAGATGCTGTTGCTCGTTATGATGGTGGTTAATGTTGCACCATTGTGGGCAATACGACGACAGATAAATTTTTTGTCTATTACCGATAACTAGCTAGCTCCGAGATCCACAAATGCGTGTGAAAGATGTCGATGACATTTCACCTTAAGATCCCACGAATACATGTAGCGACCACATTGAGTAACACCGGCAGTGTGACGTCAGCAAAGTAGCGCCGACTGTAGCACGGTTCTAAATGATGAGTGAGCCGATGAAATCCCTCATCCTTCACTACGGAAAATGACATTGTCCAATGCAACCACATCCATTTTAAAGTAGTAATATATATATATAGTTGCGGTACTGCTACCTTTGAATATCGATAAAGTGTGAATATTAGTTGGTGTCATTGTCTTGATTTTTTTAACGAACATCGCCCAACACCAACACTTTGACCAGTGTGCTGTACACCTCTGTGCTAAGAGGCTGTTCTCCCCGCCCACAGAATGCAGTAATAGTGGCCTTGTCGTCAAAATCCTGGGATGTGGAGACGGCAACGGAGGTCCTACTCAGCAACTGAGTCTGTGCTCAGCGTACACACACCAACCCCAAGTCCAGTCTCTTACGTTTTGACCCCCTTTCCCCAGCCCCCCTCCATCCATCCATCCATCCTCCCCCTCCGCCAGTCCCTCCCCCCATCCACCAACCCCACCCCAGGCATACCTGATCCAACTGGTTGCTCTTTTCTTGATTCTTACTTACAGGAAAATGTTTAGATTTTTAAAAACAAGAATGAAAAACCATCACTGTTAACTGATTACACCATCTAGCTTCAAGCTGAGACTGGAAAAAAAAAAAATACAAAGAATTCATTTGTAAATAAAGGTATTGAAGTCTGTGTAAATTAAAAGAAATGGGGAAATACTTTAATTTTTCTTAATATTGTAAAACTATAAAATTCAGCTGTGCTTACTATGAAGAAAAATGCCCTTATACTTTTATTTTTTGGCAACTATTTAAAAGCAATGTGACCATTTTATTGTTGAAGTATTTCTGAATTACCAGCTTGGCTTTGTGGAGCTGTGCGACGCCCCCGTGTGGCCCATGGCTACATAGCGGGATGTCACCTGGGTTGCGAGCCCACCCGGTCCAGGAGGGCCGCACTCGCTCCCCATTGCCGGCTCTTTAAAACTGGGGACGCGTCCTACCAGTGGTCGCCGGTGAAGGCAGGGCCTCCCCTGAGGGGACCGTGTACCTTCCGTGAGGTGAAGAGCTTATGGCCCTTGGGGTTTCCTGGGTGATAGTCCCATGTCGCGGCAAGCCAGGCTGTCCGCTGTCCATTTACGTCACGTCCTCCCTGGGGGACGCAGACTCGCATCCTAATTGTATGATTCTACGCTGCAGGCGGCCTGGTCATGACAGGAAAGGCCATGAGCAGGAAGCGGGTTGGTTAGTTATGTTTGGAGAATGTGCCGTCTGGTGCGTCCCGACTCCGCCCCCTGTTCGCCATCCATGTGGGTGTTACGTGCAAGAGGCCAAGCTGTCTGCTTTATTAGGGGCCCTGACCCCCGTGGTGCTGGATCCCTCGTTTTGTTTTTTTTTTTTTTCTTTTTAATTCTTGCATTTCTTAGTGCAGTAGTAGGAGCCACAGGACTGAAGACATAATCTGACTGATCTGTATCAGAGGTGGGGGGGTCTGTTTCTCACCTGAGAGACCCATCCGAGTTCTTGTTTTCATGCAAACTTGGAACCTCAATGCTGATCTAATTTTTTTTTTTTTTTTTTTTTAATCGAGGTACATTTAGCCCCACTCCACCGCAATGTGTGCTGGGAGAGCAGAGCTGTCAAGTGATGCCTTTTCAATGCCAAGTAGCTCAGCAGCAGGATGCACCATCGTACGCGTGCAGTTAAACCCTGGAGCATTAACCTTGTTTCGGTGATCTTAACTAGTCTCCATTTCTTTGTTTTTAAGGCCTTGTTTTCACTTAGACATGAAGGGATGCAAATACCAGCAGGCATTATTTTTTCCCTCTTCTTTTTATGGAAGTATAGCACTCTTCAAGTTACCATGCTGGCGTGTTTGTAGTGGATCAAACGCTTTGCTGTCATTGGTGGAATCAGTGGTTCACAGGCTATCAGCCAATCCCAGCTTGCGGTACTGAAATCAGCTGGTATGTCTGTCCTGCTGACCCAGTGCTACACACACACACACATATCTAAATGTCTTCGGTTCTTGAATTAGGAGGTTGCTGAACAGCTTTCCTGAGCCGGTGCTACGGAGCACGTCTTATGCTGGAGTGCAGGGCTGACATGCTGCAGCTGGCTTCTTTGCACCACCTTTGCAGACAGCTTGTCCTGCTCAGTCACGCCGTAGTTAAAATGCCCCCTTCTGTCTGCACATGGTAGTGCAAAGTGGGTGTTTGTTTTTTTTTTTTTTTTTTTTTGCTGTAAGGCTAAGGAATGTGTACTTACTCATGTACAGCCTTTTGTTCTGTTAATATATCCTTAGAATGCCCCCACTGATGGCTGGAATTATTTTTTGTAAAAAAGGAAAAATGGAAACAAAAACTCCCCAGGTCTTCCTTATTGTTGTATTTAGTATATTGCACGAAAATGGGTTGCGGTTTCTTATTTTATTTTTTTCAGTTTAAATCTCCTCTCCTCTTCTCAAAGTGAAATAAAGAGTACAGCATGGTCACTCGTCATACTGTCGTCTTTAAGACAACAGGTTCTTCCCTGCTGAGAGCAGACCTGCCTTTTTCCACGATTGCCAACTGACGGAGCAGCGTTTGACTTTGTGGGTCACGGACTCGGTCCCTGTGATCGGAAGGTTCTCAGTTCAAGTCCCATGACTGGCAGAATGGTTAAAACTAGGCCTTTAACCTTAACCCTAAAACCCGCTCTCGCCTGTATATTTGCCTCTCTCACAGAGAGCAAGCCGTGATATGTGAATGTTCATCTCTATTAGGAAGCTGGGTTTAAGTATCCATTTTATTACATGATATTTCCGACAGCTCAAACCCAGAAGCTCAGAAATGCTACCCAGTAACATAGAAAATCTTGTGGCACCTTGCAGGAAAACTTCAGCTTGTATGTAAGAAAATAGCCACAGCAAGCATATTCTGGTACGCAGATCAGTTTTTCCCCAGAAAGCAAGAGCCTGACTCATTGACCAGGGGGGGCACACAGGGACGTCTAAAAATTTATTTTCTAAAAAAACAAAGCCTCATGAAATTAAATACTATGTGCAGAACAGCAGTACACTAATTCTGAAAACATTACTGGGAATCATATCGAGTCAATAGTAAGTATTCCACCCAGGATAAGAGTTGGAAACATTTAAAAGCATTTCCCATCTCTAAAAACACTTGAAACAGTTCTGAACTGTTATTTAAGCAGGTATCTAAATTCCAGGCCTTTTTGGAAAATATTTAAAATATTTATTCAAAAAACTTTTGAGCAGAGGTTTCCCAAAGGAAAAAAAACAGTACATTTCATTTAGCAAACTTCAATTCATTACAAAAATGTAAAATGTGCACTAAGTTAAAAACAAAAGGCCTTGGAGTCGGAAACCATTCACCTGCTACAGCCTTTAACTGACATTCAGCCACCTCCTGGTTAAAAGTGAAGGCGAAGGTCTAATTCTGTCGGATGCTGGGGAGCAGAGCCTCAGCCGCCACTTTGTGCAGGAGGAAGCAGAAGGCCCGGTTTATGGGGAGGGGAGTGGGTCGGGGGTAAAGCACACATTCGGACCTGTACCACACCTTGCATATTAGGGACGGGAACGGGGAATGTTAAACATGCAGGCCAACGTACAAAAACACCCACCCCAGTTTTTTTTTTTTTTATATTAAAAAAAAGTGCCAAAACTATTGCTGTGCTTCCACTCCGACAAACCTCAGCTCTCGAAATCGGCAGCAGCGCCGGTCTAATCGTACAGGAAATGGTTAATATTTGGCTTCAGATCTCGTTTAAATTGATACCAGGGATCTGAATTTTTTTTTTAAAAAAAAGCAAAACTGGAAAAGCCACCATCTACCTTAAGGAAATCCAAACATGAAATCGGCATTTAAAAAATTTATATACAGCCTGTGAACCGTTAAAACTGAAAGAGCATTAAGAGACATTTAGTGGAGTGAAAAGGAACGACAACAGAAGGGATGGATATTTCAGCCTGAACTCCTACCGGAAGGTTCCCCCCTCACCCTTTCCTCGGGTCTCCCATGGAGGAGAAACCTTGCCTTGCCGGCGGGGGCCTCGCAAGCGGCTTGAAGTGTATGTCGATGCCGAGCGGTCCATCCGGGGGCCAGGAGCGCATGAGGGGAGAGATACAGGAGCCTGCCGCGGCTCCAGAGGCCCCCGGACGGGGTCCCGCAACGAGGGGGGGGGCGATCCTCTACTTCCTACGGGTCGGCCTGCACGTTCGTCTTACCTGGGGGGGAAGGAGAAGGGGAGGCGTGTGATGATCAGCATGGAGAGGCATGGAGGAAATCTCAAAGCGCCTGGAGCGATGCATCATGGGAGCCGTCCAGTAACGCTGCACCCCCCGGACCTATCGGTCTGCTAGCCTGCTGCTGAAGCTGCCCCTGTGCACCTGGCTGCAGAATGTCGGCACCCTCCTGCCTGAGCTGCTCTCTCTCGAGCTCCCTGAGCTGCACTCCATCTCCGTGTCGCCCTCACTGCCCAGTAGGTGGCAGTGGCTGCGGGAGGCAAACCCGCTGGGGTCGTCATGGAGACCAACGCTCGCTGCTCACTGACATCGCCGCAGTCGCTCGCCGGTTACCTCTGCAGGTCCATCTGCCTCTGAGGAGCTGCCCTTTTGGACTCCGTGTCTTTCTGCTGTTTCGGTATCTTGATGGTGATCGGCTCGACTGTGGCGGCGCCGTCCTGAGCAGGGGCAGCCCTCTTCCGGCCCCGCCCCGTCCCCCCTCCCTCTCTTTCTGCACCGAGGGGCGTGCCCGTGCCGCCAGACAGCGACTTGGGCGGTCGCCCCCTCCGGGGTTTGCTTGGCACTGCGGGCAGCGTGGGCGAGGCCGTGGGGGTCGGGCCGATCTTGCCGCCTTCCAAGTTCGCATCCTGCAGAAGAGGCCCCAGCAGAGACATCAGGCTCCACCCCCCGTCGGACAGCCAATGGGCGGCCGCGCCCGCAGGGACCTCGGCCACTCACCTTCCTGCTGCCGTCAGAGAGGATGATCCCAGGATTCTCGTCGTTCTCGCTGGCCCCCGTCTCCAAGCCCTCGGCACTCCCATCCCTTACAGTAGCCACAGAACAGAAAGCGAGTGATGCACATTTCAGGGACCAGGAAGAACAGCGGCTTGGGACTGAAATAGTCCAGGGAAGAAAAAACCTGAACTGCATTCGTAGGTATATAAATACTAAACTAACAAACATTTATTTATTGTTTATTGCTGGTAACTGATTTTCAATAATAAATGCATACATTTGCAAAATAATATTGATAAGAATAAACACCTCAAAAAAATCCCTTAATGGTGAATGTTGAATTCATGATTTGATTTGTGATTAACTATGGACAGTTGTCTCACGATTAAATATTTTAATCTATTGACAGCCCTAATAATATATTACATATATATAAATTACTTTATAACATCTGAAAGAAACGAATAGAAAAGCACTGTTTCGTTTGTGATCCACTGGATAAACAGACATAACAGGTTTAGAGTCTAACGCTGAATGTTTATTGCCGTTTGTCCGCCTATATACGCTATGATCGGTAAAGTGAAATTTGAGGAGACTTGTTCGGCATTTTAGCCTCAAACAAACCTGCGCTGTAGCACGTCATTGTGTTTACATATGGAAGGTGTTCCAGTTACACGATGGGCGCGTCGTATTTCAATTGTTTTGAAGGCGCTCAACATCAAGCATACATATACAGACTTTTGTGAATATTATGAAAATATCAAGTAATTGTCTTCCTAATAAATAGGATGCTGCATTTTGTTATTTCTAGTAGAACTCCAGCCCATTTTTCAGGATTTATTTATTTTTTTATCCCTTTATTTATAGGCTTATAATACATTTTTTTTCCTCAGGAGGGTACTGTGTGGATCATTGCAGAAGCGAATATGTGCTTTGTTTTCTGTCTTATGTGAATAATATGGACGTTATATGGATTATTAGGTGTGTTTTTTTGTGGGAAATGTTTAAAATACATCCCTCATTACACACTCTGGAATATTTTAGGGCACAATATTGCAACTTGGACAACTGGATCAAGTAAGTTCTCGCGATTGCAAAGACAAGCGATTCGTGTCTGTGCATTATACTTAACCAAAGTTACGAGCCTGAGATTAATGGGTGTGAAAATCAATGCATTGTGTTTGTCGGGTTCTAAGGGTTAAACAGATTAATCCAAAAGCCATTGTGATATATACTGAGCCAGGTGTCCTAGACCAAGACCAGTCTCGAGTGCTATAACATTAGACGGGGGCTCACCTCCCCTTGTTCCCAGCGGGGGAACTGGGCTCCAGGCCACCACCAATGCCGCCGGCACCTCCGTCCGCGGCCGTGCTCTTGGTGTACGGTCTCCTCCCGGTGACCGAGAGCGGCTTGTTGACGGTGACCAGCACAGGGCTGGCCTTTGGCTGTGACACATGGCCGGCATGACAGATTTAGGAACCACCAGGGGAACCCGATCCTCAGTGAGTGTGTGACTAGAACCTCCCTCGGGGGGGGGGGGGAACCGGAGACCCTGAAACGGCCCCCTTACCTTTCCCGTCAAGAGAGCTGTGCGGGCTTCAGATGACACATACTCCTTGTCATTTATGAAGTCCTGGAAAACAGGGGAGGTCATAATTTACATGGCGGTCAAAGGGGGCAACCTGAAACCCTCCGCTAGGGGATTTAAACCCAGAACGGCCATCAGTGTCACAAGCTCGACAGCTACTGCAGGGCTGCAATCCACAGAAGGTGCAGTCACAGGCATCGGCCAGATTCTTAATAATCATCCCCTAACCTACTGGTCCCCAGCCCCGATGGACCAGGGCTAAACTCGGGGCTGTGCAGAGAGCTTCCAGACTAAGCCTTAACAAGCGGACCCTGATGGAGCAGCGATGCTTCAAGGTTATTTTAAATAACCAAAGAACAGAGTATTACTGACATGTTTAGGCTTCTCAAACGTTCTCAGGATACTAGCTTCTGTACAACCATCTTCACCAATGGAGTACAGTCTTTGCCTCAGATCACTGAACAACATCTCGCAGCCATGCAGCAAGACAAGGAGCACCAGGACTCGGGCCTTCGTCCTCTTACAAAGATATCGGGATCGCCGTATACCGCTTTCCAGCGACCTCATAACCCCCCTATGCCCTCCCCAATCAGTCTGCCGACTTCAAAGACACAAATGGTGCAGCCGAGGAAAGTGAACCTCTCAACGAGGTCAACACTCTCTCCGCAGACAGACACCCTGCAGACGGTTGTGCTAAAGAGGTCATTAGGTCCTAGTTTTCATTCTGGACACCCGCAAACCCACTCCTCCTCGCTCAATCTCTGGAGGGCCCTGATCAGGCTGCATCGGAGGAGAGATTTTCCTTTATCAAGCAGCCATAATTAGTCTAATGGTGCAAAGGAAGACGTAATAAAAAAGGAATATCAAGACAAGGAAATGTAGCCTTAAATGAACCAAACCCTTCATACCTGCATGCAAGACAACACAGCTCATTACTGCACACGTTAACCTGCTGATCTGGAAAACAATGTCAAGAAAGCACCTTGTCCGGGGGAGTGAAGAATTTGGAGGGCAGCAGGGGGTCCTTCGGAGACTCCAGATGGCAGGCGGTGCTCTTGCTGGCGATGACCAGGAGCGCGACGTCGCACACCGTATACAGCTTCTGTACGAGGGACAGGCGGAAACAGCCACGTCAGCAGCAAGCGGGAGCATGCTGGCCGGCGACTTCTAAGAACAGCCACGCGAGGCACGACGCCCCAGAGGAAAACGGAAAACGGGGCACCTCGTTGACTTTGGGGTCGTCGGGCGCCTGGGCATCTTTTGTTTGCTTGATGTTCTCCACCATCTTGCGGAGGAAAGCGTGACTGTTGTTCTCGTTCTTGGTCATCAACACCTCCAGCATGAACCACAGGCACCTGTGGGGGCGGGAGCAGTGACAAGATGACGAGCGTGTGGGGGGGGGTACTGAGAGCGTCGACATCACATCCCCGTGGGCGGTTGGGAGATACCGAATGAAACCGTCAACATGCAGAACATTCTGGAAAAAGAGCTCCCCCCCCCACTCACTCTTTGATGTCACGGAGCTGGTCGCAGTCCTGTGGCTTGGCGAAGTCTGGGTCGTGGGCCAGCAGGTGGATCATGTAGGGAAGTACATACTCGGGCAGCAGCGAGAGCAGCTTTTCTGGGGGGGGGGGGGGGGAGTGTCACTAACACACGACCCGGTAGCTCTGCAAACTGCCGCAGCAGTCTGACCAGCTTGTGATATGTTCATGATCCACACTTGGAACAGTGGAGTACCCTAAACCGACGTGGACTGGACATAAACGTTCTAAGGGGCACCGGGGGGGGGGGGGGGCAGGGCACTGACCGGGGGCCATGGGGTTCTGCTTGACGTACTCGCGGCGCACGCTGATGTTTTTCAGCAGGCACTGACGGGCGTGGGCTCGCCGCTCTTTCACCGGGTCCTTGGCGCACAGCGAGAACACGGCGAGGTACTCCAGGGGCAGCAGCAACTTGACCAGCGCCATGTGCAGCTTCTGGGCGAAGATCTGCCGCACCTGGTAGCACTCGTCCTGTAGGGGGCGATAACCTCAAAATGATCGAGCGCTACCCCAGCCTGAAAGCAGCTCACGCCGTACGCTTGTCCCGACGCCGACAGGAACGGACCACGCCCTCGGGGGCCGGGACTCACGTTAATGACGAGGGCGCACAGGTGGAACTGCTCCGGTGTGATGATGTCATGGTAGCAGGGCTCCTGCGCCAGCTTGAGAATGGCGCCCCCTGCAGCCAGGCGCAGGCGGGACATGTCTGACTTGCTATGGATACACATGGACAGGAGCGTGAGGGACCAGGAACGAGGGCTTCCTAGGAGCGAGGCCGTCCTGTTGCCCGGGAGACAGACGGTGGAGGCGGCCAAACGGGTACCTGATCTTCTTCTGCTCCGTCAGGTCGCCCTCGCTCACCAGCATGGCCGACAGGAGGCGCAGCGTGGAGTTGGCGGATTTCGACTGGTTGTTTTTCATCCCCAGTAACCAGCGTACCAGCAGCTTAACAGCCTGGACCTGGAGACAATTACGGAAAAGCTTCGCTAGAACGTACTGCGGACGGCACAGACCCCTAAGCGCGAGTCCCAAAACACAACCCTTACAGATGCCGACAAAATTACAGGTTAAAAAGACGCAGTGTATTTAGAAGGGTATGCTTCATTTACGCCTGGAGATTACGGGCAGTACCCTCTGATCTCCCGAGGGCTGAACAGAAGGGAGCAGTTACCTTGGCCAGCACCTCCGGGGATACCTCCTCGTCAGAAGCCCACAGCTTGCCGTTCTTGTTGCCCGTCGACTGGTTTGGGAGAGATACACTTAAATACTGTAGCGGAGGCACAGAGGAGCTAAATGGGGGGCTTGTTAACGCGGGACACGGAATATTTGAGCCCTTAGGGTTCTGTAAATTGCACAGAATTAGCCAGCTATGTCAAGGCCATTCATCTGCTGCGTTACATATGAGCAGAGCTAGACCAGGATCACAAAATCCGGCAAACTGTATCCTTTCATCCAATTTACTCTTTAGCTCACGAGTCTCAAATGCAGAGCCGCCGCCGACTGACTTTCAATGAGCGCGATCGCCGCTTCATGCGATGAGTATAAAGACCGCCGCCCTGGTGGAGATTGGTGGCACTGAGCCCGTAAACACGCTGAGCGTTCTGTGGCATATGGCCGGGCCTTCTCACGGCCCACACGAGAGCAGCTCTCAGGGGCGGAGGACGACGATGGAACTGACACTGCCCCCGTAGGCGAGCGAGTAAGCATGCCAACACAGCGGGGGAAACGGTCTCCAGCCCACTGGTCTATGTAACAGCGACCGCTGTGCCAAAACTGCAGGGGCATTATGGGAATATGGCTGGCCAAAAACCTGGAAACATAATCCTTTACGTTACTGCACCATGCAGCCAGCCCACTGGTCTCTAAATCTCTCTCTGACAGCAGTTGGCGTCTCGCTGGGAACGGCCGAGCTGCTGGGCCAAACGGTGACTCACACGGCGGAGACGGGCTGGCGCGTGGCGGCCCTCGGGGGCCCCGGCGACGGGCCCTCACCCTGTCGTTCATCAGCAGGTCCTTGACGATGAAGTTGGCCACGATGGACTTCATGGGCGAAGCGAACTGGTCCGGTGCCAACATGGCGATGTGGCCCAGCGACACCAGGGGCGTGATGAGCTGCTCGGGGACGTTGCCATTGAGGCCGCGGGACAAAGGCTGTTTTGGAGGGGGAGGGGGTCAGCTAGGTTCGCTGCCGGCTTTCTACAGGCAGGTTTGTTCATGGCACGGCGGTTCACCTCAAAGATCTGCGCCAGCTGGACCTCCTTGTTGTGGAAGATGGCGTGGATGCAGTGGACGGCATGCTTGGCCTGGTGTGGGGTGCCCCTCTTGGCCTTGTGGTGCAGGATGGGGATCAGGGTCCTGGGGGGCACGTGAAGAGCAGAAGCCCAAAAGTCAAACCTCACTGAAGCAGCGGCGGAGGGGGAGGGGGGCGGCGGGGTCTGGGGAGAACGAGGCCTTACGATCGTATGTTGGGCAGCTCCACCTCGATCTTCTGTCCCGTGTTCCTGAAGATCTGGATGGCTGCTTCAGCCACCTTGTCGTCCTCCAGTTTCAGACACTGCAGCAGCGACTCGTAGGTCTCCGAGGAGTGGAAGGAGGTGGGGTGGGTGAATGAGAGCACCTGGGAGGGAGGGGGCCAGCGTCAGCGTACACACTGCCCCGGGACTCTGGCATTATGGCCCCATTGCAAATCATCTACAAAAGAATCCAGTTTCGCCCCCATTATGGAAGAACATCTGGGCCGGCAGCTGACACAGCGGATAAGGCTGGACGTGTGCCCAAGTCCCAGGAGGTGCTCTGCGGGCGGGGAGGCAGCCCAGCACCCCCTGGGGGGAGCCTCCTCCCATGCAAGTCACGCGGGATAACAGAACCTGATACATAATCCCAACAGACAAACACGCAGAGCGTCCAGCGCAGCCCCGCGGAACCAAAACAGAGTCCCGAACAAAACGACGGCGGGGCGCATGGCCGCGCCGCAGGGGATTGTGGGAAACATGCCGACCTTTAGTAACTCCAGGCCAGATCGGATGGCCGTGTCGGGAGTCACGCCCTCCTCGTCGTCGTCCGCTGTGCCCTCGATCGATCTGTTCAGGAGTTTCACCAGAGCACTGGCGAGGGGGGGGAGGAGGAGAGAGAGAGGGGTGCTTTGGGTCAGGCAGCGTCAGGCTGTGAAATACCTGATAGGTAGGTAGGTATGTAGATAACTAGTTGAAAGTTTAATGTCATGTCAGCATCTCATAGCAACTAGGTTCAGTCAACCATCCATATAGAGACAGGAAACAAGATAAAACTATATATAAAACAGATAAATTGATATAAAGGGGTTTTAAAAATTACAATGTCTTGAATTCAAAGGATAAAAGGAAAGAAAAAAATGCTTAAAATGCTCAAACTTATTACTATACTATAAACATAGAACTCTTCAAATCAGGCCCTGGCTTCCAAATCCAGGCCGTGTTTTCAGTCCTCCCGGGCAGTTAGTTTAATTACTGATCCTGATTGGTCAGAGGCTTCACACCTGGCTCACAGGTAAAGGAAGGCTGGAAAATCCAAGTATATATATTACTGTGGCCGGGCGCCGAGTGGGAGGGGCAGAGTCGAGGAGGAGGGGTTTATAACGAGGGTTAGGGGGGTTTATAACGAGGGTTAGGGGGGTTTATAACGAGGGTTAGGGCATCGTAACAGGCTCCCCCTACAAATCCCTCCCACACTGCCACCCACTCAGTTCCCGGCTGCATCGACGTGCGTCTCGGAATATCAGCAGGGCTCGGCCTATGAAGACTGGATACTCCTGCTCTGAGACATGCTTCATCCTTTATGGTAACACGTTACTAAAAAGCAGCACAGCAGCAGATCATACTGAACAAGGGAACACACGTAGACGCTTCAAGAAACCAGCCACATTTCTCGAAAGGAAAAAGAGGCCTGCAGTTACATGACACTAACACTAGGGGTCGCAGCAAAATGCCCCAGCATTCTAAAGCAGTGGATTTTGGACTCTATATGCCGACTCCATATCCCACTAAAGTGGCCCATTATCTGGTGAAGGTCATCGGCAGCACGTGCCGGTCTGCAGACAGAGGCTGGTACCTGATGGCCTCCGAGTCTATGTGCACGGGGGCGATACGCTCCAGCAGGAACTTCACCATCTCCAGGAAGGGGTTGGTGGGCTGCTTGGGGAACGTCAGCTTGCGGGAGATCTCCCTCTGTACGGGAGAGTGACACACGCACCCGAGGCATGAGGCAGAGGCGCTCGCCGCTTACAGACAGCGGCAGCGAGGCAGAGGCGCTCGCCGCTTACAGACAGCGGCAGCGAGGCAGAGGCGCTCGCCGCTTACAGACAGAGGCAGCGAGGCAGAGGCGCTCGCCGCTTACAGACAGCGGCACTCACCACGCAGATCTCAGCCTGCTTGCAGGAGCATGTTGGGCTGATGAGCAGCTCCAGCTGGGAGCGCAGCTTCTCATCCTCTCCCAGTACTTGATTGAACTTCTTCAGGAAGTCCTGGGCCTTGCCCGGGTCCGGCAGGTTCTCTGTCGTGAAAAGAGGAGCCTCGGGGTCACGGTCTGACGCGGTAAGGTCAGGTGCTTCGGAATCAAGGTCTGCAGACGTGTCACCGCACACGTGCCGGTGGTGACAGAATTTATCGCCCCCGAGGTCAGGCATAGGGACCACTCGAAAATCAAAACGACACAAGCACGCCTCGATCGATCACTGGCCAGGAGAGTAAACTGCAGCAGCAGCAGCAGAAAGTCAGAAAGAGCGGACCAAAGACTGCACCTTTCCTACCCTCTCTAAATCAGACAGAAAATAAACATGGCTACCAGATTCACAGAAAGGTTGGCTGAAGAAGTCCGGAAATACCGGCATTTATATGATTTTTCGCTACAGGATTATAGACTCCCAGATGGCTGCAAACTTAAAAAAAAAAAAAACACACATCTGTAACTGCAATGCCATATTTTAATACAACAGAGAGAACTTCCCGAACGAACAAGCCAACTCAACAGCGCCATCCCTGGCCTGGCAGGGCAGTACACAGTTGCCCGGTATGTTGATGTAAGTAGAGACCGTGGCCGGCACTATGGTGTGCTGTGGCATGCCCACATCCACAAGGGGTATGAACCAGGCCTTAGAGGCCCCCCCCCGCAGTGTCTGGCCAGGCCCCCAGCCAAGGTGCAGCCCTCCTGCCCACGCATTGTATATTAATATACATATAAAATATATAAATAAAAACAGACCGAAGAAACAGATAAGACATTTCACCCAAACCACAGTTATAAACATGCCTGATTACCAAAACCACAGAAGACTCCCACACCACCACGCTTAAAGCGGGGGGGGGCATACTTACTGGCTATGGTGATCAGCTTCCCAAACATGGCGGCAGTGTTGGCCTCGGTCTGAGGGGTGGAAGCAGAACAGTGATAATCATGTTACACGAAGGATACCTGGGAGACTCGGGTCTCCACGCGGCGCATGGTGGGGGGAGGGGGGCACGCTCACCGTGGGCTGTTTGTGGAGGTCCAGCAGCTCCCGGACGTGACTCCTCAGCATGTTCTGGCACTTCCACATCTCGTTCAGAGCCCTGAGGGCCAAACCGACAGTCTCTCAACCGGCATGGCTGTTAAGCGCTGGCTCACGCACATGTTGTAGGGCACACACACACACACACACACACACACCCCGCAACCACCCTCTCTGCACATTGCCATGTTTGTAATATTACATAACGCTGTTTATTACACCCTGAGACCGTTTGCTGAGTCACTCCTATTAATAACACCTCAAACAAATGGAGGAGGGTTACTGGATAACACTGTCATATTGTAAATAGCCAGTGTCAACACAACGGGACACAATCATGACAATATCCTTACTAAGCCATAGAGAGGAAATGTGTATCAATTGTGTGTGTGTGTGTGTGTGTGTGTGTGTGTCCCAAAGGAGAGAAGACAGGATATGCAAAAACAAGATTAATTCCAAAGCCTCGTTTCATTTTCATTTCACAAAGGGGTCAGCATCTCGTATTCAGATCTCCTTCTGGTATTAAGAGGTTTACACTCACTTAACGGCGTTGGGGTCAAGACAGGCGTACAGGTAGTACAGACACTTCATCTTCTCCTCAGTCTCCAGGTTGTGAGGCACCATGAACTGAGCAAAGATCTTCTCCACTAACAGCCTAAAGGCACGTACACATGGGGGGAGGGGGGAATCGCAATGCCAGTGAATCCAGTGCACTGAACTTCACGATGTCAATAAAAGCGGCTGAGCAGGGAGGCCCGTACTTGTCGTCGATGCTGTTCTGATAGTAGATGTGCAGCAGCTTGTCCTTGATCCAGCTGATTTTCAGGGCAGACTCCTTTCCGGCCTCGTGGTGCAGACAGTACTTCTTATACAGCTGGGCCAGGCCCATCATAGCCTCCTTCCGCACCCTCCACTGCAGGAACACCCAGGCGCACAAAAATCCCACCGTTACCCAGACGATCCCATGACCTGTTCTGTGGATAGTGCACTTGTAGGAACACGTTTCACAGAACTACTCGTGCGGCTCATACCCGCTTATCCAGCGTCCTCTCCCGAACAAACCCCAGAAGCTGGTCGTTCACCAGGATCAAGTCCTTCTTCCCTGCATTGATGATGGTGACGATGACGTCGTGACGTATGGCCTCCTCGGGGTCATGTGACCGTACCTTCAGGAAGTCTGTCGTGATATGCCAAAATGAACAAACGTGTGAAGTCACATGGTCACCCTAAGCCTGTTATTAGCTATTAGCTGTTAACTTGCTGCAGAGTGCTTGATAATTTGGACTCTACAGATGAAAGTTCAGCAGCTGTGTTATCAATGCAGAAGCCATCTTTGAACAGGGTAATATCCCACACACCTGTCAGATCTTTGGCCAAGTCGGGATGGTTCATCAGACAATGGCTGGCAAACTTTACGCACTCCAGTCTCACCGGCACGTGGATATCGTTAAATCTGTGAGATGAGACAAAATCAACCACGAACCCAGACACTTACAAACCCCAGCAAACAAACATGACTAGCACAAACCACGAGTCATTAACCTCTTTATCGTTAGTCATTCATCATATTTATCCCACCCCGTGATGTTGCTGTTGTATTATTTACATATGCATTGCACTATGCATATAAACTCCTGCCCGCATTATACACCATCCTGTGTTTTGCACTTAAAGTCCTGTAAAAACCCTCCCCTTGCCACTTGCTGTATGTGGCACCATGGTTCTGAGGGAATGTTATTTCATGCCACCTATATATGCATGGTACGACAAAGCCAGCTAGACTTGACTTGAATGGATCTTTCGGGCAGCTTCTGGGGACACACCCAATTAAACCGTCAGATCACCTCCACGGTGCCAGAAGGGAGCGGCCCTGCATGGCAAAGGGGTCGCCGTACCTGCCCAGAAAGCACTGCCACAGGGGCCGGTTGTGAGAGGCCAGTTCCGAGTCCTTGGCCCCGAAGAGCTTGGCCAGAAGGCGGACCACCGCCAGGCGCTCCTCGCCGTCGTTGCTCTGAGCGACAGGCCCGACAAGCGATTAGCTACACAGAGAAGCATCTACACAGACTGACGTAGGCGGTAAGAAGAACGTTTAGCTGGAAATGACAGGAGAGAGTCACCTTCAGCTTGAACTCCAGCTGGGGCATGACAGACACCAGAAGGTGGGGGTCGATGGCGAAGAGCTCCTGGATGAGGTCAAACACGTGCTCGGATAAGTCGCTCACCGAAGACTTGCCGAGCACCAGCACCTGGTTGAAGAACTGAAGGGTACAGATGCAAAAGTTAAGACCTTGAATCCCAAAGGCTACAGATTAATTCTGGGCACTGGGTGGGCGAATCGGTAACTCACATTAGCGATACAGGTCTCAATGGTCTGAACTGTCCTTTTGAGGAGAATTTTTGCAAGGTCATACGCTTGCTTATTCAAATTCTGTGAAAAGAACGTTTGTCATTTAAAACAGCTACATTTATTTGGTTTGGCGGTGGCAGCCAAGTCCACCCAAAGGACCAAAAGGTATTCTCTTGTGAGACGGAGAAGATGGGGGAAGATACCTTGTGTGCGGGGATAAGGTTGATGAGGATGGTGTCGAGTAACTCCTGGGTGACTCCGTCTCCCTCGGTGATGATGGAGCTCATCAGATCCAGCATGTGCATATGCACCTTCTGGTTGTGGCTGGTACTGAAGCCCAAGAAGACAGGAAAGTCCATCAATGACTCTGGATTTCAGGATTAAGCCTGGCGTCACCACTTGCGCTACTGAAGCTTATTAAGTTTAAAGGAAGCCATGCGTCAAAGAGAAAAGGGGAAAGCTGGGGCAAATGAAAGCAGGACGGACAGCCAAACAAAGGATGGATGGTGACAGAAAAAGCTACTTCAGCAGACAGACTACAAAGAACAAAAGCTCACTTGATAACGGAGAAGAGAGTCTTGAAGAGCTGAATGAAGATCTCATTGCAGTCCTCCAGCTCAAAACAGATGTTGTAGGATTTGACCCAGGCCAAGTTCTGCAACAGAGGAGAAGGTTATAAAAACAACCATGCAACATTTGCAGCAGTCAGTGCATGCAGCTCGCATGTCACACAAAAAGCCAAAATTCCGTCTGCTGAGTGGAAGTGGGGGGGTATATTTTGCGACCAATTTTATCTTGGGGACTACTCCTCTACCTCTCCCATGGCTGATTTTGTCACCAACATTTGAAAATAACGTGGTATACCAAAAATATACCATTTTACCACAATACCGCCCAAGCCTTCTCCAGGGTAATTAATACCTGCAGCGTACAGATCACTTAAATTTCAATACTAAGAAAATCAAAATTTGTTTTACAGTAGAATGGTCAAGAAAAGAAAATAATGGCTATAATACATTTTAAATTGACAGAATAGGCTGATACCATGAAAACCTAGAGGAATATAAAGATCTCACAAGGCACTGAAATGTAAACACTGAAACAGAACTGACACTATTGCAGGGTCAGCCAGAGCCACCACCCAGAGGGGTGACTATTTTCATTCTAGCCAAAAATAAAATAAATCCAGTCTATGTGTCAGATTAACCCCCTAATAGTCATATTCCACAGACTTAACCATCCACGGTGGATGAGATACCTCCAGCAAGTAGAAGTATCTGTTGAACTGTGGGCTCTTGGTGTCCTCCAGACCCTTCAACTGCCTGGTGATGAATAAGAAGATATCCTGTGGATGGACAGACACAATGAGAAGATGCCAGCAAAGCAGGGATTTGGTACGCCACATCTACGGAGGGTGCACAGACCCAGGGAAGAGGTGCTTAACTAGCTGTGAACAAAAGCAGACCATAATTATCGTTAACGCAGATTCGTTCAAAAAAGCACGAGTGTCTGGCTGCAGAAGGGGCCTGAGAGTGCGTGTCCTCTGTCAGGCCCCCATCCACTCTCAAGCCCCTACGTCATTTCCGTTCGAACGACAGAATCCGTCTCGTCACGATAGAAATACACGTGTCGAACTCCTCTCCTTACTACAAGTAACTCGTGTTTACCTTAAAGTCCTAAGACTAGTGCTCAGTCACATAAAGTCAGGCAAAGTCTGTTATACTGTATTTTTCAAACCCAACAGAATAAACAGCTTTTCTTTTGCTGTATTGTCAGAAAAAAAAAAAAAAACATTTTTATTAAAAACATAGTTTGTATATAACTAGAATAGTAGTTTTTCTTGTAGAAATTTGAATGAATTCTCATCGGCTCCTTAGAAAAAAATGTTAAGCATCGTAAAAATATTGTATTATGGCCAGTACCAAAGCACAACTATTATATTTTTTGGCTAACGTTTATTTAAATTAGGCAATTGTACAACTATTGCAACTTCAAATTATATTATTGTCTTTACAATATAATTCGTTTTGGTTTTTTTTATTATTAAAGATGACTGGTGGGGGGGTATCAGTTTCTACCTACGCACACACCCACCCAGTTCGCGTCCGTACGTTCACCATCAGTAAAACTTATCGGAAGGA
>JAODLC010000015.1:3838052-3849656 GCA_026781145.1 Hippopotamyrus pictus
ACTATATTTATTTATACACATATGTACAACGGTATTGTTCCGGTTTGAGACGGAGTCTATCGTTTAAATGGAAATTATGTATTGGGGTTTGGGAAGACGGATTCTGTCATTTTAACGGAAATGACGCAGGGGCTTGAGTGGTGAGGACACGCACTCTCGGGCCCCTTCTGCAGCCAGACCCTTCTCCAAAAAGGACTCATCACCCAAAGGCAGGAATGTCAGCAAGTACAAAGAACGGCGGGTTCCAGCATCACATGAGCGGTGCATCACGTCACTGCGCGACAGGTGGAGTCCGAAGCTGCACCTTGAGCTTGTCGTGGGATGTGTAAGGCGCCTCGGGGGCGTAGATGCGGAAGATGTCCGCCAGGCAGCAGGCCACCAGCAGCCGCACGTCCTTGTTGGGGTTGCGTAGGAAGAACTCCGAGGCGAGATGCAAAGCGAGGGCCAGGTACTGCTGCTTCTCATCTTCAGAATCCTGGTCCATGTCCATGAAGGTCTTCACCACCATCTACAGGGGGGAGACGCCACCAGCCAACGCTCAATGCCCTATTCACCAAAAGGGAATTATTTCCCAGTGAATTTAAAGCCCAAACACATATGGACAATATTAAGACATAAATCACAGTTTGTGGTGAAGGGGCAGGAACAATAATTTGCCAATTCAATACACAGGTGTAGCATTTGAAATGAAATGACACTTTATTGATTCCTGTGGGGAAATTCTCCTTTTGCCTGCTCTGCATGACACACAGACACATACGTAGGTGACAGCAAGCCTGGCAATGAAGGGCAGCCTCGCAGCATTCATCGATTGATGTTAGATGTTTCTACAATTCTTAGGGATTGTATAGAAGCTGTAACAAAGTCAGGCTGATCAAAGGAGTCTCCAACTATCTTAGCATTAGGAGTCCTGATTTTAACGTCTGAAATAAAGGAAACTAACCAATTAAATGTTGTGTCTCCCTCTAACACATTTACAGGGTTAAGTTCTAAACCACAGTAACATGCCCCCCTGCTGTGCAGGTAGGTGAAGATTACGGGAGTGAATCATCTAATTCTGCAGAAGCATGTGTTTCAGTTAATTAGTATCTGCTATGTATCTGACATCAACAACAGCCAACAGCTACTAGAATTCTACTAAAGAGGACTCAAAAAGAGTCTAGATGCACTAACTGGACCAGCCAGCTACCGGCATCGGACAATACAGCAACAATCGGCCATCGGCAGTGGTTAAAAATGAACCGATATTTAGCACCGATAATTCCATTTCTGATTGGCGGATTCTTTCATCATTTCCATTAAAAGGACTGTCCAGACAGTGTAGAGAAGGGCGATGAAAACATCGATTTCATGATTAATCACGATCCTGGTTTTGACGATTCAATATTGATCCACAAAATCCCAAGATCAATCTAGTTAATTTATGCCTTTCCCCATGACTTAGAAAATATTTTTGATGAATTTCACTTGTATCGGTCCTTCAATCGTATAGGTGGCACTTAATTAAAAACTTCCTTCAAAAAATTGTTTGGTAAGAGAGATAGATTTGTAATTGTCTTACAACAAGGGATTTATGAGCAAGAATGCACGCAAGTGATACAAAAGCATGCATTCGCCATGTTAAGTGATACGTGCGGCAGTTTGTCATAAGTACAAATGCATGCTTTTAATTTGCCCATTTTATGTGCCTCTGTCCTGTAAATCCCATGTATTTTAACCTTTATACTGTAAGTAAGCACTTGTATCGCTTTATATGGCAAATGCATACTTGTGTTGCAGTCATGTCAATCCTTATGTTCCATTCTAAAAATACAGTAACATTTTTGTGCAATTATTTCAAACTGTTAAAATGAATGATGAAAGGGAAAGCTAAATAAGCCCAAATACTGTCTAAATGCAAACAAAAAATGACAGCTTTTACCTACTTACTGTAGGCTAGATGCTGCACTTCCTGCTTGCTCACATCTTACATGCTCCAGCTGCATGCTGACTTTCCACCCCAGGTTCAGCATTGAAACTGGATAGTCATCTTACTTCAAAAGGCAAAACAAGGCCTGTAGTAATAGGCAGGGCTTTAGGGCCCAGCAGAGCAGAAGCCAGCAAATCCGCTGAAGCGATCTAGGGGGGATGGGGGGGGGGGGTGCTAACAGCAAGAGGCCAAGGCATTGAACAGACAGAGTGGGGGATGGGCAGACTACTCAGAAGACCAGACTGCCTTTGCAGATCTCGCTGTTCTTTCGATAGCCGTTCAGTAACAGATCTGTGCGATACTCCATTGCCATCTGCCACTATCAAACACACACAAACACAATGTCGGCACATTTTTATTTAGAAACTTCGCATGCCTACATTTGTTGAATCAACAACTTTGATGCAATAATACATAACAAAAATCTCAGAACAATTCTAAGACCCTACAGTCGAGCCAGGACCTTTTTTTAAAAGCTGTACAGAAATGAATTTCCCCCGTTACCAAACCCACAAACATTCCCTGCTCGTTGACACGTTTTCCTCGAGGCGCCCATGCCAAACAAACCCAACCTACAAATAAATACCTCAGAAGCACATTTCAGGCACCCACAGCCCCGAAAGGCAAACCTGGACAGAAACAAACGCATCAGATCCAAAATAAAATCACACTGGCAATCTCACTTTTGGTGCTCGTCCATAAAAATGAACAGGGAGTGTGTACACACCCACATTTACCCCCGTGCATCTGGCATCTATAAGAGGACAGACTCTCTGCCATTCAGAATCTCGGGTGTAAATCTAACACTCCAAATGACCGCACCAAAACACATCTTTATCCAATCACACAACTACTGTTATAATCTCTCTCTCTTTAAACCTTCACAAAGAAATCATGCATCAGGTCTACCTAACTACTCCCAAAAGGTGAGATCAACTTTCACACAATAGCAGACTTTAGAAGCACAACTGCTAGATTCTATTTATACTGCATTTTGCACAATAAATATTTAATGCAGAAAACCCAAGAGCTGCATCGATCAAAGGCCTAAAAACTGGTATCAGGGCACTTAGGGAGAGCTGGCAGCCTGCCGCGGAGGAACACTGGCATCACAAATGGAGGTCTGACGAGAATTCGGAAATCTCAGAAACAGTGGTGCACTGATATGGAAATTTGAGAGACATCACAATGAGACATCAATGAAGTAGCGCCGACTTGAGAGACTAAGTGACGAATGAGCCGGCGGAATCCCTCGCCCACCACTACAGAAAACGCCGGACTGCCCAGTGCAATCATTTAAATCATTCTAGTGGTTATGCCTTCAGAACTGGTGCTGCCAACTCTGAATACTGACTCAAGTCTAAATATTAGCCGGCAATATATACAAAGACTGATACCCGGGTCAAAAGCAGATGTCTTCATTTTTAACTAACTTCGGGCGATACCTATATGCTAACCAATATATCATGTCTCTAGTCAGAAACCAACAAACCACGAAATGTCACATCAGTGTGCCTTCGCGACCGTGAGAAACGGCATTAACTGGTAGGTCACCCGTGTCACAAAAGGGAATTCAAAGTAGGAAAACCCACCTTGTCACTTCAAAACAAATTTCGGTGAAATAACCAATAATTAGCCGTTAAACAGAACAAGAAAGACTATAAACTGACTCCAGCTGGACAACAGCAGGGTTTGGTTCTGCAGGAGAAAAACCAAATGAAGTGTGACAATAGTAAGATGTTTCATGTCATGAAAGGAAACTACTCAGTTCAGCCTCTTTCCTCATTATCTTAAATAGTTTACAAAACACATCTTTTAAAAAAGAAAGCAAACTAAAACAAAACTAATAATTTTTATTTTGTTATGCACTGGTGTCTTAATATCATCTCCATGATAATGCAACATTAATTTTAAAGGAGGCATTTCATAAACAAGCACAGATAGCACATACACATCACTCAAGACTGACAGCAAAAATCTACACACTGGACCACAAGATGCTAACAGACTGGGGTTCAGCCAAAGTGGGCAAGGGGCCTTGCCAGTTAGGATTCAGCCATCGGGCTGGAATGCGGGCGTCCTGGCGGGCAGCTGTGAGGACTCACACCTCTAGGGTCCTATCCCCTGCTGTGGGGGTGGAGGTCACATGTTCTCTGCTTGCTGTGCAGGTCTGAAGATGCACAAGCTGAAAAGGCTTTCATTCTGTCCTTCCACATGTCTGACTGTGCGTATCCAAAAACACAAGCCAGAATTCACATGCTTGCATATGCGCGAGCGTGTGTACATGTGCGCACGCGTGCCCAGAGATGGATCCTGTCCAATGTATACCCCCGCCTAATGCCCTTCACAGCCTGAGACCGGCTTCAGCCTCAACTCCTCACACCCCCCCAACCAGAAGCAGCAGCTGAAAGACACTGATATTAACACATCCCAAAGCTCCTTCCTTAGAAATGCTGCTGAGAATTGTTAATGCATCATTTAAAGGGATAAAATCTGCCAAGGGTGCCCGTTACACATTGCACTGGGCAAAGAAGCTTACATGCATCATCACTCACAAACAAGCAGTCAGTCCAACAAAGTGATGGATCAAGGATCCGAGGCCATAAACTGTCATTCACATTCATTCAAAGTCTCCCGACCTGAGAGAAATCCCCCGCCAGACCGCTGCTCAAGAGCAGTTCAGCTCTACATTTAAGAGTAAAAACGTGGGCTGCAACAGCACATGTATCTGTCCTGTGGCTTTCCGTTACATGACTTTCGGTTCAGAACGCACAATGAAACAAATGAATACATTTCTTGGCACAGGTGAAAACTAAATTCAGAAGTAGATATTCAACAAGGAAAATGTCACTAATTTTGGCAGTGAGCTGGTTACAGCTAGAGCTGAAGATCTCAAAGATCTCCCACATCACTTAAATCAGTAGTTTGGCAACATTTTGGTTTCCCAATAAATTACACCAACACTAGAGAGCGAGAGTAACAGATAAGACCAGGACTGTTGATTTCGTTATTTCGAACTCTGATGTGCTGCTAGAAACAAAACATGCTAACTCATTTGAAACAACATCGTCCAAGATTGTGCACAAACTGAGCGAGGCAGAAACGGCTTCTGCAAGTTAGTCTTCCCATGGTATTTAAGGAGCTTTGGTCAGGAATTTCAGAAAGGGCTAGGGCTGAGGGACTTATCGATTGCAAATAGAAATTCTGATTTGAAACAACGTGATTAGCAATTCCCAAAGGCTGCGATTTAGGATATGCATTATAAAGCATGTCTGATCCAGGGTTTAAAACTGTCATGAAAATAGTTTGACAAATTCATGCAGGCCTCTTTGTGTGGCAATGATCCTCAGCAATCAGAAGTGTTGCGCTCCTCGTGTGCCAGTCATGCTTACCAATCAAACGGCTGAAGGCCACAAACGGCAGACATGTGAAACCCCAGGAAAACGTTAGATTCACGGTGCGAAACGATATTGATTCCGCTGCTGGGCTGTAAGTGAATTACCTGCCTATTTCACGGTCAGAAATTGTGTACAGAAAGGTCCTGTTAGGGATCCAAATCGCAAATCGCAATATCTATCAAAATTATCACTATCACTATTAGATATTTTCCCAAAATCTTTCAGCCCTAGACAGAGTTAAATTTAAATAGCGAAGGTTATACGGGTGTTTCTCACTACTGATATATTACCACACTCTGCAACAGAGAACATGGGATTTAATTCATTACGACTTATGACACTTTTTTTTTTTTTTTTTTGCATATTTTTACTATGCAAATAAGCGTCTCTGGGGTTTTGCTATTCAGACATGTCGACAGGCGCATTGCCTTGTTTGTTTTCAATTTTTCCTATGTTTGCAGTTTTAGTAAACAATTTCGAGACAAATTTTGCTTCCCTGCTGTGCAGAAATTACACCTAACCGTGAACCCAAGCAGATATCCATACTCGCGTCTAGGTATCAGTTTACTTGACAGAATCCCAAGTTTGCCCAAACTTTAAATTGAGGCAGAGCTGAATGAGTCTCTACACTCACGGGCATACATGATAGTGCTGTGCCGGACTCATGCTTGTCAGTGCCTTAAAATCGGTCCATATGCAACCAGACAAACGTGTTCAGCATAATGTACTTTTAAATGCACATTTACAAATCAATTTTTTAAATACAGCGGCAATAGAAAAATCACCGCCTCAAAGAACTGACATTTGTAAATCAATTTATGCCCACCACCCCTAGCAGAATTTACCTTTCCGTCAGTCAATTACTTTAACGCAAAGGAAACAAACCAAAAAGGCAATCAAGGAGGATGCCATTAGAGTTATTAGTGACAGCATCCAACTGTAGTCTTGTTCCTTCCGCTGCTACATTTCAAACAGAGCATGTGTCAGCCTCCTGTGGCTAACCAGTACCAGACAAAATTTAAAGATAAGGGAATTGCACATAACTCCTCTCCATTCCTGGGAACAGCTTAAACGCAACCATCTCATTTTAAAGTCGATATCCAATTAAAGACACAAAGCTTGGAGTAGAAGACAAGAAAAAGAAATTACCAGTAAAACTCTCCATGTGATCTACTTTTAAATTAGAAATCATACCCATGTACATCACCATTTATGTTAATATTATCAGCAAAACTATAAACACGGTGGCAGGATTATATGAAGTTGGTTCTGTCATACCACTGCAGAGCCACAGAAAAGGGATCTTTCCCTGACCGTCTAAAGCGAGCCAGAAATCTATACCAGGAAGTGCCTTCAATGGAATTAAAAGCACATTCTAGGCATCCTTAAGAGACAGCGTGAAGCTCTTTGGCGTAGAGGGTCTGTGCACATGCGCAGAGGTCTTGGGTTTGAACCCCGTGGCCATCAGAGTAACCACATCGCTGCTGGAGCCCTGAGCAAAGTCTATAACCCCAAATGCTTCAGGGTCACGGGCTGATTCCTGCACTTTTACCCCTAACAGTTTATGACTCAAACCAAAGCATAGACAGCAAGAAATTATATGCAAAATTAACTCAATTCCCCCCACAGCAATGAAAAAGGTACCACAAATCTAAACATTCACAAAATTCATTAGAACTGTATTGAAAAACACTTCGGAATAGAGGTTTCCCATAAACAGTGGAAGGATTAAATATTTTCACCAGTGAGACCATGCGTGAGTCTGAAATCGTGTTTTAGGTTTGCAGTCTACAGTTTTTAATATTCCACAGCTCAATAGTGAACATTTGTGAATTAAAAATGCAATACACTTCAGCCAAGTTAATCCCAAGGAGCAGGCAAGTCAGGCTACTTTAAATGCAGCTAATCCTTCTAAATATAGCTCACGTTCCTGCATTTTCTTGTATTATGGTTGTGTATTAAGTTCTATGTACCAAGATTACTCAATGCAACTAATCATTTAACCAAGGTTAGCCCTGTCACTGCCCGTTTCTTTAACATTACTCCACAGCCATAGTCAACACCCAGTTCAAATCCCTGACAGCCCAGAAAAAACAAACACATAATACATCCTAATCCCAACCCTATTTTGTGCCAATTCAGCCTCACTCTTATTTGATACCACTACAGAAAAACAGTATGAAAAGCTATAAATCCTCACTGGTGCCTCCATTTTTTGTACAGAGCGAATGGACTCAACAAAATCCCCCATACTGTGACTCCCAAAGATTAGCCATCCAGAGACTGACGCTAGTTATCGCTGCAGGGTATAAATTCAAGTGCTTCGGAGCCAGCCAGCCCGGTGCTACTTCCAGAAGCTTCTACAGGGACTGGATGCTAAGTTGGGTGGAGATGCCATGGGATTGCTTCACTCACTTGGCCCTTTAGCCACCCCCCCCAAATAATAAGTACAAACAGGCCTCTTATACACAACTGAAGACATGAGGCAGGGTGTTTCAGGAACATATTACAGCGATAAAGGCAGTGCATGCAGTTTTCCCCACTGAACAGAAGGAAAAGGGCACATCAGGAACCTTCAGACGGTGAGAACTTCAGCCTGTCAATTATCTGATTTGGACTCACAATGTTGCAACGACTCACCATTCCCCTGATAAGTTCTTCTTTAACCACCAACCACAATGCAAGACATCATTAATAACCAGAAAAACCAAATTATGAACAATACCATGTTTTGGTAACCCAGCTGTGATATCGTTGCTGGACAGCTAAAGAGTCCTTTGGATTTTGGTGTTGAGAAATTGATTGTACATATAAGAACACTATGTGAAAAATTTATTATATAGAGGGAGGGAACAATGGTATGGTTAGTGTAACATATCCAAGATTTTAGAGAAAAAAAAAAATACACAAGAGTTATACAATTAGACTATTTGGAAAAATATTTTTTCGAATTGTTTGAAAACGGAAACACTTCAAACAAAGAGGAATAACTGAAAGATGGGGGGCATGTTATAAATGTGTTGTTTTCAGCACTGAACAGAAAACCACACCCTGATGCAGCTGCCATTTCACAACACACACTGAATCATTGGTCTTAATGGGTTGGACACCCGCAAAAACAAACACTGCTACGAGGTAACCTAACCAAAATTTAACTCCCACAAGTGGACTGCTGAAAATTTAAGTCGCACATCAAAAACATAGCTCCAAAATAATAAACAAGGTCTATTAGGCATGTCACCGCCACCAATGTTGCTGCCTTTAGCCTCTAAGAGAGCAAACCACAAGAGAGCTCATGGGAATTTTACTTACACAATGTTCTGCGGGCAGAAGGAAAAATGACTGGTTCAGAGACATGATCAATCAGGTTGTAGAGATGGATCCAAGCAACTAGAGGAGGCGGGAGCAACCAATCAGATATCTTGGTCCCACCTCCTCTACAATCTGATTGGTTCTCTCTCAACCAACCATTTTTCTTTCAGCCCTCAGAACATTGTTGTGCAAGTAAAACTCTCACAAGCGCTTCTTAAGCAGACACTGCTTCTGGCAAGCCCCAGCAGGCATGAGCAAGCCCCAGCCATACATCCCGGCCAGCCGGTGCCAAATGGCTCGAAAATGCTTTAACAAGACTAAAGTAAACATCACACAACACCTACAATGTCTTCTGAGCCTACACAGAGACAGAAAAGCACAGAGGCCCAGCAAGATCTAAACAGATAATGCATTGCAACTGTTCCCTCAAGCATCTCGCTGTAGGTAATACTGGCTATGTGCCGATGCAGAAAAAAAACAATGTCCGGGCCCGGGTTGTAACTTTGGCCATAGACTAATTCCATCAGTGTACACTGGGAACTCCATGCAAGACCAAATATATTCAGTCCAAGAACTCAAATCGGTCAAACATCTGAAAAATCTGTCAAGATCATAGCATCACAGAGACACTGCAGGGAACTAAATCCAAATGACATCAAAACTTTGCCCTGCACTCGGACACTGACTTTGGCAATGCGAGATAGAATAAAATGCAGATAAAACACACTGGCCATTGATAACTTACCTTTAACCTCTTGACCACTTCATCGTTGCTGATCTTGTCCGTGATTTCCTTCACCCCGGGGGGATAGGTGACCCTGCCGTCGGCGGATCTCTGCTGTGGTTGGAACTCCATTCTGGTCAGGGCAGCGTCCGAACAGCGCTCTACTGGCCTCTATGGGTCGAAAAGAGGAATTACAGCACAGTCAACCAGCCGCGCTTTCCCTTTTCCAATAAAATACACACATTTACATGCTTTTTACAAAAATAACACCAGAAATCAGACTCCGGTTAAAGGTTTTTGTCAAAGAGGTTTAAAAAACTGCAAGAAATAAAGGCAAGGGAGTCAGGCTGCTTTAGCAAGCTCCGTATCTCTTTCACTCAGCGACCATGACGAGAAAGCGCCGGCTTCCACGGATGTGTTTAAAAGCTGCACGAGGCTTTAAAAAAAAGTGAAGAAAGAAAAACATATATGCAAACAGAACACAATTGTTTACCTCCAAAAGTGACCTGCAGCGGCAAAAAAAATATATAAAAAGGAATAATGCACAGACTAAGACGAAACGTCGTTAAACCGTTGAAGCCAAAACGTCCGGCCTACGCGTTAGGCCTCATTCGAGTCTAGCAACGAAAAATTCTACACTTTAAATAAAAAATAGTTACAACAATAATGATATTTCAGCAACATATACAAGCGAAGCAAGGCTGCAAGCACAAAAATATCACTATTACTATTACTACTACTTCTAAAATAAAAATATTATAATTTTTAACGTTGCTATCAATTTGTCAGAGGTTTAAGTGCAGTTTATAAACGCGCCGGTAAGTCTCCCATCACCAACCCGGGCTCCGTGTCCGCCGGGGTCCGCCGGTGTCCGAGGCGCCTGCCGTCCGGCGAACCGCGCCGATCTCCCCGCCGGGCTTCGGAGACCTTCTCACTTTTAAAAGCTTCGCGTTACGGGGACCCTTCAGCTCCCACGCCGTGCGGATCAAAAGCCTGGTTTGCCGGTGTTTTACCTCACGGACACGCCGTTTTCAGTGCATGAGTCGGGCCGCCGTGAGGTTTTCAGTTTCAACACAAAGATGCCCGTGTGCAGGCGGCGCGCTTTCTGCTCGCCGCTGGGGAGAAAAGGCGGGGCGCGGCGCCACCTAGCGGCGACGGCGGCGCGCGAGGAGCAGGGAGGCGGGAGTCTGCAGAACCACTGACACACGCACACGCGTGCGCGCGCGCGCGCTCGTACGTGTCTAGAAGGCTACCTACTGTAAACAGCCCATGTACTGTACACATCCTGGAACTGAATACTAAGTTATGTTACTACATTACCGGTAATTATAGTAATTATAGTAGTAGTAGCAGCAGAAGCAGTGTTTTGTGGTTATTATTATTATTATTATTATTATTATTATTATTATTATTATTATTATTATTATTAACTGCATGCTTTCCTTACTTCCGCCATATTTAGACCTCAGCATCTCACTGAGCAAGAGAATTGGAAACCTGAAATATTAAACATCGGAAAGTCTTAAACTTGATTTCAAACACAGAAACTTCATCTGAAATGGTTTTATCTATACTGTGATACCATCATTCTCTTTCCCATTGTTGACCTTTTTCTCGGAACAGCTGGTTTCTGCTCATGAGCGTCAAAAAAAAGGAACTGGGGGCTGGAAACACTCCCAGCTGACTAATAAGGTTGTTAAATTGAGAATTTGTTGAGGGGGGGGGGGGGCTTGCCGCACTATAATTTTTACTCTGGTATATTCAAGGGCTCCTGCCATACATTTTGGGCCCCATAGATGCATATGACATTGGCCCCCCAACCCAGATCGATCTGATTATGTTCCAATTGTTTTAGGGCCTCTGTCAGTCAGGGGCCCTTGGAATCGTTCTGGCTTTCCCCCCTTCACCTATCTATAAGCCCCCTTGTCTATAAATTAGGCCCAAGTTCATATAAACGCCAATAGCTTCTCTGTGTATGTATGCAGTGCCCCTGACGTTTTTCCACGTTATCACACGTGTTTGCCGTTATAATTTCCGTCCGGTGTTCTGTCGAAATGAGCTACTTTGTCGAATTATCCTACCGTAGTGCTAATCGCATAGCCCTAACCCTAACTCTTACCCTAACCCTAACCCTAAACTCCCAAACCCCCTAAAACCCTTACCCTAACCCTAACCCAAACCCCTAAAACCTAACCCTAATC
>JAODLC010000015.1:3858529-3874635 GCA_026781145.1 Hippopotamyrus pictus
CCCCCCCCCCCCCCCCCCCATGCACAGGAAGCAGCTGTGGCTGATCCTTAGCCAGCAAGCCCCTGCCATGTGCTGCCATGGAAACGGCTTCTAGACGCGTACATTAGATAGGTAACCACCTGGGCCGCAGGGAGAGGGCGCCCCCGCCTTCTTAGGGTCGCTGTCCCTCCGCCCCCCCCAGCGCCGGATCCCATGGATGAGGGAGATCAGGCCAGGAACATCATCCTGTTACCCATAAACCCTGCAAATTTTAAGCAGCTGGGAACTGATTCTGCACTGGCTCAGTAAACAGAAGATGTGATGTGTTCAGAATAAAACCACACGCTTAAAAACCACATTACACTGTACGTAATCGTGCACAATTATTCACAAGTCACTGTGAGTAAAGGCACCTCATTACAAATGACATTTTAACTTGCGCAAATAGGTGACAGAGAAGGCTTTGTTTTTGTATGAGAGGCAGTCACCAAGCCAAAGGCTCTGGTAAATTCAGTGTTGTCACTTTACTCTTTGGATGAAAGGTGCTTTAGGAAGCGCTCAGGCTGGTTAGCGTGGTGTGATGGTTTCGGTGCTTTGGAGCTGAATCAGATGCGTCATTCTGCACCTGGCTCTCCTCTGCCGGTACCCGCCCCCCTTCACTACCTGATAAGATGCCAAGTCAACTTACACCTTTCATGGAAAAAGCACTTTTTTATGGCAAAAACGTTCATCTCATCCGCGGCGCATGCAGTTTCCATTCTGTCGCTGATCTGCACGTTTCTGTGGCGGGGGTTTGTCAGCTCGCACATCTGCGAGAACAGGAAGTGATGTGGGGCCCCTTCCTGTGGCCCCTTGCTTAGCCCCGTCCGAGCAGCCCGCCGCCAGCGGGCCAGGCCACGCCTCTGCCAATCTCGCGCTGTGCAGTCTGTTCCCCCAGTATTTTCAGAAGAGCCTTGTTTATGATTCATTGACCATAGGGTAGAATATACAGTACTGTGCAAGTCTGAGGCAGCCAAAGAAAGGGGTGTTTAAATGACCATCATGTTGGTGTAACACTATATGTCTGCCAAAGTCAGCTAGCCATTTCAGTGAGCTAGCCATTTCAGTGGGATAGCCATTTCACCCGCTGGCGGCGGGCTGTTCGGACGGGGCTAAGCAAGGGGCCACAGGAAGGGGCCCCACATCACTTCCTGTTCTCACAGATGTGCACGCTGACAAACCCCTGCCACAGAAACGTGCAGGGATAGCCATTTCAGTGAGACAGGCATTTCAATCGGATAGGCATTTCAGTGGGATAGCCATTTCAGTGAGGTAGCCATTTCAATGAGATAGGCATTTCAGTGAGCTACCCATTTCAGTGAGATAGCCATTTCTGTGAGCTAGCCATTTCAATGGGATAGCCATTTCAGTGAGCTAGCCATTTCAAACCCTCTCTTAAAGTCAGCCCAGTGTTTGCAGCAAACATTCAATACACTCATGTATTTTCTCAACCACTAGTATACCTTATTCGGCCAATCAGAACTTGAGTTAGTGGTGCAGTTTAATGATTACATGGAATGGCTGAGGTACCATCAATGACTTTTTGGAAGAAGAAATTCTTGCTAGTTTTTATTGTTACTTTTAATTTGCATAGGTTCTGTTCCTGAATTCTGTTTTTCTTCTGAGCAAACATAGACTCACAACCCAGATAATTAGCTTTAAACATGTTCTTTGACTGCTTAAGACTTTTGCACAGTACTGTACAAGTTAAATTATGTAGTTGTCATGCCCTCTGTGTAACATTTCAGAATTATGTGCCATCGCTACAGAAAATCCCATTCTGCTTCTCCTGCTGATTCACCTGGTGTCCATCCATTATTCTTTTGCCAGAACTGGCTTAAAAATTGCCACTAGCAGAGTCATCCAAAAGGAGAAATAAAGCATAAGAACTACAAAAAAAAAAACAAACACGGATTCTCGTTTTCTCTGAATTCATAAGCCACGAGAAAGATCATGCTGTGCTTTTTGACTACCCATTAAAGACTGTATCATTTCATTTCCTGTTGACATAAATGTAAAACAAGGAGTCTGGAAATATGCCAGCCTTGTAACACTGATTACTACGTTTGAATATCTCTTGAAGGCAGTGACAATATTTTATTTAATTACCAGAGCTAGTCAACCTCTCAGGCAACATAGGCTGCTGCCTAGGGCACCAGCTTCTGAGGGGGCACTGACTTAGCCAGCCGATTTCACTTTGTCTCAGACAGGGGGCGCCTGCGGTGAAGCTGGCCTAGGGCGCCATCTTCTGAGGGGGCGCCGACTTAGCCAGTTGATTTCACTTTGTCTC
The DNA here is from genome assembly GCA_026781145.1 of Hippopotamyrus pictus. Lineage (NCBI taxonomy): Eukaryota > Metazoa > Chordata > Actinopteri > Osteoglossiformes > Mormyridae > Hippopotamyrus > Hippopotamyrus pictus. Next base: position 3,860,838 of record JAODLC010000015.1, read on the forward strand.
AGACAGGGGGCGCCGACGGTGAAGCTGGCCTAGGGTGTCATCTTCTGAGGGAGCGCCTACTTAGCCAGGCGATTTCACTTTGTCTCAGACAGGGGGCGCCGGCGGTGAGGCTGGCCTAGGGCGCCACCGGCACTGCTAATTACTATGTATCAGGGTTTCCCAACCCAGTCCTCAGGAACCCCCAGACAGTCCACATGTTTGCTCCCTCCCAGAGCGTGGGTTTCCCTGAGGACCAGGTTGGTAAACACTGATATATAGTAATGTTGAAATTTGGTGGAAGACTCCGCTGCTTCCGTCCATGCTGGCTGTACTTGGCCGCCGCCACACAGAGGGGCCGTCTATTAGCATTCTGACTGACAAATGAATAGCTGTCTAGCGAGCGGCTATTCTGGGCATCTAATTTCCACAGACCCTGGGCGCCATGCGATAGCCCTGGTCTTATTCCATGGACGCGGTGGGGGGGTATGACGCTACACTACTGCCCCGACATGGCCAGACGGCACGGGCAAGCAGGAACTCCGCTGTGCAGATCCCCCGTCCGAGCTGAGCCGGGCTTTGGCAGGACCCAGTGGCCCGACTCTTCCATGCTTTGTCCAGTCCGGAGCGGTCGGAAGATGGAGAGGAGCCTACTTATCGTAAGCGTGATATTGCTGTTTCAGAAAGGTAAGACCACATTTACCTCAGCATCTGTGAAAAAAGTCTCCGCTTGAAGTATCTGTGATAAAGGTGTGATGCAATATTTCCTGTTTTTCAGTTTCTCCTCTGCCTTTGCAAGCAAGACATGATATAATAATCATGTTTTTAGCTCAAACTTTAAAGCTTTCAGACATTCATAATATATTTTAAATATTTTAAATAATAGGTAATAGATCAAAAACCCTGAATAATAATGAAAATGAGTTATGATGATTACATCACAGGATGCAGAAGAGGTTTCACTTCTTACTTAAAATCACTCTCCTGTAATATTTCTTCTGAAACGAGCTCTTCCTTAGGACCATGTTGTAATGCTGTCAGAGATGTGCCGCGGCGATCCACATCTCCTGGTGGCATAGGGAAGCAGCAGGGGAGTGTCCAAAGGGAAAGGCACCATGGGAAAAAAAACAATACCGAATACTTAACAATGGGGTGTGGTGTGCGGCTCAGCGAGTCAGGGCGCTGTGCCTCTGATCGGAAGGTCGCTGGTTTGAATCCCAGCGTCAGCAAACTGATTTCACTATGGCCTGTCAGCAAGGCCCTTATCCTCCCTGACCCTGTGTTTAACTGTATGTTTGGAATAAAGAATCTGCGAATATATTGATATACATATATATTTATTGATATGATATATATATGTGTGTGTGTGTGTGTGTGTGTGTAATCCATAATATACGCCTGTATGTTAGGTGTGTGGTTGGGCGAGCCAAGCCTTTGTGCCTGTGCTCAGGCTGTCGGTTTGTGGTCCGGCCTCAGCTGAACAGGGCCCCCGGCACGCTGGCCGCCCCTGCACAGTGACCCCCCCCAAGCTTTCTCTCAGTCAGGCTACTTTCGGCACATATCTGGACAGCGAGTCTGTCCAGGTCTCTGAGCAGCGGCGTGCGCATATAGAGCGACCCGGCAGAAGCTCCCCTCTGTCAGACGGCCGCTTTGACCCCAGCCCCCCCCCCCCAGGTGTCCTCACTGCTCAGGGCCGCTACGCCCAGAAGCTCCTGAATGACCTGATGGAGAATTACTCCAGCGCCCTACGGCCGGTGGAGGACACGGACGAGGCCCTGAACGTCACTCTGCAGGTCACCCTCTCGCAGATCAAGGATATGGTGAGCCCACTGGAGGGGGGGGGGGGGGAGAGTTTGCCCAAAAGCACCATGGGAAAAAAAAAACCCATGGATACGGCTTGCTATCCGAATCAGCCAGTTCAGGGGTGGCTTTGTCACTTCTGTGCTCCAAGTGTAGTGACTGTTTGTGGCCAACAGGGGGCCCCATGCAAATGAATGGCCTACATGGTGGTAAACACTGCAACTGGGTCATGTGACATGGTTGTGAGGGTGCGTGTAACAAACTGGAGCGTAACCAAGACACTGTGCCCGTCAGCTGACTGGATTTGCCCCCCCCCCCCACACCACCCTGAGGACGACATCGCAGGACATCATTGGGCCAGTCGTTATCGGTGGAAACCACAGAGGGTCTGAGGGGGTGTGCATTACGACAAGGGTGCCGTTCTGGAAACACATGACACCAGGAAGCGCGATCGGTTACGGCGCGATTGTTTGGGTTTTTTTGGTGGCAGACTGATGTGTGCTGATCAATGGCCACCCTGTCTGGCCGTTACCTGCTGTGTAAGCGGAGATCTTTGGAGACCAAAACCAGGCTGCTGTTTTTCAGAATGCCTCAACTTCATTTGCTCTGCCCCCCCCCCAGCACACACACACACAGGCTGCTAGTTATATCTTTGTGGGGACTCTCCATTAATTTCTATGGGCAAAACCCTAATCCCAACAATGACGACATTAGCCCCTACCCAGCCCTAACCTTAACCATAAGTAACCAAAAAACAAGCCCTTTGGCATTTGTAGATGTTTGATTGCAGTCACAGATTTTTTATAAAATTGAATTTCGCCGGAAAGAATGGTCCCCACAACATCAAAATAATAGATTTTTATCACATTGTGGTGATGTTTGGTCCCCACAATGTAATGTATATCTGACACACACACACATATACACACACACAACATTTGGGTGGTGTCACTGATACACACATATGTCTCGTCTCTACCTGATATTGACAGCTGTGTCTTGATTTCAGGCCCAGGCTGACAGTCGGAAAGCCTTATCCCCTTCAGTAATGCAATTTGTGTCGAATGAGTCACCCTTACCAGGTCCTCAAATGTCCAATTAAAGAAGCAGAGTGATTCTGCTCTATATATCAATGGGGACGCATGTATTTTTAATATAATGCACAAACCGGAACCACGGCGATATATTTTTAACACACATTTTAGATGCATCTTTAATGCAGTCGAGTTGGTGTCTTTGAAATTTCTTCTGCAGTCATTTTCAGAGGTGATCTCACGCGTGATGCAACCCGGGTTTCCATAGCGATGCCGATCATCCAGCCATAAGGCATTCGGCTTTAACTCTGTGTGCAGGACGAGCGGAACCAGGTGCTGATTACGTACCTGTGGATCAGGCAGACCTGGCAGGACGCCTACCTGAAGTGGGACAAGGAGGATTATGACGGCCTGGAGGTCATCCGCATCCCCAGCAGCCTCGTCTGGAGGCCGGACATCGTCCTTTACAACAAGTACAGGAGTCGCCGGTCATGTCACAGAAGAAGTGCTACGAATAGTCCCTGATTTTGTTTTGTTTACTTAGTAGCTATAGGGACCAGGCCCTTCCTATGGTCACACTCACTCTTAGCTGTGACTGACAGACCTACTAAGAGCCAGGCCGGAAACCACCATGACTTTTGATTTGTTTGCAGGCCAGATTTTTTGCATTTTATCATTTTAATGTACTTGATGATTCTGTATTATTAGACAACAGGGACGTTCTAGAAAAGGCCCTTTAGGGCTGATCATGTCGGCCCACCGGTAATCCGCCCGCCCGCTCTCCCGTCACAGGGCTGACGATGACTTCTCCGGGCCGCTGGACACCAACGTGGTCCTCCGCTACAACGGCGAGATCACCTGGGACTCCCCGGCCATCACCAAGAGCTCCTGCGTGGTGGACGTGTCCTACTTCCCCTTCGACAGCCAGCACTGCAACCTCACGTTCGGCTCCTGGACCTACAACGGCAACCAGGTTGACATCGCCATGGGCATGGACAGCGGCGACCTGTCCGACTTTGTGGAGAACGTGGAGTGGGAGTGCCAGGGCATGCCGGCCGTCAAGAACGTCATCATGTACGGCTGCTGCTCCGATCCCTACCCCGACATCACCTACACGGTGCTCCTCAAGAGACGCTCCTCCTTCTACATCTTCAACCTGCTCCTCCCCTGCCTCATGATCTCCTTCTTGGCCCCGCTTGGCTTCTACTTGCCCGCCGACTCTGGGGAGAAGGTGTCCCTGGGGGTCACCGTGCTGCTGGCGCTCACCGTCTTCCAGCTCATGGTGGCAGAGAGCATGCCCCCCTCAGAGAGCGTCCCCCTCATTGGTAGGTCCCAGCCAATCAGATCATTTAAAATATATTAGGACCGTTGCATTTACTGACCCTTACATACATTGTAGTTTGGGCTTATATTGGTGTCAATCATTGCATCCATTCACCCAAAAACACTTTTCCAGGAAGCTTGGAGCTTAACCCAGGAAGAAAAGTGTCCGAGGCTACTAATAGCTTCGGCGGGTGATTTTATTGATATATATTGTCCAAAGAGACTTACAGATAGAACACCACATGCATACAGCTGTCAAGGAACCAAGCACGCATAAGTGCAACAAGGATGAGCTTCCACTGGATGACCAGTAACAAGTTAGCATTGCGACAAGAGCCACATTACAAAACATTGTAGGAACATTGTAGAGGAGATGCATTCTTATTAAGTATTCTTTCTCTCATAGGGAAGTACTACATAGCTACAATGACCATGATCACAGCCTCCACAGCGCTAACTATATTCATTATGAACATCCACTTCTGTGGAGCGGAGGCCAAGCCGGTCCCTCATTGGGCCAAGGTCATCATCATAGACTACATGTCCAAGATCTTCTTTGTGTACGAAGTCGGCGAGAACTGTACCTCTCCGCAGACCAAGGAGGAGGAGCAACACGGCCACAGTAAGTCCCAGAACCACCACGGCGACCAGCATAGCCCTACCCGCCGACAGCAGCACGGCAATGCGGAGCGCAAAGGTCACCCGGTTCCTCAGGGCTGCAGGAGGTACGAGGACTTCGAGTCCAGCACCATCATCAACGGCTGCCTGAAGGAGGAGCTGTGCAACCCGGAGAAGATTGACATCTATCCGTGTACGTGCGCCGGCCACGCCAAGATCATGAGGAACGTTGAGTACATTGCCAACTGTTTCCGCGAGCAGAAGGCCACCTGTGCCAAGGGAGCTGAGTGGAAGAAGGTGGCCAAAGTCATGGACCGTTTCTTCATGTGGATCTTCTTCATCATGGTCTTCCTCATGAGCATTCTGGTCATAGGCAAAGCCCCATAACACATTATCATCAGCCTCATTGTATTTATCTATGACTCACAAATAGAATGTATAGACACCTTACTTCTGTACACATCTGACAGTGCTTCTGCAGAATATTTACATTGTATATATTTAGTAGACGCTTTTGTCCATTGTGATGATCGACTGATAACCCAGGGTCAGACAGTCCCTGGAACAATTGGGGTTAAGGGTCAATGGTGACATCATACTTCAGAGCCTGGGATTTGAACTGGCGACCTTCTGATCACAGGCACAGTGTCCTAACCCACTGAATCACAAGCCAGACCCCACATATGAATATAATAGTGTGAAAAAAAATCTGATGGCTTGGCAGAATTTTAAATTATTTGAAATGTTGTCGCTGTCCTCAATCGCAGTGGGGTGGACAAGCTAATCTTTGTTTGTCTCCTGGGTGCTGCTGCTTCCCTGTAGAGTAAAACCCGGTAAAACAATCATGGATGTGATCACCAGCCGCGTTCCCTGCTGGAAACAAGATGCCCAGTGTGGACAGCAATGGCGGCCCTCCGAGGTTCAAAGCTCAGAATATTTTCTATTCAAAAGTGCCCGGTAAATTGTTAATGATCAGCTTTGTCTTTCAGAGGGGTGCGAGATGTAATACTATCTGCGTGCGCTGCAATTGCGCATCAATAATGCATTTTTCTGCGTCGGCTCATGGAGCTTATAAAAGGCCATAAGGCATGCGGCAGAACTGCTAATCTGTCGCTTTATCGTAGCGCAGCTCCGCAAACCGCATTCATTGAATAAAACAATGACACAGGCTGTGTCCTGGTTTATAATGAAGACGCTGACACTGTCACCCCATTAACCAGAACCTGATTGGGTCACTCCCTCAGTCACATGACGCATACATTCCAGCTCCTCATTTCAGTAACCTTAGCGTGTCCCAGTACGATTTGCGGCCTGTTTACTTCGGCCCTCCAAAGTTTAATATTCTCCTACAGTTTTTACAGCAGTTATTGCTTATTTTTTCCCCTTGTATGCATTTACTGTGGCTTTCTGATGCTAACATGTCACCTTTACCAAACAGGGAACCTTCACCACTTTCATACCAGCGTTAATAATAATGCTATTGCTAGATGGTGGAATGAGCTAGTGGTGAATTTTGATGTATAGATCCAATGACCCTGAGGATCGATTTGGGAACCCAAGTGGTGCGCTTCTAGCCATCCAACGAGATACCGCACAACTTTTTTGGAGAACTGAAACAATATGTGTTCCTTTTTTTATAGTATTTCCGTTTGTCGGTACACTTTCTGATGTTACATAATGTTAATTTTCTGAGCAAATATACACTTCTTGCCCAGAAAAATAGCTTCAAACATGATTTTTCGTTGGTCAATTAGCATTTTTTTTTCAGCACTCTCTGTGTGCGTGTGTGTGGGTGTGCGTGGGTGTACAACTGAACTGAATTCTCTCTGTAGCGCTGCTCCGTTGTGTTGCTGAATGCCACGCAGTCTGCATCTGTATCATCCTTAAATACCACAACAGCATGACTGGATCGCCGCCAGGAGACGGCGGCTCACTGTGCCATTGTGAGGTCACATCGGGAGCGTTTCCATCGCGCGCCCCGTAACGACGGTTAGCGACGGTCGCTCAGGTGGTGCGGCATAACCACCGCGGGGCTGTGGTCGGCTCAGGTGCGTACAAAGGCAGGAGGCGGGGGCGTTTTCCTTTCCAAAAAAATGCTTTATTAACTACGTAAAACTATAAAGACAGCAATTCTGCACAAGCATGCTAAAACGTCGAAACAAAAACAAAAAACAGGGTTAGAGGCCTATGGAATTAGAGCACTTTTTGGCAGAAGGCACGCTAAACGTTTGCACTTAAGTAATATTTCATGAACCATACATGTCTTGTTCGTTTACATCGCTCAGAACATCTGCTTGAAGTTGAAAAGCCAGCTCTGAGGCGACAGTGAAATGGGAGAGTCGTGGCGTCCACATCAGCAGCTCACAGCAGTACCAACGCTCTTTCTGTCTGCTTAACGTTTTTTTACTCCAAAGCAATGTACAGCTTTACCCGTTTACACAGCTGTGTGTTTCATTGTTGCTATTCAGGTCAAAGTGCCTCGCAGAAAGGTCCAACAGGACCTCCCCAGGGACGCGGAAAGACCCTCAGGGTGTCAGTCTCTGGCCTGCTTCTCATGATTACAATCAATGCCTTCACTCAACTCACTTAGTGTGTTTCCATTTTTTGTTTGTTTTTTTCTTCAGCTTGTAAAACACAAAATATCAGTTCTTGGAAAATATCAGCTCTTACTAAGTGTTCTCTTCGTATTGGATGCTTTGGCAAAAAAACAAGATGTTAAGGTTACAGTTAAAAAAGACATAAAAAGAAAACATTTTACCTTTTAAATATATTATACTGTTTTTTCTCTCTCTCTAAGTCTCATATAAAACTTGTGCACTGAATATATTAAATATGTCCTAACTTTTGTTGTAATAGAGTGTTGTGAAGGAACCGTTCATTGACATTTCCCAAATGTTATAAAATTAGCCTTTAAACAGGCCAAACAAGAAACAAACATTGTGCAAGTATCAAAGTTCCTACTTGGTCAAGGCAACACCATACAGAACATGCCGGAACACAGTGACTGCCCGCTGCTGGGGTCTAAGCTCACACAGTAAGCACCGCTAGCTGGTCAAACACCCGCTTAACTGTCTGCTTTGCACTGTGGTGTCACTCCCCACCCTCGATAAAAAAGATCAGCACGGCGTGTTAACGTGGCGCCAAGACAGAGGTTACTAGTAAAAGAAAAGACAAAGGTCACAAAGACTAAAATAAAACAGGTATGCGTCGGGCGAAAGACCTTTACACTAAAAGCAAGTATCAAAGCATATACAAAAAAAACTAAAGGCCTCCTGTAATGAACTGGAACAACACGCCACAAAAAAAAGACTATTTCAACTTAAGCGCTTCTTGCTGACGACCTTAAGTCTTAAATAATTGTTTTTAGAAGTTCAGGGACATTAGTATCTACAAAGTCTGCAGTAGCTTAACAAATGCCACAAAAGATAACCTGCTTCTTACAGCTCTGAATTTTGCAGGGACTGAGTCAGATTTTTGTTTTGATGAATCTAAGACATGTATATTGTAAGTCTTTTGCAAGCTCACACACAAGACAGCCCTCTCTCACTTGCTAAGCCAAGGGCCGTCTACCCAAACCCAACTTCAGAGGCGATGGAGAGATCAATCTACTTGCAAGATTAAGGCAAATTAAGGCATGATCAGTCTCCAGAGGGTGACTAAACTGTTTGGCTGGGTTTTACACGTAAGACATGGGCTCCTGGAAGTGAGGAGAGAGGTCTGGATCATTCTGTAAGCACTCATGCTTGACAGGTGCATCTTCTGAGGAGACAGGACTGTTCAGCAGAACAATCTCATGCATTCTTCATAAAAGCAGCTATGAGGAAAAGCAGCAATGTCAAACGGCATCCAAACTACTCAATGAAATACAAATGTGTCTTCAATCCTGTGTTTTGTTGGGAAACCTCAGAAGATGGAAGCTTTTCTTCACGGGGTGTAGTGTACAAAAGAAAAAGAATATTAATCATTCCGTTTCCTGTGAGAAATAAGTACCTAGAACCAAAAGGAAGTTGCTACATCTGATCAAATCTCGAACTTGACTTGAATGGATGAGGACAGTCCAGATTGCTACCATGTTTTTTTCATTACATCTCCATAGCTTCGTCTCCCGGGAAACCACATTTCAGGTTTGAGACATGAAAGCTACAATCACAACCTGTCAGTTGCAGAGAGTTATGGTGCCAGTGGACACCAGCCTCCCAGTTGCTGGTGCTTCAGTACATTCGGATAATGCTTCAGCGGCAGGTCCTGCATTTGGTTTGGAGAGTGAATTTTTTTTGCTTTTCTTATTGCCGTCTGATTACTCTCACGTTGCTTTTGGAGGTGAAAGGTCACGTGAGAGGAAAGTCCAAGCTGAACTAAATGCACCAGTCCTTCAAAAAAAAAAAAGTGGCACAGTGGTTCGCCAGCAGGACACAAATAAACACAAAAAATGTCAATAATACCAAAAATACCAGAAAAAAACAATGAAATAATAATAAATGAAATTCAAACGCTCTTTTAAGTTGCAGAGGTAAAATATACGGACGGAAGCAATAAGTGTTCTACAAAATACAAAATAATGTAGTACAGCATCTAATAAAATTCTCTGAGTAGCTGTTAAACTCACAAACATTTTGTAAAATATACTGTTCTTTTTTTTAAAATATATTCTTTCTATTTTGTTTTTTTAATATATTTAATATATTCTTTAGCCGCGGAGGTTTAATGCACTTGAAATTCTGTCGAACGACACTCCTGGGTTCCGCCGGCTAGCTAGCTGGGAGACGTGAAAACGGCACTGGCTCTTCATAAATACGCGTTCTTTCCTTCGGTTTATTTCCTGTCCGGAGAGCGCAGGGCGGCTCCTTCAGTACGTCTGGTAGACGTCGTGGAGCGGCACCTGGAACGCCGTGGCCGGGAAAGCCTGCGGCACGTAGCCGGCGTAGCCCCCGTAGGCGGCCGCCACGGCGGCGTTCTTCTGTAGGGCCGCCAGCGTGGCGGTGTTGGCCGGGGCCGCGATGGGCAGGTAGCTGGCCCCGTAGCCGGCGCCGTACAGGCCGGCCACTGCCGGGAGGCGCTGCACGTTGGGCGCCATGGCGTACACGGGAGTGATTGGGCGACCCTGTGGGCGTACACAGAGGGGAGGTGAAGGAGCAAGTCACATGACCTCCACTGGGCTGCCAACTTCCGTCAGCTGGCCGGAGTGAGATTTTCAATTCCAGACAAGTCTGCGCACACATGCACGCACATTTACATGCGTGTGACAGTTTTATTACCTTGTAAATACCCTGTAATGTTTGCAAACTACCCCAACGCTTTTGATGTGGCTAATCTTAAGTTTAAGAATGAAATAATGTCGATTTGCCGTGAGATTTCATGCGTGAGCGTCACGGCGGATGCGTGAGAGTTGGCGAGCCTGCCTCCAACAGGAATTGCGGTTTCTGCTAACTTATAATTCGTGTTCATGGCTCATCCATGGCACTGATAAGTACAATGTTCACCGCATTGCTGATGCACCATGGGGAGGGAATGGAGATCCAGAAAGAGAGGTGGAGGAGGAAGAAGAGAGTTGGAAGACATGACCTTCATGTCAGTCCATTAGAATTACTGAATATTCTACGAAACTGCACTTTACACATATTTTTATGTATATTTTATGCCGTATGTGCTAGCATGCTTTACATACAGGGTGAATAAAGTATGATGTGTAGTACGTCGTCAATGCTCGGTGGATGACAGGTGCTGCATCAGAACAGACCATCCCGGTCGTCGGAGCGCCTTTACACAGCTCCTCGTGACAAGCTCTCACGTGACAACACAACATCATGCAGGCCACTTGTAAAAACAGGCCCTTGTTTACATGGGATACCACAGAGGACGGGGTGACTCGCTTCCTTCACAATCGGCCCTGTGCAAAAGCAGCACAGGAAACAGAAACATTTAATGTTTAATTTTCCCCGAGATGCATCTGCCAGGACAGGAAATGGATTGAGGTGGAAAGACGGGGCTGACCTGAAACGGGGGAGGGGTGGAGACGGTGGGGAGGACGGTGGCGGTGGGGGCGGCCACCGAAGGGTCCGGTTGGATGCTCAGGGGGTTGATGAGGTGCTCCACTGTGTGCATCTTCCCGTCCTCCATCAGCTTGGTGGGGTGACCCGTGGAGAAGATGGGGTACTGGCCAGCCAGCGTGGGGAGGGCCACTATGGGGAGATGTGTGCCGACAGTGGGTCAGCAGAGGTGAGCTGCAGACCTCGGGACTCACTAGGGGGCGCCATGACCTCACACGGGTGCCCGCACATGCACAGTCACTCCTGTTAATGCTTCACTCCATTCACTGCACCAAGTTTTAGCCGACAGGTAAATGATCTTGTACAAATATCGTAATGTTTCAGCACAGCTGGAATTTACTTTACCAAATTTTGCATTCGTAAGCGTAAATCTGGAAACGACATTAAGTTAATTTTGTTTTTTTTCCGATGAGGGTACTGCCCTCACTGGAAATCTGCAGTCTGGATATAACATCCACCATAACTCTTCCTGATGTTAGTTAATGTGTCTAGATTTCCAAGTGTGTTACATAGTGACATTAATACATATCCACACACACAGCCTTCCCATATGGTGACCTGTTATATATTATACACCAGACTCTATATTTTCTAATCCTCATCTTCTGTAAATCCTTGGTGCCGTGAATGCATGAAGAAGACTTTCACACATACATTTTGTGTTTTATTTGCTAGAAATAAAAATCACTTGTTTGTAACATTTTTTAACACAAAAATGAAAAAGAGTATATTTACACGCCGCTACGGCCACAGGATTAGAAGAAATTTTGGCTGCAAGAGTGAGCAAAGGCAGTTGTTTGTGTCATATGAGATGATTAATTGTACGAATGTACGGAAGTCCGCTCCCGAAACCCCCAGCCATACACACTGATTCCCCGCCCCCCCCAACCCCCGGAGAGAGAGAGAGAGAGAGAGAGAGAGAGGGAGGAACACAAAAGGGTTCAACAGCCCCCCAGATTTGTTCAGTGTGATTCAGATTAAAAAGGAAAACTGCTCCAAGATTAACACATTCAGCAGTGTGTGTATTTAGGCCATCGTTCCCATTGGGCCGAGCTAGACCTCTCACACATGATAAACGAAATGCTCTTTAAAGGTCAAGGGACTAGCGTTAGCGTGTCGCCCGCAGCACCTGTTAGAAAAGACAAGAAAGCGGAGTGAACAATAGGGGCTGATGACGGTGACCCTGCGCTCCATCAGCCGCGACTTTCAGTCAGACTAATTCAGCTGTCGAGGGGCAAACATAACCTAATTCTCCGCCGTCCAAGCGCGAGTTATGCCAAGCTAACGCTCCGTGCACTCTGGCGCTACGGTCTCCCCTCTGGCACGCTAGCTGGGCACACCCTGCCGACGGTGGCAGCGGCCTGCTACGCGACCCCGTCGACGGAAAGCAAAGGTTTCCAGAAGGGGACAGGAGAGAGTTAGTGGAATAAAGTGGGGCGAAGTAGCGGAGCAGAGAGGGAGGCGTGAGGAGGAGAGCGAGGAGGAGTATGATGGCTCACACTGACTCGGGCACGGTTTGATGCCCACGGGATTCACCGCGGCCAGCTCCAGACTGGGCACCAGCTCGTACGGCTTCTCCTGCTGCCTGGCTTTCCCCTCATGGTATCGGCTGTAGATGCCTCGCCCAGCTGAATACCCCCCCAGGTAGGAGCCCCGTGACCCTGGGGCCCTACTCCCAGCGATCGTGCGCCCCCGGCCTCTTACGGTACCTGCTTGAAATAATAATGAGATAATTGTGGGGTCACATGACACGTCCTTTCTGGGAGTCACAGTAAAGCTCGTTCAGCTGATTCCACTCTCGTGTGCTAATTCCTGCCAGAAAGTTCTGCCGTCCCAATTTCCTTGGAATGCTGGACCCTGTAAATCCACTGAACTGCTGGAAGTCTCAAGGACAAGGCCATGATTTCACGGCACATTTCACTATGAAATTAATGAAATTAATCATTAACACTAAAATCACGCTTATGGGAGTCTTACTTACACAAAAATGTTCTGGGAATGAAATGAAAAATAGAATGAAAAATGATTGGTTCAGAGTGATAACCAATCAGATTGTAAAGGAGGTGAGACCAAGGACCTAGAGGCGGTGAGACCCACCAATCAGATGTCTCGGCCCCGCCTCCCGTAGTTGCTTGGACCTTGGATTGCTTCAGAGAGATAACCATTTTTCATTCTGCCCTCAGAACATTTTCCCATATTCCATATCAGAAAATACTGTAAAAAGGCACTAAAGATGCTAAATCCTAATCATAACAGTCACCACATCCAACAATGTGGGCAATGACAAGACAGGAATCTTATGCAATGCGATATTTCCAGAAGAGCGGATCTTAAATGACATATTCTTCTCCTGTAGCTGATTGATTCGAATCGTTTGACAAGTGCAATATTAATAACTGATACTGGAATTGCGGTAAATGCTCTGATCGAATAGAAGTTTACGGCATGCAGTAGCTAACTTTCATCAGCACGTAATCATTGTTAAACAGTCAGCAGAAGATGAGCAAAGCCGGTTAATGAGAGAAGACCAGGCCAGCAACAGAACCCGTACTTAACAAGAGAAATCTAACCTTTCACAAAGTAGTCCCTGTTGGGTCCGATCAGTGCATTGTAGGGATATCCATAGTAGGTCAATGTGTAAGGGTCGCACTGGTAAACATAGCTGGTCTGGGTGGTCTCAGGGATGGGTGCCGCCCCCTTGGCTGCCTTTTGGTAGCGAGTGTACTGCTCCTTGTCCACAGGCTTGGCTAGCGTCACCTCTATGCAGGAGCCTTCTATTTCAGAGCCGTTGAGATGATCCATGGCGAGGACGGCATCATCGCGGCTGGTGAAGTGCACGAAGGCGTAGTCGCGGATCTTCTTGACGCGCTCCACGCAACCCGGGTTGAACTGGCCAAAGATCTTGCGCAGCGTGTCCTCGGACGTCTCGATCATGAGGTTGCGCACGTACAGGATCTTGACGGTCTCCATGACATCCTCGTCCACGTCGATCTCCGGCTC
>JAODLC010000015.1:3874815-3887998 GCA_026781145.1 Hippopotamyrus pictus
GACCTCCTCCAAGATCTCCTCGCGCTTCTTGGTCTTGGGGATGCCCCCGATGAAGAGGCGGCAGTTGTCCACGCTGCTGCAGACGCCCAGCAGGCGGCCGGGCCGGATCTCGTAGTTGTTGAGCTCCCGCACGGCCCGCTTGGCCTCGTGCTTCTGCGTGTAAGTCACGAAGGCGTAGCCGCGATTCTTCCCGTCGAAGTCCATCATCAGGCGCATCTCGTAGATCCGACCCACCATCTCGAACACGGGGACCAGCTCGTCCTCGTACACGTCCCGCGGGATCTTGCCTACAAAAATTTCGCAGCCCCTTGGGGGCGAGGGCCCCTCCCACCCGGGCGGTGGTCCGTACTTGCGCTGACCGTTCTCCTGGACCATGCTGTAGCCTGTGCGCTCCATCAGGGCTAACAGGGCGCTCTCGTTGACAGCTCCAGCCACGCTCTCGAGCATGGGGGCTGGCTTGTGGTGGGCGTGGCCGGCGGGCTGGGCGCTGGACGGGGTCGGGTTACTCATCGTGGTTGTAGTGGCAGTGTCTTCTGCTGTCATTATGCCAAAACCATCTAATTTGTTCTTGGTCCTGGAGAAGTTATTCAAGCAGATGACAGTTAGAACACGGACGATAAAGTTCTACATACACCATAATGACTGTGAGTGTCACGGACATGCAAAAGATTCCATTTATACTTTACAATCAGGGCTGTAGCCAGGATTTTTAAAATACCAAACGTGTTAGACCTTCCTAGGTGTGCCCCGTGATGGATTGTGGTTATTGGAGTTGCCAAAAAAAATTCTGAGGACTTGACCTTGGTGTCCTCAATGGTAGGTACGGACATGTTTATAATATGCAATATATAACACTTAAACTACGTTTAAGATCAATTTCATGACATACAATTATTTTGGAAGATGTTTAACACATTTTATGTGAACTATAACCCAATGTTATCTTTTTAATTCATAATGCGATGGCTTGGTGCCCCATTCTGGGTTGTTCCCTGCCTTGCACCCATAGCCTCTGGGATAGACTCCAGACCCCCCGCAACAGTGATTAGGACAAGTGGTTACTGAATACGGATGGATGGATAGTTTGGAAAACACACAACCCACATGAGAGACCGTAGAGGAAAAACCCAGACTTTACAATCAATTGACAAGACACTATAACAGTGAGATAAGATGGCATTTTGGCAGTTAAGCTTTTTCGTAGCGATGCACACAAATCATGGTGCCTCATCAGGAAAGCCCTTAATCTCTGGTATAATAAAGGTAACTGAATCCCCCACCCAGTCACCAGCCAGAAGGGATACACCTTCCTGCTGGGTTAATAATTAATCTAAATGCACCTACGTGTCTTTCTATTCACATACCACGCGATTCCCAGCCAGTGTGAAGCACCATCCATAAAAAATAACTCGGAGTGAGCATATTTCCTCGCGTGGCTCCATTTTATCAGTTATTACTGCTTTTATAGCCTTATTTTGCTGCTCTATGCTGCGTTTCTTTTGGCCCTGACCCGTCTTTACTGCCCCGAAACACGCACAGGCGCAAACAACAAAAACAAAAAAAAAAAGTTGCTGAGGTCATGTGACCAGTGGCAAACCAAATCCACCAAGCAGTCAGCTGACTAAACAGGCACTGACCACAGTGTACAGACCACCTCTCCCTCAGCGCAGACAGGCGAGAAACAGCAGGTCTGATTTATAAACCCGGGAGTTACATGAAACCACAGGTGGGTTATATTTGACAAAAAGACTTCCTACAGATTGTGGTAACGCAGATGCCCCCTGAATTAACGCCCCCGTCAGATGAATACATGGATAGGAGGAGGCTGTCATTAGGCTGAAACGCCAGCTGGACTTTGGCAGAGTGTGTGTGTGTGTGTGTGTGGGGGGGGGGGGTTATGATAAAGCAGCAGGCGACGGCGCCATGCCAACGGGAAGCTGCCTGTGATCCGATATCCCTCCATCCCTCCTCGGTAATCCCTGCTCCCGAAAGGCGACGAGGTCTTCGGAGTGACCAGAGGACGACAGCTGGCCTTTCCGACGCCGCTGTGGGTTAGATACCGACCCAAGACATTAAAATATCACATTATCACATCGGGAGGACTGGATTAAAACCCACGGGCGAACACTTTCCCTCAAAAACCTGGAGTTCGAAACGTCAGTAATAAGATACCAAACTCTTACTGCTTACTTGATTCTGTCCCTTCAAAGTCTACAGTTCAGGTCAACATGTGTCTAAATTGCCTGACATGAGTGATAATGATGGAGGCAGGCCAGAGACCAAACAAGCAAACAAATATTCCCCCAAGTGCATTTAATACTGAGAATCATTCAAATTTGTCTCAGTGTGCTGTCCCTGAGTCCTTATTCTCTCATTCACCCTCCACCAGCATCCGACCCCCCAGATTCAGTCACGGCATGATATGGCAGCGGCAATGATTTCCAGTTTGCTAATGACAACAGTAATAACCTAAAAGAAAACAGAAGATGATTTGCTGATGTTGCACATCATAGCAAGTTTACATTCAGTTCAAGTCAATGCAACTTAAAAGCAGCAGCAAAATACCCTGTTTGGCACACAGAGCCTGGACAGAGAGCTGACTATGAGGGTGCTGCTGGCTTGATGGTTAGGGAAGCGCACTTGTAATTGAAAGCTTGCTGGTTCCAATCCCCCACCAGCAAGGCACCACTGAGGTACCCTGAGCAAGGTATCGCCCCCAAGCACTGCTCCCTGGGCGCTGAATTAGCTGCCCCCCGCTTTGTCGCAATGTAAAATACGGGTTAAATGCACACTTTTCATTGTTGTGTGCTGTGGTGTGTCAACAATGACAACCGATCACCAAATTCTAATTCTAACGACGAAGAAGTACGACCCACAACAGCAGGTCGAGTCCTGGCAGAGAACATTCCGGGCTCTCGACCTCGCTTGGCTTCCAGAATGGCTCTGGGACAGACGGCTGGAGGTCGTGGAGTGCCGCGGTCACACGTTTGCATCCGGGAACCCTATGGGCCTGCGTTCTACTCCACGGAGCAACAGCTGAGACCTGTGACACGGTCATTCCCGATTGGCTGTTTCAAGTAAAATGCTGTGGCTCTCTGGGCCGCAAGAGGCATGCGGACAACCAGGCATGGTTTACTCATCCTCATGGTTTACTCATCCTCATGGTTTACTCATCCCCAGGCCGGCCGGCTGACCAGCAGTGCCCGCCTTCCCGAGAACATGCTGACCTTCACGGTAATGTGTGCCTGGTACGGATTACTGGCTGCGGCACTGCCGGGTGGATGATTAACGCACCGCCGTCGAAATCAAAGCCTCCCTCACCAGCTTACGGCACACGGGTTTGCAGCAGAAAGAGCCGGAAGGATCCGTGACGAGATTCACGGCAGTAGGGACCAGCAGGGACTTGTGTGGACCAGAGGTTTAGAAGATTCTAAAACGCTTCATTACCAGCTAAGGTGAAAAGCAAGTACCTTTACTTTCTACTGAAGATTTAAGTAGGTAAAAAGAAAAGTGCATATACCCATTTTCTTTGGCTTTTCAGTTACGCCCCTTACGACATAAGCAGTATATACTCCTGGCGTGTTTCCAGGAACTTGCTAAAAAAAAAAAAAAAAACTAAAATTAGCAAATTCATCTTTCATTCACACCACTCCGCGGCAAAAAGCACGAATTATAAAACCCTAACAAAAATGAGAACGACATCAGATCTCTTTAAAGAGTTTTGTTTTAAGGACATTCTTGAACAGACGTTTATTCCACGCCCCCAGTTACAAAGGGGAACGACAGCGGTGGCAGGAGCAAAGGGACGGGGAGAAGGGACACGTCACCATCCCCAGAACTGCGCTCAGCATAGTACTGAAAACGGCATGCAGCTGATAAGGAGCAGTCTGCAAAACGAGGGGCAGACAAAGGCTCAGATTCATGCCAACGTGACATTGAACAACCTGTAACAAACCCGCAATCTCCTTTTCCCAAAAAAATCCCTACGTTCCTCTCTGCTTAATACTGCCTCTGACAGACACGTCGCCACAAAGACCTTCTTCATCTACACTATTTCACAAATATGGCAATAAAAATGGATATACAATCATATTTTACATGATTTTAATACAGATAAACTGGCATACTAAGGAGCAGTTATGTCTAAGTCAAAATAACTCCCTAAAGCGATCTGGACAAAATGTAAAGACACCAAACAAACTATGTGACTAAGGATTTCCTGGTCAGCCAATCACCTGCATTCAACAGTGAGGTCAAAGGGCACTGGAGGTCTCATCTTTGTATTTGCCTGCACTTATCAAATAAATAATGACACAGCCATGAACCCCAGTTTGAGCGATGCAGGCTTATTTAATTTAATTATTATTTAAACCTTCTGCCTCTAGAACGCTTAAAGGCAGCGAGTAATAACAGTTTCGAAAGCTCGGTGTCATTCGGGGTAATTATCGGCATTTTAAAGTCAGATAACTGCATAACAGAGGTTTACGTAAGCAGCTGAAGATGCGATTGACCGGAGAGTCCAAAACGACCTGCTGAAAGATGGACGACTACAGAGAAAAGAATAAAAAATACAAGAGCGCACTACCTCCATGTCCGTACCGAGAGACAGAGGCAGAGACCACATCACCTCGGCTTGGCGAGAGACGTACCTTCTCCAGAGGTCCAGCCGTGGGGCGGCATAAGCGGGGGCAGGTACATTATACCTGGGGAGGCTCCCGCTCCGCGCTGAGAGCTCCTGCATCGGAAAAGCACACGGCTCGCTCTGCCGGATGACACACGCGCGCACACACACACACACACACACACACTCACAGGGGCGGGGAGCCAAACACCTCCCGTAACCCAGCGGCCGTAACCTGCCCCTCGACTAGTCCGAGTGTGCCGAATGGATTTTCAGAAAGCCTAATTTTGGAGAGCAGTGTGGGGGGGGGGGGGGGGGCTGACATTTTAATACTGACTCAACCTGAGAGGCTGGGTGGAGCCCAAAACACAGAGCATTAAGTTTCTTCCTCTTTCACATCTTGCTGTATTTTACTGCTCGTTTTACTTATTCGCTGATGCTCTCGGCCTTCGGCAGCTTCCACAGCCGGCTCGCGGAAGATTAGCCGCCCAGATGATGCGGGTAAGGAGAGCGGAGGGCGTGCACGTTTGGAAATGGAAAGAGAATCTGTCTTTATGGAGCAGAAGCAGCGAAAACCTGTCAGGGGGCCGACGAGGAGTCAGCTGACACTAGAGCGTCAGTGGGACAAAGTGACATTCACTTAACAAAAGAGTAAAGAATCGCCCCACAGCACTCGAACCCTTTAAGGGCACCGGGGAGGCCCTAAGACACGTCAGCGCCAGCAGGACAAAGCAACAGACACTTAGCAAGGGCAAACACACCCCCCCACAGCACTCGAACCCGTGGAGAGGATGCAGGAGAAGCCAGCTGAGGCATTCAACGTCAGGACAGGATTGGGGCGCTACGAGAATTTGGGCCATGCGCTAACACTCGAAAACGGGAATAAATATATTTACTCCATTAAATGAATTAAGAAAAATTCAATAGATTACTACTACTAATAATAATAGTAATAATAACAACAATAATAGTAATAATTAGTAAAAACACTTCGTGCTTTGGACCCTTAATAATAATAATAATAATAACAATAATAAATGAAATAGCTTTATTGGACCCTACATGTTTTTAAAGTTGTATACTGTTCATCAAGGATATGATTATCACATCCCTCTGAAGCACAAACTGGCTCACTGCGAGAGCGACAGAATGCAGCTGCTCTGCCCTCCTGCGCAGATGAGCAGTACCTGCAGCACGGCGGCCGTGCAGACGCAGCCGAGCCCCCCGTCTGCCTACACCAGCTGACAGGAAGCCCAGGCCTCTCCGTCAGGGCTTTTCATCGCGACGCCGCGCTGTTCCTCCAGTCATTCACTCCAGCCTCATTTCACACGTTAACCTCCTTAAGTTACTTATAAAACTCTGCAAGTCGACCCATGACACTTATAAAGGTGCACATCATCTACTGTTTAACTCGTTTACCTATCTTTACTTGGCTAATAAATTATGAGTTACTGTGTACGAAACTATAAAGCATTTCAGTTCATGTAACTGTTTTATGTCTTAAAAACATTAAATCTTTAATGTTGTGGCCCCCTATTTCTAGCTAAGCGTACATTCAAACAAATTCTGACAAATTCTTGGTTAATAATTAAACTATGTAGCAAATTATTAATCAGTCTTTCTATAATCCAAAAACTCTGCTTAGGAAATTAAGGATTTAGCTAAATTAGCATTGACTTGTACTGTATGTTCTTTAGTTGTTCTTTTGGAATCGATAACATCTCTGTTACGTCCTTATTTGTGTCCTTTTTGGTAAGAAAATCACCAAGTCATCCACATAACTCTTAAGATATTACAAAATGGGGAAAGAGTCATGATTTGCATATAAACTTTGTATTTAATTAAATTAATTATTAGTTTATTATAATTTTTTGCAAATCAAATATTTCCCAGTACTTTCAGAATATATCAGACGTAAAAGGTTGATATACAAGGGAACGCTAGGCCAAAGATCCGATTCAGCCTTGCACGAAATCCCTGAAAACAATATATTTAAAGTTTATGTATTCATGTATTTATTTTTACCTGAGCAAAAAGGCAGCGAAAGCCACGGTGAGCCCGTAATCCCTTCCGCCCCTGAGTTCTGAGTTCCTATTGGCCTCGGGTAAAGGTCACCGGCTCGCCGTGTTTGTGCTGAGGCAGCGGTAACAGCAAACTTGCAGAAACCCCCCCCCCCCGTGCTCACCACAGGCATCACGTTCACCGACTCCCCAGCTGCAGAGCCAGAGTGAGTCTGGGAGTGAATCAGCATTTCCCTAACTAGCACTTCGGCCGGAGTGCGCCATGTAGGTAAATGATTACGCAGGTGTCACACTGTCACGCTTAAAGACACCCTGCAATGGTGAGATTTTTTCACAGAAGATACGCATGGCGATGCGGAACTTCCCAGAACTTGTGCAGCGTGACGACACGGTGGCCCGGCCGGGCAGCTTGGACTCCCAGCGCTTTTCCGACCGTCCCCAGCCAATTTAATCGCTTGTCACCAAGGCAACAGGGAGTGTCACTGATAATAATCAAAAGAAAAACACACGACTTCACTGTAAATATAATTTCCAACAATGGTAACTGAGTTGTGCCTGGAGGAGTCAGACAAGAAGAAAGCAGGAATCTTCGTGTAATGTTGACGCTGGAACAGTTAAAAACCAGGAAACCAATTCCGAGCCTTGATTATTAAGTTACTTATTAAGTATTAAGATGCTTGTGGAAGTGTGTAGTGGGGTCTGTTGGCCCCCCCGTGATTACAAAACACATAAAGCAATACCCAGTGACCACTGAGTAGTCTGAGGAATGTGGGACCAGAAAAAAAACAGTACAGAAACACTGGGAGGTAGTATTAAAAAGTATTAAATGACAACTTTCTCTTTTCATTTATACCAAATGCTACTCGATTCACTACTAAGCTGATGAGCAAAGTATTTTGCGAGTGATAATCGATCCAGAAACATGGGTTAGCTGTGATTGTTAGTAAAGTCCTGTTGTTTCACTCATTATTACAAGTGAAGGAAACAGCTAGGAGAAGAGAAACTGCCAGATTGGAGAAATGAAATAGAAATCAGACACAACCAGGAGATGTTGGCAATGATGACTCAATAGGAGCCACCCAGAACCTCACCGAGTGCAACTCGGGTTTAACTTGGCTAAAATCACGTAAGTAAGATCACGAATCCATTTCAATCTGTGGACAAACGGGAACAGAGCTGCATTCTCTGCAACAGGACCGATATCAGCACTGAGCACTATTGCTTTACCACTGTATAAAACCCAATAATGAAAGCGTGTTTTATGGTTAGCGTTAACCATTACGTTATAAGGGCTAGCTTGAACCCCCCCGTCACATGCTTGAGGTGCTTAGGCAGCAGACGACAGGCCTCTTGGTTAATGATTTACAGAATGCGAAACAGTCTTGGAATCACCTTTAGTACAAACAGCACAAGGAACGGCTAAGTAGTTACCGGATACCAGCTATCCCAGCCAGATGGATACTAAATAAATCAAGAAAACTGTACACAAACACAAAAGCTACAAATGCACTTTAGCTACCAATTCGCTGAAGTCTTTGAGACAACGAGCAAAACATCCATAACTAGATTATTTGTATTTCCAGGGCCACAAAAAGTTTTTGTTGCCAGTAGCAGCGTCCTAATAAATTTCCCTCTTGCAAGTTATCAGAATCTGTAAACTCTGTCTTGTCTGGATTTGTAGCTGATTGCCTGCTGACTGACTGACTGACTGACTGACAGACTGACTGGGGTCTGCATTCATGAAACCGGTCTGGGGAGTCTGTATCCTCTGAAGCACAGGTGTGATGCTGGGGATTCAGGGATCCTTTGGAAGGTAATAAGACCCTATTTTTTTGCCTCAAATCTTTGGAAAAACAATCCTGGGAGAACCGTGTTAACGGAGCTATCTGCAAAGGCAAGCTAACGTCCTGGTTAGTCAGCTAATCAAAGCCAGCTCGCATTTAGCTGGGTAATGTCACTCTTTCCTTCTATCACCCTACACTCACCTTGACTCCAGCCAAGTCACGATCGCCCGGGGATCACGTTTGCATTGAATTTGATACAGCTCAAGACATTCAACAAATTCTAAATATTTATGCTATTAATACAGTGTTTTCTGTTTCGGACAAAGATATCGACTATATACGCAATCCGATCTAGGTATTCCAGGTGTATACGAGAAGGCGCAAGGTTTGGGGAGTCAGCTGCCGGCTACGAATATGTTGTCCAATTTGTGACGGCACAGGGGGGAAAAAATGTCATTCTGGGCGTAAGACGACACCCACCCCCACGTGTGGATGCGCTGGTTTTTCTGGCTGACGTACTGCCACGCTATTCAGGCAACCTGTTAAACCGGCGTCCGGTTCAACTAGAAACGAACCAATTCTGCACCGCCAGGTACCCATGATGCATCCTTGACTGTTTCTAGAAACTTCTGCCTAATTTCCAGATGCCAGACAGACACGGGGGGTCCTCTCTTCGGTGAACGGCACAGGCATTTACGTGGCGGGACGTGAAGATGAAACCTCAGCCCGAAAGGGCAGCCGGGAAAGGCGTCTTGCCACTGATACGGTAAACGGCGTCACCTACACCACTGACAACATGAAACCCAAGGGCAAATGGGCGCCGTCATCCGACTCCTGGGTAACACGCATCAGTTAGCTTTACTGGCAACTGTCCTCCGCTCCACACAAGCCACCTGTAGCAACCCTTTGACCAATAACGGTGCTCACTGTACCTGCTCCTTCAGCAGATTGGGCGGCGTCTGGAGCCCGGCTGGGGGGGGTGGTGGTGCTGCTCGATGGCTGAACCTCGTCCCCCAAGTCCTTCTGGGTTTCTAAAGCGCTGGATGACCGGGCGATGTCACCCCGGCGTCGTCGAGCCACGTATGGCAAAGGCGCGACAGCAGCATTGAGAGCCCGTTTGTACATTACTGCGAGAGGTGGAGCTGTGACACCCCCCCACGCACCCCGCCCTTTTCCTCGGCCTCTCCCTGCCTATCTCTGATAGAGAAGAATAGAGCAAAAGTCCAAGGTTGGACTTAGGTGGGGGTTGTAGTGATGGGGGTGCTTGGGTGAGGTTGTTCATTGGCAACAATAAGTAATAGCGGGTCGTGAGCGTTTATGTTTGACAGCAAGTCTGCGTGTCCGGGACGCCTGTGCATGTCAGAGACGCCTGTGCATGTCAGAGACGCCTGTGCGTGTCCGGGATGCCTGTACGTGTCCAGGAAGCCTGTGCGTGTCAGGGACGCCTGTGCGTGTCCGGGACGCCTGTGCGTGTCCGGGAAGCCTGTGCGTGTCAGGGACGCCTGCGTGTGCTCGCGCCACGACTTTTAGAAATCGATGCGGCACGTTTCCCCACCCTTGAAGGCCCGCTGAGCTCTGCAGCCAAAATGTGGCACCACATAAAACTTGACGCTTTTCCTTAATTTCCTGAAAGTGCAGAAGATTGGAGAGCGACCCCACATGAAAACACTGAGCACCAGCCCAGTAACTGCAGCCCCGCCAGCCGTCAAAGGCTCCTCATTCCAGGCTGAGTCTCTGGTACATGCCTGGATTCATTTTGTTGGCTTTCCTGGTTGAAACAGAAAACGGAAGTAGCGTCATATTCGGTAAACATTTTAATGCTCCAAGATTTGGCTAAATACAGGCTCAAAACACCCCAGACTAGAAGCCCCCCCCCTCCAGGTTTTTGGGCCTGATACACAGTGAACCACAGGAAACAGGAGACCGGCGGGATGTGGGACTGAGCTGCCCAGGAAGAGGAGAGGCGAAGAGAGGCCAGGAAAACGGGAACAGAAGGCAAAACCAAAACCCGGACAGGAGATTCCGACAGACGACACCGGAGCACATTTATAAGAAGCCTGGCACTTCCGGGTCGGTAAGGAATGAAGGATCGCCCCCCTCATCCCTGAATGGTACATCAGCACAGCGACACTGAGTTTAGTGAAAGATGGCTGAAATCAGCCCAGAAATTGTGATTCTTTATAGGGTTTGTCTGGTGTTCAGCCGTTATCAGACTTATTTAGTATTTCTGTAATTCCCATGTACACACAGACTCCCTGCTGTCATACTGAGTGTTAATTTCATTGTCTTACGTGAAGTTCTTAGTCTCTGTTCCCTTTATCTGTCAAACACGTTGCCTTTTAATTATCCTAAGCCTCCTGCCTGCCTGAACAAACCCTCCCCTGCTTGGTTCAGTGCAGCAGTGTGAAAATCATAACAATTAATTCTGTAACATATTGTTCCCCCATATTTACTTGTTTAAGTATATGCTAGTGTCGCCATGACTACCGGAATAAGAAAAGGTCCTCCGCACCTTCATTCAGAACAGGGTCTCAATGACCCTGGCAAAGAGTTACAAAGCACACGGCGGCCTAGACAGGATGCCAGTCCACGCCGGGCACCCAGACTCAGGCGAGAGCAGCCAGTTTGCCCAACTGTATGCCTTTTGAAGTGTAGGGGTGAACCAGAGTACCAGGACGACAGCCACACAGACATGCAGAGACCTCAAATACTCCACGAGGTCTAGGGGTTGGGAATCGAACCCACAATCCTGGAGGTGTGAGGCCACAGTGCAACTGTAATGCTAATGCACCAGGAAATCAACAGAATAGTAAAATCAGAAACACTCATCGGTGGGGTTGCACAAACATCTCATAAACTCACTGAAAACCGAAGAAATGCCTCTGATTGGCTTACTAACACATGGCCTTTGACTGAGGGTTAACCAAAAACCTTGCTGCTGCCCCCCCTGTGCCCCCCCCCCCCCAAGCTGTGTCAGTTCCAGCAGCCTAAAAAGCTTTTCTCAGCTTTTTCCCTGGAGTTGTTCAATGAGACAAAGAAGTGCAGGATGCCATTTTGGTACGCGATGCGGAGTTCACCCGAGGAAGCGTGGGGCCTGCACTGCACTGCACTGCACTGCACTGCACTGCACTGCACTGGAAACAGGAGCTGGGGCACTTTTCAACACGTATGCTGCTTTATTGCTTCTGGATGCGAGAAGAGGTTACGGCAGCAGGAAAGACGGTCAGTTACAGCGGGCTGCCATTTATTCATCTCTGCACTTTGTAGGGTACAACTAGGAAGACAGAATTTTTCAATTTGTTGAGGAAAAGTGGAGAGTTAGCAGAAGGTTTCTGCATGCTGAGCGCGTCCGTGCTGGGGTGTTTCACTAATAACCCTAGTGGGGGGCATTTCTTGGAGCTCAAATAAACTAAGACTTAGAATATTCCAGACCTGGACTCCTACCGTGGGTCATTTTCTAATAAACAGGCATAAAAAATGTTCCCATCTTCCTCCCTCACTGCTCCTGCTCTCTCTTTATCGTATTCTTTCAACCCCCGCCCTGCCCCCACTTCTCGCTCTCATCTGATCACCTGATCATTACAAACACACACACACACACACGGGGCCGGGGCAAACAGTCTCATCCTGCCCTCTGACTGCCCTGCACTGACCTCAGCGATGGTCCCACAGTGCACAGGGGGGTCGGGGGGGGTTGCTGAGTCATGTGATGCTCCTGTGATGCAGTGTCACTGACGGGAACTGCTCCAGACAGCTGCATAAAACACGTCGCACTGAACCTGCCAGGCTTAGAACAACTCAGCTGAACCAGTGAGGAAGCCCGTTTCGAAGGCGGTTAAAACGTCACATTTATGACAGCACTATAAAACCTTAATCTCATGAGGCACGGTCCTGCAAAGCCATATATCCAGAATTAGGAAGGAGGGGGGGCTGACACCTACACTGTGATATTTATATAATTCATCCACCACATTTTGCTGCCCTGCCTGATTGTCAGTCAGCAGATATGGGCTCATGCACTTAGACATTACATCAGAACATCACAGGCAATTTGGGGGGCGGAACTGCAATAGCTGCCTGAAGCCCAAAGCCCTCCTCCACCCCACCTGTCATGCGGGACCCAGACGGTTTGCTAATTGCTTTTGACTGAGCCCCGGCAGAGTGCGTGGTGCAGGAGGCCCGAGTCACCTGCTCATCTTCATGGGCAGTAATTCGTCGCATGGCCTAACGGGGAAGCCATAAACCCAGAGAATCATAAACCTGGTGGAAGACCGGGCTGTAGAGCGCGGTCAAAGTTCTACCAGGATCTGATTAGTTTAATGAGAGCCTCAACCTGGGTGCTTTCTCGTGGCAGTAAACTGGAGCTGCAACCACTAGAGGCACTTCACTCTCAACTCAGTCTCAGCTGCAGTGCCTTGGGCACAGATAACATGGGCCATGCCGGGTGCAATAACACCCTACATAACAGCCATCAGCACAGCCATCAGCCCAGCCATCAGCACAGCCATCAGCCCAGCCATCAGCACAGCCATCAGCACAGCCATCAGCACAGCCATCAGCACGGCCATCAGCACAGCCATCAGCACAGCCATCAGCCCAGCCATCAGCACAGCCATCAGCCCAGCCATCAGCACAGCTCGGCCATAAAAACATACAACAGGCAGAAAATCAATAATGTTAAAAGAAAGAAAGAAAGAAAGAAAGAAAGAAAGAAAGAAAGAAAGAAAGAAAGAAGCTGTTTTGAGATTTGATGACTT
>JAODLC010000015.1:3894629-3905078 GCA_026781145.1 Hippopotamyrus pictus
AAGGAGAGAGCGAGCAATTAACACGAGTTGAGGGAAAATACCTGAGTCTCACTGACATAAGCTGTACATTCCAGGGCATTAAAGAAGGGAGGGGGGTCTTGTGTACTAGCACACACCAGTAACTCTGATACCCATAAAAAAAAAAATGTTTGTGCCCCCCTCTCTCTCTCCCTTGCTCGCTCTTTCCCTCTTTCACTGTCCAAACGTACGAAACTTCCCCTTCTGCGCTAAAGAGGCGCTGAATGACAGGCGTCAAACGAGAAACAAGAGCGAAGAGAGGCGGAGAAACGAAAGTGGAGACGGCAAAGTGGGGGGGGGGGCAGGTCGTCGCAGCCTGAGAGCGGAGAGGCCGGCAGATTGATGCAGCTGGAGGAAATGCCCCGTGCGGCTGGCCTGCCCTTCCTCTCCGAGGCTCTGCCCCTGCCCCCCCCCCCACGGGAGGCGATCCTGCTCTTTTGTGTGCTCCCTGCCCCTAGACCTGCCAAACCAGACTGGGGATCTGGGATGTAACCCTATCCTCCTGTGGCCTGGCTCCTGGCCAGCCCCCCTCCGGCTTGTCCCGCCAGCGCTCCTACATATCTTTACACCAGTGTTTCCTGCGATTTATTGGCCCCTTATTTCATTCACGTAAGCTGCAATAATGACAAGGACAGGCCATGGACAGGAATAATGGCGCTATGCAAACCTTATGTCAAACAATGCATTCCTGCGTGGAATTACCAGTGTAAAGAGGGTACAGGTAAGTGCTGTACATTCTGTGCATATGTTCATTGTCATATCACAATTACCTTAAATAATAATCGTCAAATGCACCTCACCCCACTAAAATAGTTAAAAGCATGTGATATAACCAGCCTCCTGCGTCTTAAAATGCCACAATTTACATCATTTGTGTTGAAATCAGCGCAGACTGGTAATCACAAGCCCACGATCTCGCTTGAAATTAAATTCAGTTTCATTCCAGTGCGAGAAAGCAACTGGGAGCGACACGCAGGAACAGGCAGAGACGTCCAGCCGTGCTTAGACACAGATACAGCAACCTTCACACGCCTTAGCAGCGATCCAGATCGTCCCCTCGCCGGCAGTCTCACCTTCGGAGAGGGAGGGGGCGATGGGCGGACTCCTGGGAGGTGTCACGGCCGGCCATGCCTGCCCGTCTCCTTCGCTTGCTTAGGCAGAGACACGACAATGACCCCCCCCCCCCCCCCGGACCAGAGGCGGGATCTAATTACCGCATCGCTTTGTCTGTTAACGGAAAATCTGTGTCAACAGATTAACTTCCTGACCGAATAGAAATAGAAAAGAGAAGTCCAAGGCGAGAACGGAGCCGCTTTTACAGTGCTGCGCTCCCTGACGCAGAGCGCGATTATGCAAAATTTAAAAAATATTAAATGCATCAGGTTCTGTCTTACACTTCCCCAGGCAAACTAAAACCCAGCAAACGGATAATAAATATAGTTCAAATATATGTATATACTTGAATAAAAAGTTGTAGAAGTATCCTGTGAGGGACGGTCTAAAGTAACTTGATTTAGGGCTGCAGAACCTTTGGTGTCTGGTCTGTTTTCTAGAGCTTTGAATGGAGGCTCCTTCCCAACAACTGCTGTAATGTTCTTTACATGCACATACTCTCCACCTGATGTTGAATAGTCATTCTTTCCTGCTCCGGAGCTCAGGACACTAAGAGGTAACTTCAAACGCGACTCCCCCCGAAACCTCCCGAACTGAGTAATTTTCTGGTACGCCTCGGTGTCCTGTTACTGAGCATTATGGGACATTGTACCTGGAAGGTGCCACGCGGGGCTGAGAAGCAGGAGAAAATAAACGGAAAAGGCTTTTAAAAGCTACTAACAAAGATGATACCTTCTGCTTTTTATCTAAACAGACAAAAGGAAGGAAGAGATGCTGACAGGCAGGATTCTCTGAACTGCAAGTGGGCGTCATTTAAAAAGAGAGCTATTCTCCTGGCAGATTTTATTTTCCAAGCTGAATCCGGTGGGCCGCTAATTACGATGTCGCTGAAATTCTGCCACATTCCTCGCCTGGATTTCGGAAGAGGGCGATGGACAACAGCATTGTACTTATGCCACGTGTGCTATGCTTTGAAATTTCATCACGTCTTAAACGGGGCACTTTACAGATCATGTTAAGTAATGATTACCACATCAAAAAAAAAATGAAAAATGGCGCAAACGAAAATGTATCTCAAAAGATAACTATACACCGACTTAAGAATAAAACATACAATGTCCTAACAGAAATGGAATCCGATCTTCTGACAAGTGCTTGTAATGACTTTACCCTGTATTTTAGAAAACCTTCCGTCTAAATAGCTCGCCCAGCAACAAGAGCACGGCGAGATTGTTTCAAGATGAGTGACAGCGAAGATTCAGAGTTTCCGTCTGAACCCTGGGCTTCTTCGGGTCTCGACGTGAGCTGCGCTGAACCCAGAAAAACAGCAGCACCACTACAAAGGAAGCAGGGGGAACGGGCATGCCTCGAGCTTAAGGCCCATCTATCACTTATCTCCAGCCAGGCTGACTCTTATGTGCCGATTACAGAACTATAGCGGGGCAAGTTATGGTTTCCTCGAACGGATACGGCCAACAAAAAACACAGAGCAGGATGACTCTGCTATCAAAATATGTGAAAGGTGTCCTTGTCTTCAGTGCTTGCATTGCAGTTGTGAGCCCATGAAGTAAAGGATTCTTGGGTTCTCACTGTTGGGCAGTCCAATCAACTGTAAAAGGTTGTGCAAGTCATTTAAGGTGAATTTGTGGTACAGTGACCAGCATTATCAGCATTAACACTCTAAGGTTGCATGTTCAAACCAGGTCCTGGATCTGGATGTGGCTCCTCTACTCTTGCTTTGGTCACACTTAGTTGTAGTACACACTTGTAATCCACACCCCCTGGGATAACCTAATTTATTTGTTACCCTAACTGATTAGCGGCCGGGTGGAAAATCCACCTGTCTTCCACACGCCCTTCTCCGCTTTGTCCTCCTCATTTTACAAAACGCAGGCCTGGTTAGGGGCCACACGTGGTGCTGCGATGGGGGAGGGGTCATGACTGAGAGCTCCAGTGTTTATGCAGTCGCCTCGACTTAACACCGCACAATCGCCGGCCTTACTCAGCAACTTCCTGTGAAGATTAAGAACTTATTGCTAAAATTCCAGATCGGCTTACAAGCAGGCAGGTTCTTGGACAGCTCTCTCCAGCACAAAGCCGTTATTACAGGGCGACCAGACGCCGTCGCACATAAGCAGATATAAACACACACACTGGAGGCTGCTTAATCTCCATGGGCCTTGGGGTTAACAGAGAGAGCCCCATTAACTCGGATTTGGTTTTATTAATAATTATACCTCCACTGATTTGATCCTGTTATGTTCCCAGTCATCATAAGGAACAGTATGTCTCGTGGCAAGAAAAAAACTACATTATTAATTAGCGCATTCATTCATTAATAAGGGCGTATTAGCCAAAGCCAGCCATAGGTGTCAGGTCCTGCTACGTCCGCCTGACCCTCCTATCTCCTCCCTCACGTGGTCCTGGTGCTGAGCACCTGCCCGTCCCGTCTTCATTTGTCTGATCATTGACGGTGTACCCCGTGTTGCCTGTGCCCCTCCTCAGGCCCTCCGCGTTTTGATCCCTCGCAATCTGATTATTTCCCGTTTTAAGCTGTATGAGTTTAATAAAAACCCCTTTTGTTTGCGACCACGCCTGCCCTCACGTCCCTCGTCCTGCCCAGCTCGACAAAGGGGGCTTAGTGGATTGGCGTTTGCTTACCCTTCCAGGGTTGTGGGTTTGAGTCCCAACCTCAGCTTACTTGGTGCAGTGTGTGGGTTCTCGCTGCATGTGTGTGTGGGTGTCCTCTGAGAGCCTAAAGACATCAGGATACGTGCCTGGGATCTGCTCCAGTCTCACCACAGTCCTGTAATGGATAACCAGATATGCACAATGGATGGATACTAACGCAATTAGTAAATTTTAAAATAGTACTTATAAATGGATATCATAACGTATTACATTTAAAAGAGTCAAAGATAGTTTACAATGGCTCACCAGTGACGGATACCCTTTAAGGTCAAACAAAGATTAATCGCACCCACAGCAAGAAAAAACTGTATCCGAACTCTCGCAACAATTTCATACATATTAATATTATAAAATGAGAGTAATTTATATTCATTCGTTTCTACTCAAGCTGTTAGTTTCTTGGCGTTTATCATTTTAAAAAGTTCAAAATTCACCGTGAAAGTGATTTGCATTTGACCTGGAAACTGGGATGGTCATTTCCACAAGGTGGCTGACTGACCCCTTGCGGTCTCTTGGGCGCCCTAAGTAGTAAAATTCATATTTACGGTTATAAACTTGTGACGTTTACGGCTGGTCTTGTAAAATAAGCGGCCAGTCGCTGCCATGTGACTGTAGTGACGCCGCACCGGACCAAATAGGCGCTCTGTAATAATCATGAAACTTATTTCAGGAAGATAAAGGTCATTGGCTGCTGTAATTAGCGAATAGCGAGCTTAAAAAGCAGGCTACATATGCGCCGTAAAGCGTAAAACATTATTCCAAAACAACGCCTGGCACCATTTTAAAATGCTTCAGCGTTCGCTACGTTTTCTGTAAACACTTTAATAATCGGTGCAACAGAAAGAGAACAACGCGGAGCATTCAACAGCCTCCCTTGATAAGCCCCATCATCATTCTGCCCCCTAGGGGTACGTCTAAGAACTGCAACCTCAACAAAAAACTATTTACAATAAAACTATATCGCTCCTTCCTGAGCCCGGGACGCTATAGTATAAAAGTACATACATACACACATAAATACATCACGGTGTATAAGGTATTGTTAGTATTATTTTTAAAATAAAATTTTAAAACATCGCATGTTGTAGGCCTCGTGGCGCAACGGTAGCGCGTCTGACTCCAGATCAGAAGGTTGCGTGTTCGAATCACGTCGGGGTCATGTGTGAGTTTGCTTGTCGACGAGAAAAGTCTTTATGGTTAGTTTTGCCGTATGTACAGGACACACGCAAAATGGGACTTAGGTTAATCTCCGGCCCCACGGTGAGTGCGCTAAAAACGACAAGCAAGACAAATTCAAAAATAAAAATAAGCTACATGAAATACTTTTGTGCAAATGACAATAAGGCAGTGTAAATATGGTGGATTCACCGTGCAAATGTAGACAGTTTTACAGTTTTTGTCGTAGGTAAGTAAGCAAAGTAAAGTAAATACAGCGACTAGTGTCAGATATGGGGTGGATTGTTGATCTACTTCATCAATATTATTCGGTGTGTGATTTACTCACACATCATCCCTATTGCGCCTTATTTGTTATTTATTGCTATAAATCTTTATCATATTGCACTGTCTTGTCTTTCAGTGTCTCGTGCACTATTGTCCTGTATCGTTAAGCTGTGTACCCTATTACCCCCCATGTGTCTGTCCCCCTACACTGCAACCGTAGCATAAAAAGTTCACCGCGCGCTCCGAACACGTGACAATAAAACCTGAAACAAACAGTCAATCAAAGAAACCTTCGCCCCCAAGAGAGTTGATCCTTCCTGGTCAAAATGACACACCCAGGTAACTGTGCCCTTGCAATGTGCTGTACCTGGAAAATAAATTGTTAAAAGCGGAGTGTCGGATTAGATTTCATCTGAAAGCTGAAGTGGAGTCCATTTCTGACAGGATGTTTTAGTAATTGCTGTTTGTGAAACCCCCGCGTATTCTCAATCAGAATAAAGATAAAGCCTTTAAATAAAATTATATATATAATGATGTTATTTTGCATAACGCATAGGATTTTGTCTAGTAAACACATATATTGCTGTACGGTGTATTACTGGCCTAGGAAACATTTGGCCAGTAGAGGTCACCCTTCTTACATATTTGTTGCCCTTCAAATTTTGGCAAATATTAAATACGAAAAAACAAATTATAAAAATCGATCATGACGAGATGAAATGAAATACCGCACTAAAATATTATTAATCGAGATACGCTGCAAATTATACTCTGTGTATGAAAGGAAAAATGCACCACATGTCAATGAAGATTTGGAGGTACTCAAGAATATTCATTGGCATCTGTCTTGGGTGATGAATGGTTTTGAGGAGATGTTGTGTAGAAACAAATATTGACTCCCGAATAGGTTGATCATGTACAATAGTATTAGGTTAGAGTTATAATAAAGACCGTGACCACCGGCTGCCCCACGTGGTTTGCGGTTTTTCAAAATGTCAATGGACAACAAAGAAACAGTTTCTGTATCTCAAATAAGTACAGGCTTGTTTTTCCAAATGATTTCGTTTGTAAGTGTAACGGTGGCCCATAGCTGCACTTTCGGTAACATGATCGCTTCGTTAAACTTCGTCAATAGGAAATTTGTTCGTCAATAAGTATTATAATTGAAACGGCCTGAAACGATGTTAACATCCATCTTAAATCTTTACAGTGTTCGAAATCAATATCAGTGATGTAGATCACAGTCAATATCCTTACTAACTATCAATGGGAACCCATACAGAAAAGAGTTACTAGTATATTCGTTGAAATTACATAACATTAAACAGCACTGTTTTAATTGAAAACAAAACAAAATGATGTGCTAGCTGTGGCCTTGTATCGTACATTTTCATTGTGCACATTCCCTCACTTTCTCCGTTTTTACGCCTGATCTTTACGATGATTTTATACTGTCTGCAGGCTAACAGCAAAAACCTGACACGGTTGTAAAATCACCTAAATGGCATATTAACTCGTATTATTTTACATCTCAAGCACATGGCATTAAAAAAGGGGGGATTTAATATGCAGCATATACTAGTGAGCCAGGATAATAGCTGACTGCTGCCATAAAATGTTATTTATCCGTCTGTGTAATAGCTTATTGTCATAAGCCTCTATGAGCACCAAATAACTCCTTCAGATAAATTTCCCAAACATAATTATACACCCCAGAGGGATACAGCACTGTTAAAATCTGTCCATCAACTGTTCAACTCTATTAAAAAACATTATTGAATTGCAAAGATGTGTATGCTCCAGTTTCAAACTAAAATGTGCGATATTTTTTTGTCAATATAGTTATTGTGGTGAGATAGAGATAAAAAAAAATTCCTTAAATACACATTTGCTAGTTCTAATTGTGTTTTAGGGGTTATCTGCCATGTTTTCATCTTAAAAGTTCCTTTGTCTTAAAATGAGAGCAAGTAATTATAGCCCATACTGCAAGTTCTCTCTGGGAGCTGGAAGGACAGACACCAGGAGGTTATTCCCCTTGTCATCTCGCCGGACATCCTGTCATATTTCTCCTGAACATTTGTTAGCTGTCTTTTCAGCCATAAGACACAGAATGTCCATGTAAGTCTTGTCTGCAGTTCCATAGAGTACACAAACAAACCTACAGGAAGAGAGAAGCATTCCCAAAGCAAGGACCTCCGCGTCACGTAGGAGATCCAGTGACGTCCTTCAGCGCCGTCTCCAGTGACCCTACACCTGGGGCCACAGATAATCACACACACACACACACACGCGTGCTCACGGATTCATATCTTTATGGAGACTCTCCATTCAATCCTAGGGGCATAACTCTAATCCCAAGAATAACGACCTTAACCTCGGCCCAGCCCTAACGTTAACCATAAGTTTTGGCATTTTTAGCTTTTTTTTGAGTGTGGTCAGGGGTGGAATGGTGATGCAGTGGCTAGCACTGTTGACTTGCACCTCTGCGACCAGGGTTCAAGTCCCCACCTGGCTTAAACGTGTGTGGAGTTTGTATGTTCTCCCCATATCACTGTGGGGTTTCCTCTGGGTACTCACAGTCCAAAGGCATGTTGAGGCTAAGTGGAGTTACCGAATTGCCTGTAGGTGTGAATGGTGTGTGAGTGTGCCCTGTGATGGACTGGCTCCTGTCCTGGGTTGTCCCCTACCTTGTGCACATAGGCTCTGTGACCCAGAAGGATAAGCAGTTTGGAAAATGGATGGATGATTGCAGTGTCAGATTTTTATACAATTGAATGCATCCTTGCGGGGACCAAAAAATGTTCCCATAAGGTGAGAAGTCACAGGTTATTATCAGATTGTGGGAAAAGCTGGCCTCCACGATGTAATAATTGCAAACACGTACACGGAGCCGTCACCATGACCGCTAAATTTCCGGCTCTATGTCACTTTCAGCGGATCCCTCCCTCCCCCCTGACATTTATAACCAACTCGTCAATCCGCATCACCTGTACATACCGACATGATGTGTTTCTGCCGTCGCATTTGCTCGGTTATGCAGCCCACACAGGTCCGAGCCTCATTTGTCACAGCTCCTCATAGTCATTTTCATAATGCGGAAAGCGGCCGGAATTCATATCCCGCCTCTGCGGACTCGTCTGCAATTATCATGTCAATTATTTAGTCCGCTTTGCTTAACGTGAACTCTGCTCTGATGATGGTGAAGAGGCTGTCACTTAATTATTCAGGGTCAAACGGCGCGCCAAATACACGTTCACCAAAAATCAGTCTCAATCTTCCCAGAGCGAAACGGAGAGCTTTTGCTGATCTGAGACGTGATGTTTTAGCATAGTTATTTACTCATTTGCAGCGGTAAGGTTTGTGCGTCTCCCTTTATTGTGGACTGGCTGGCGGTTGCATTTTCATTTATAAGATAAAGAGAACTGATGCATAAACGTTATAAACGAGCAAGAGCTACAAAGTATTTCCATTGTGTTTTGCGTTTTATTAAAGACTATGTTTATATAAATAAAATTTACATGTATTTGCATGGTGATTAGTGGTGGAGTAGTGTTAGTAGATTGTCAAGTTCGTGGTTCTATTAACTAACTAATAAATGTTAAAATCTTTTTTTTTTTGATTATCAGATTTTAACTTCAAGACCGAATTTTGACATGAGCTGAAGATGGCTGTCACTTGTTTTTGCGATTTGCCTGACGGCCTACTTTTGTGTCCATCCTTAGGTCTCCCAACAGCTTATTTGATACCCATTCTGTATTTATATTTTTACATTTTTAAAAAATTCTCTTTAACTTCTGATTGTGATATTACATGTACTTCCTGCTTCATATACAATTCATCGTGCCCTATGATGTCTGTCTGTCTGTCTGTGCAGTTGTAACATAAGCAATTTCCCTATGGGATCAATAAAGTTTTTTTCTGATTCTGATTCTTATCCAATGCAAGGTCGCAGGGACTTTAAAATTATATGATTTAAATTCGATGTCTTTCTTTAAAAATTCATTTTGTAGCGGTTGAATAGGCTCGCGGTTTTATTGCTCATTAATTAGCCCTGGGATCAACGGGCGACCTTTAGGTTGAATTTTCAAAATAAATCAATTAATTAATTAATTAATTAATTAATAGGTGTATTTTTAAACATCAAACTCGGTTTGAGGAAACCTTTCACGGAACCGCACCGAAAACTATTTCCTCTACATGGGGAGAAATGCCCACGTATCCAGCGCTGGGCGCAGCTGGATCCTCCGGGACTAATTAGCATATAGTTACCATGGCAGCAGCGATTTCGAGACCCGGGGGCTGAGGGGTCCGTACTGGGACGCACCTCCCTAACTGGCTTTTCCATTATTACTACATGAAGGGAATGGTTTGGTTGTGTGGTTAATCCTAAGCGGACACTAACCGGACGCGCAGCTGGATGGCGGCGCTTATAAGTCGGCAGTAAGTTATTGCAGTTAAAGGGGCCGGGAATACGACACGGGGACCAAGCTGGTGAGCAGATGCTCATGTGAGCCCGTGACTCTTTTCGATTCAATGTACCTGATTTCGCTTTAATAATCAGGGATTTTAAAGTGATTTTTCTGCTTACGGCTCCCAATCCCAAATCCCCCCCCCCCCCCGCCCCCCCGCTGCAAATCTAAAGTAGTAATTACTAACTATAATAACGTGCTGTTAGGATTAGTGAACTGGTTTGTTAATAATTTTTGCGGTATAAAAAGAAATAAATTTCAAAGTATTTTGCGTCAGCTTACTTGTAGAAATACCGTGCGATACACTGCATATTGTTTAACTAGATGTTGTTTTATAGTTATATGTTTTACCACAGGAATAGACTTTAAAATGTTAATATTTAACATTGTTCAGCGGACAGAGAGAGTTGAATTTAATGTTACTCTAATTACCGTTCGGATGTGGCCGCTACATAAGCAGGTGCAAAGTGCGCAGAGGCGCCGCTTCCGTCGCGCTCGCGCCAGTCCGCGTTCTGTCGCCTCTCAGTAAAACGGCGCCGTTTCCGTCGCGCTCGCGCCAGTCTGCGGCCTGTCGCCTCTCATTAAAACGGCGACTGCGGCTTCTTACAGCCCAACGATCAGGTTTAATCAGGGGCGTCAGAAGGATTTTGAACGTGGGGGGGGGGCACACTGGCATAAAACTAATATTTTATGTTAAATGTGGGGGGGGGGGGGG
>JAODLC010000015.1:3920839-3934697 GCA_026781145.1 Hippopotamyrus pictus
TCCGGTGAGCCAGGTGACGAGAAGGAGGGGCTGGGGGGGCTCCGGTGAGCCAGGTGACGAGAAGGAGGGGCTGGGGGAGGCTCCGGTGAGCCAGGTGACGAGAAGGAGGGGCTGGGGGGGGCTCCACAACATGTGTCACCATGTCGACGCATAACTGCTCTTTGTGGTCAGATCAAGACAGGAGCAGGTTTGCCAACAGACATTTTAAATGGATTAGGGTTAGGGTTAGGGCTGGGATCCCATAAAACATAACAGTTTAGGGTTAGGGTTAGGGTTAGGGCTGGGATCCCATAAAACATAACAGTTTAGAAAAATATACATTTTTTCAGGCCCTTTTTCAGGTATTGTGTTTTTATCATGAGACATTAATGATTGAAAAGACAAAATAAAAATTTGTATGAAGCTTTGTGAAATTACCCTTTGAGACCATGTAGTTTCATGAATGAGGCAGACTCTGGTCATATGACCCCCTTTTACAAACATGCGATTTTGCTCTAGATATGGAGGATGTATATGGTGGAGGTTACAGGAGGATAAGATGAGACACTATAAAACTTTATTCATCCTGAGGGAAATTATCAAATTTATTGACGTTACGGAGGACGTGAGAGCCTGTCTTTGCTCAGCCTGAACACCGTCAGCCGTCTCTCTCCAGCAGCACGTCTCCATTTGTGTGCTAATTCTTTCACGGAGCTCTTAAAAGTCTTGGCCTAGTTCCCTCTGCAGCACTCAGAAGGCTTTGGGTGCTCCCCCGGGCCCCCCTCACCTTTTACTGCGGTGCCGTGCCGATCTGCCCCCCTCAGAACGCGGAACCCCGATGTGCTGCATTTGAGGAACAGGGCTGTTTTCTGGAACATTTCCCCAGTTTGGTAACCCCCTTACTGTACCTCAGAAGTATAGCATAGAAAAAAACAAAGCGAAATGGCTGGATATCATTGCCGGAAACATTCCGGAACATTGTGCTGACTGCGTTTGCTGAAGGCCCATTTATCGAAGTTCTGCCGTGTTCTTGGCAGTGTGTTGACACCTTTGGCTGAATTTATTTAATTTAACTGAAGATCAAGACCATGATGTGAATGCAAAACTCTGTTTCACAGTGATGTGAATTTTGTGATTCCCAATAATCCACCATCTTAGCTTTTTAGCTTTGCATAGAAATGATGTAAAGCAGAGATCTCCAATTCTGGTCCAGGGGGGGTATAATCTAGGGGGCGCCGGAGTGGCGTGGATAGCCTGGCAGATTCAGAAGGCCCAACACCTTACTGGGGCCCGTGAAAATCGCAAAATTATAAAATTATACAATGTCGGGGGGGGGGCGATGGGGGCCCAAGGTGACATTTTGTTGCTACTCCCCTGTTAGAATCCAACAAAGTTTGCAGATTTCCCTGTTCAAACACGTAATTACCAGGTTTAGTAGGTGTGTTTGAACAAGGAAATTTGCACAGTCTGCTGGATTCTGACCCTACAGGACCGGAATTGGGGAACCATGATATAAGGTGTTGTAGCCAAATAAAGACTGAATCGTGACTGAAGATTATAAGCAATGAGGTGGTGGTTGAGCATCCAAAACTTCACGCCTGTCTGCTTCGCCTGTCACCCAGGACAGGTCCTGCTGCCTTGCCCCCAATATGGTGCGATTCTTTCTGGAGAAGGGCGCTGACGTGCTGGTGGCCGGAGCCGTCTCGGGCTTCACCGTTGCCCACATGGCGGCACTGGCTGCCCCCTTCTCCGGCCAGGTCTTCTGCTGCTTGGACTCCCTCCCCCTCGCTCAGGGGGATGAGCTGCAGGACATCTTCTTCAGCATGGAGTGCAAGAGTAAGCAGCCATCGTTCTCTTTGCTTCAGGGCAGTGTTTCTCAACCCGACCCTCGGGGACCCCCAGACGGTCTATGTTTTTGCTCCCTCCCAGCTCTCATCACACCTGCGTTTGGTATTCGATGTTCCTGATTGGCTGGGAGCAAAAATGTGGCCTGTCTAGGGGTCACAGAGGACTTGGTTGAGAAACACTGCAATCGGATACTTAAGATTCTTCACAAAAAAGTGTAGCTTACTTCGATTTGTGTTTCATTGAATACTGGTGATGTTTTTTTAAATTAAGTTGAATGACCTTGAGTGTTCAACGAGATTGCATTTCTCAAATCTGATGATTTTTCGCAAAGCTTGTAAACATGATGAATCAGAGCATGCATGGTGTTTTCACCATTATCATTAATATTGCTGTTGTGATTTATTTTTTGGCATTCTTGGCATATGGAGAGAATACAGATCAGTCTCATAAAGCAGTGAATAAAACAATTTCATTAGCTGGTAATACTGAGGTTTCCAGTGAAGTCTTGAACATGTGCTGACTCAGATCAGGTTAGCCGACCATTATTCTGTTTTATTTGAATGCTAATCCTCCCATTGCAATGATAAATTATTAAGCATCTGAAGTTCTTGTGACTCGAAAATGGGTATTTAAGTTTTAATATACTGCCTGAGACCCTTTAGATATGTTTTATAGGTGAATATATGTGAATCAGAGTGATGTCAAGGAGTAATGACCAAACAGCTACAAGAAATAGGCTTGTTTTTATCCCGTTGAGACAATTTCTCGCTTGCTTCTCTCCTTATAGAAACCCAGCTTTCATTTTACCCCACTCCGTGTTCGGCTGATTGAATCGAAACTGGTCTTTTAGAAAACAGCGCGGTGGGTGGTGAATATGTGGAAGTAATAATATATTCTAATATATTCGTCTTGCGGAGCCTTTTGTCCCACACGATTTACAGTGGGTAATGTATGCTGTTATTTCCCTTTGTCTCAACAGGAAGTGAATAAGCTAAAGGCATGTGATCTGACCCGCGTCTGACAGCCCCCAGTCAGAGTAAATACCGCTGACTTGATGGCTTAATTTTTTTCCCCTGTGATAATTGCATGCACATTCTTTTGGGTTTCGGAGGCGTGAGCTGAATCGTTAGCGCCTCGTCAGCTGTGTGTATTTGAGAGGAAGCTCTACAGGGCACAGAAGGCTCGAGAATGCTCATCCTCTCGCCAAAAACGGCGGTGGGAGAACAAGCCCCGCCCACCATGCAAAAAAAACTAAATTTATAGCTAAAACAGGGGTGGGGAACCTGTTCTGTGGAGGTCCAGTGCAGGTTTTTGGGATGGCCTCTCAGTCAGCCAATAACAGCCAGTTCCCAGGGCTGGAGTTGAGAACCGCTGCTTTATTATTGGCTGATGGAGAGGTCATCCCAAAAACCCATACCGGCTCTCCATGGATCAGGGTCCACACCCCCGCTCAAACACAACCTCCTCTGTGAAAAAAGGCACAGACAGCCGCAAAGGAGGGAGCTCCACATGACGGATAAGCGGCTCCCCGCTGTCTCTGTTTCTGTGCTGATGTACCTCAGTAAAATGGCATACACTAACCCATATGGAAGGCACCCTACTCTGGCTGCTCTGAGTGGGATTTTACATCAGGTGAACATCTCAGAACGAGCAGATTACGAGCCCGGTTCTGATCCATGTGGACATGCGGCCCAGCTCTGGCTGGCTTGGGGAACTGGGCTTTTTGGTCAGAAGGTAAAGACAGAACCAGAACGGGCTGTTTTTGCAGTGCAGCATGCAGACGGTGCGTTTGCTGTTCCTGGGGC
Organism: Hippopotamyrus pictus; assembly: GCA_026781145.1. Classification (NCBI taxonomy): domain Eukaryota; kingdom Metazoa; phylum Chordata; class Actinopteri; order Osteoglossiformes; family Mormyridae; genus Hippopotamyrus; species Hippopotamyrus pictus. The sequence goes on from JAODLC010000015.1 coordinate 3,924,472, forward strand.
CCCACCCCCCACCCCTCCACAGATGTTTCAAAGACTAAATAAGTAGCTAGCAAGTAAAGTGAGAAGATCATGGCAGAACATGCTGCTTCAGCATCTCCTAAATCAGGAATGCATTTATTTAATATTTAGTGTAGTGACTGTTTTTAAACCTCAGGGCCCCCGCTCACATGCGTGGTGTGAGTGGTGGCGAATGCTGCTGGTGGGCATGCAGGAGGCTAACAGGAGTTCTGCTTGGCTGCAGATGTGAAGCTGATCCCGGGGAGGTTCTGTGACCTGAGCCCCTCAGACGCGCGGCTCCAGAAGGTGAGAGTGATCCTGCTGATGCCTCAGAGCTCTCTCTCTGCCACCAGCAACCCCGCCGAGATCATCCTGCAGGAGAACGGAGGTACGGCACTGAGCCGGGCCCCACACTGGGGGGCTCCGTGCCACACCCATGCAGTCTCATCAGGACTGTCACCCTCTCTGGATTGTTCCGGAATTTAATGCCCTGAAAACAATGCCTTGGAATTTCATAGTATTTTTTTATGCTAGTTGTCATCTCATTGTCAATGGGGCTCGACATGTTTGTGGCATTTTAGTTTCACCTGCTGAAACACACAGATAGATCACATGTCATTTTCCTGTGAATATATTGATGACTTTTACAGGACTGGTCCACATTTTTGCTCCCTCCCAGCTCCCAGCAGCGGAGCAAAAACGTGGACTGTCTGTGGGTCCCGGTGGTCCAGATTGGGAAACACTGAGTTAGAGGACTGTCAATGGAAAATATATCCAGCCAATCAGTGAAGCCCCTTACAGGGCAAAGAGGAAGTGACCTTTGACCTGGAAGTTATTGACAGGCGGGGTCCCTGATTTTCAGACGGACACCTGCTGCAGGACCTGTCCCAGGGAGCCGTCTCACAGACCAAGCTGGACAGCCTGGTGGGCAGACAGGCACAGCAGCTCGCTCATGCCCTCAAGCGTGAGTTCAAAAAGAAAGACCCTCAAGCTGCTCCAGAGTCAGCACAGTGTGACTCCCAGGGCCCTTTCCCACTGCACTAGGCACTGCACTTTCAGTACTTTCCCTTTTCCATTGAAGTTTCCAGTCGAGTTCCAGTACCAAAAGTACCCATAGTACCCATTGGTACTTCAGTATTCTGGGATGGAACTTGCAAACGTGTTCACTGTCGATTAGTTATGCAAATAGCCTACCTCTGAAACAATGCAATCAGTATCTTGAAAAAACTCAGAAAACAATCAAAGTACATTTTAAAATGCAATAATAATATATGCCTGGACAAATAAAGAGACCCAAGCATTAATTGCGATCTGGTCAGAAGATCCAGAAGGAGATCTGGATGGCATGACGAGAAATTAAAAAGTATTTTGTGTGATATACTAGGGCTGCACCATATTGGAAAAAAAATATGATTTTGCTGTAATAGATATTTAGATAATTATATAGCAAAAAAAAGTTCAACATAAATGTCTCACAAACCCTTCCAGAAGTGATTTATACAGAAAGGATGAAAATGATCATGATCGTCTCGGAGAACGCATGCAGCGCTAATGCAAAAGCAGCGGAGGTAAACTGATTTTTTTAAGACGTATACTAGATAATATTGAAAAGGAACAATCATTAAAATCGCAATGCTTGCTAAGTTTTGTTTCCTATGACAGAGTAAAAATTCTTTAGCGAAATTTTAAAGCCGACTCTGCTATAATGTCTGTAAAGCAGGAAGGTATGAAAAAGCCTGATCTCAACCCCACTGACTGTCGCAGTCCTTCTCATTTGAGAATTGCACGTGCATAACATGCGATGTTGGTATTAATATCACACATCATCCATTCCTATGATTTATTACAGCCATTTTTAGATTTCAGTACAAAATACCCCACCTCACGTTGTGATGTCATTCGGCACCAGTACTAGTTTTTATGCTAGTGGAAAACCAACACCATTATGTACTGTACAGTACTTTTGGTACTTTTGTAATAAACTTTTTGAAGAACCAAAAGTATGGTACCTGGCGCGGTGGAAAAGCGTCCTAAGTGCTAATGCGAAGTGTTCAGCCTCTGAGTGCACGTGGAGAGTCACCTCCAAATGAGCGCTGGGTCACTCTGCTGCTCTGTGGGGATCCAGAAGCCCTGGCCTGGTTTTTCAGGACCAAGAACAAGCACCAGCATTAAGGTTCCACTGTGTTCCCCAGCCCTGAGCCATGTGCTGCCTGGGATTGGCTCCAGGAGCTCAGCGGCACTTAGCTAGATTAGCAGTAGGACCATGGATGGATGGATGGTATTTTGCTAATGAACGGGGTATAGCACAGGTGACTGTTAATACATAAAATAAAGTTGGGAAGGTGGTTTCCCTTTAAAATTTTTTCATAAAAACAGTTTTAGGTGTGTAATGTTTTGGATTGTTTTAGCGCTACACTGGTGAGGGTCAGACTCGCTGTTCAAATACTGTTATTTTCTGCACAGGCGGTGGATTAAACATGCTAAGCTTTGCATGCTAAATTGGAAATCTTAAAAAAAACAAACCCTGTTATAAATCTGAAAAAGCGTAACACTGAAATTAGGATTCAGAAGCAGCTTGGCACTGGAGCAGCTCTGGGAGAGGTTTGCATGAGGCGGGTGCAGTGACACGTGTCGGAAACGCGAGGGCATGAACGTTTCACGCGGGTGTAATGGGGGGTATCTATGTGTGGGAGCCTGGCACTGGCCACGGGCCTCTGAGGGAGCTGCCGTCCCCCCCCCCCCCAGAATGTCCCAGAATGTGTCACGGTGTAACACAAGGTCATTGAGGTACCTGCCTTCTTACACAGCACAGCAGGATGGTGGAGGTGTGCATGCAGACTCGGCTCAGAGTGCGAAAGGCCGCATTCCTTGGGCTTCTGTTGCTATGGCAGTAGGTCAGGCCACTGTAACGGGGAGGGGGGTGTCATTTTGCCCGGTTCCCCCTTTCCCCCTTCGGGAGCCAATTCTAGACCCTATTTAGGAAGGCTTCAGCTACCCTATTTTCTGTCTCAGCCCCCTGAAAAAAAAATCTGAATTTATTTCATTTGTTCTGTAAAAGTGCCAACCTTACTAGGGGCTGAGCCCCCCCCCAGGGGTTGAATCCTATGATCGCCCCTGCCCCCGCCTTCTCTCTCAGGAGCTGGAGACCTGCCCGAGTTTTGATCCGCCTTCCGCCAGAGATATCGGCGACGTGATGAGGCGTTTGGGCCAGCCGAGGTGTGTTACAGATTCGTAATTCAGAGCCGGCACACATTATGAAGCCTGTGAGATATTTATAAGGTGTCAGAAACCCTCATCTGCTGATGTTTCTCATCTAAATCAGCAAGAACTAACTGATCTACACCAGTGCTGCCTATTTCACGCATAAATTTCACACATATATTTACATTTCTGCATGTGGGAGTTATGTTTAAAAGGGATCGAAACACCACAGTATGTAGGACTGATATGCTAGCAGCTGTTCCTGTGGCGCAATCGGTCAGTGCGTGGTACTTATACAGCAGTATCCAGCGGAGCCATGCCAAGGTTGTGAGTTCGAGCCTCACCTGGAACACTTACTTTAAATAATTTGTCCCTGTGACTAATATGCTGTTGGTTTAGTTGCATTTCAGAGTCAAACAGCAGCTCTTTCGGGGGAGGGGGTGTCAGTGGTCGTTAGAATGAAATGCCTTTAATCAAAAGGTCGTGGGTTTGAATCCCAGGGGTGATTTCTCCTGTCTGACTCTACGTTCTCAACGTGCCCCTTTGGCTAATAGTTGGCTAAATAAACAAACTATAAACATACCCACATTTTCAGTAGAAGCCAAAACGGACTGAGAGTCTGATTGGAGGAATGCAAATGTGTGAAATTTGGGAAGATCAGATCTGTGAAAGCGATAAGCAGTAAGCAAACTGCGGAGGTAATTGTAATTAAAAATACATAAAGCAAATGTTGAGAGACACGGGGAAGGCAGTTTATCTGCTGGATAATCAGAGCGGGGGCTAAGCCTTCAGAGGCATCCATGAATAATGCAGCGAGATGCTAATAGCCTTTAATGGATGGTACTTTCAGACCCCCCCAATCCCACTTCAGAGCTGCTGTTAGACAAGGCCCACGTGGCAAGTTTGGGGACATATTCACGCTGAGCCAGCAGATTAGCATTGGGGGCCGGGTGTAGCTCAGCATTCTGTGCCTTCCATCTGAAGGGTGTTGGTTCAAATCCCAGGCTGAGCAGAGCATCTTCACCTTTAGGTCCCTGAGCGAGGCCCTTAAGCCCCTATCGCGCCAGGAACTGTCTGACTCTGCTTTCTCAACAATGTACACTGCTTTTGATAAAAATGTCTTCTAGGTAAATCTTATCGTTAAAAGAAAGAAAACAAAGAGTAAGTGATTATTAAGACATTGCAAACTGAGCGGCATGTATGATCACATTCATATCTGTTTTACAATTGCTGTTTCCCCTCCAAAATGGAGGATGGACGGTTCCGGAATGTAGATGATATTGCGGAATTGATCGCTGCAAAAATGAGATAGTTTCCACTTCCCTGTTCTGCATCAGTAAATCAAGGTGCCATGTTTATAGGCCATGTTAACGACCGTGAGGTCGCCCTCTCTTCCCCAGTGAGCTCCTCGCAGGATCTGTGAGCGGCGAGATAAGGTGGGAACGCCAAAAGAGAGGGAACAGACCCCCCCGTTAATTACCCAGAATGCTCTGCTTGTAGCGGCAGCTTGTTGCTATGCAGGCCGCTGTCCCTCGTGTCCAGTGCGCTGATGGATGACCTGTTTCCCGAGCACTAACCTCCTCCCCAATTTCTCCAGCCCCCCCCCACCGAATGCTCTATGATTACTTGCTCCCCGACCACCTATTACCCACTGCAACGCTCCAGCCATCGCCCATGGCAACGCGCCACCTTGGTGAGGGGTCCCTCCTTCAGCCTCGCTTTCTGTATTTAACAGGTGGTCTGTGCAATGCAGAGAGACCACGTGCTGATTCCATTCAGCATGAAGCATGCTGATGTTCGTTACCCATCAGCCTTTGCTGCAAGGTCAGGATGCATACCAAGGAGCAGAAAAAGGAACCGTGACAGAGCGAGTGATTCAGCGGGAGTGTGAGGGCGTCCCTGCGCTCAATGGGGGGGGGGGGCTTGTTCTCAGAGAACTTCCTGTTTCCTCTCCAGCTGCTCTGCTTTTCCAAGGCCATGTTAACGTTTCTATGTTGTCCATCCGATTAGATTGAAAGTCACTTTTTTTTTTACCTATTTAATTAAATCCACCCCAGCAGAGGTGCACCTTCAGTAATTATTACCCTCTTCAGCAGAATTCCTTAGACTTGATTAAAAATGTAAATGTTTTCCCGGTCAGGGAAAACACTGGCATAAGCGCTTCCTGTATCAAGGGAAATGTTACATTAAAAGCATCACGTAAGTTCATGAAAATTAACAGTGCAAACTTCTAGGCGAAACAAAATCAGATTTTACGTGACATCATTTGGACCGACAAGCCCAAAAGACACATCTCAGTTAATCAGAGATAAATTGAAGCTTTTTAATGTCCTGTCTTTTGAGCCAAGTAGGTATTGATCTGAAGATCCCCCCAGCTCAGATTTAACCTTCTGCACATTACAGCCTGAAGCAGACCTTATTTTAGCTCTTTACCTCAGGCCTCGTGCCTTTAATCATCCTCTGATGTTAGTGAGACGTTCCTGCCATGTAGATGTAATTGAAATAAGCAATAATTTCAGTCCATAAATGAATGAATGTTGCAGTAGTGCTTGGCTATCCCGACCACTGTGGCCGGTAAATGCCCAGGGAGCTGCATGCTCAGAGCTCATGCACATGTGCTCCTGTACTGCTTCTGCAGCTGGACCTCGTGGCGCAATGGTAGCGCGTCTGACTCCAGATCAGAAGGTCGCGTGTTCGAATCACGTCGGGGTCATAATGAGCTTGTTAATATTGCTATTCCACTGTGATATTGGCACGTGACTCAGTGGGTTGGCACTCAGTTTCTGTGAGTGGAAGGTTGCAAATCCTGTGATCAGTAGAATGATTTGCAATAAAATACTAACCAGCTACATTCTCCATCGCGGCCTCTAATGCCTACCTCTTAGCATGGTATTTCTGTGAATAAAATAACTGGTTATATTGTCTCTTACACGCTCCTACAATAATTATGTTACTATGAGAAGTCACCTGATGTGTCTTTAGGGTCAATTTGACCCTAGGGTAGGCGTGAGAGATACGTGCATAAAATTAAATGATCAGATAATTCATCGTTGTAGATTATAAATGCAATTGTGAACAGCCTAGTTTTGAAAGTGCTAAGACATTCACTAGCTCTCAGGTTCTCTGGGAGAGTTTGCGACCATATTGATCAAAAGTTGCCTCCTCCCCCCCAGCCGGGCTTTAGGAATGGCCAGTGACCTTTGCTCTATGTCCTATCAAGGTGCGTGTGTGATTTAGTGGTGTAGGACACTCTGCTAGTGACAGGAATGTTGTTGGCTCAGATCTCAGGGTGATTTTTTACCAGTGGGTCCTTAATCCTGACTGTCCCAGGTCCTGTCTGGCCCTGCCCTCTCAAAATGTAGCGTCTGCTACATAAAATAAATGTAAGTTCAGTAGACGTGTGCCCCTGTTTTATCTGTTGTATCGGGCATTTTGCGTTCCAGTGGCTGTTTCCCAGCAAATGCAGCTTCTGCTCCAGTCTGACCATAAGCCAACAGAGACTCTGTGTGAGAGATGCTGCTGTAAGTTATCGCCCAGCACCTAGCCCTGCCCTCAGTCCCTCCAGCCAATACAAAGCCAGTCAATTCCTATCTGGGCTTGAGCTTCAGGGACAGCAAGAGTTATTTGATGACGGAGAAATCTGGTTTTCGGCGCGGGAGCCGTGACTGGCTGAGGGCGGCTGTGGCGGACTCCTCACATCTCCCAGTCCGCCACCAAGCCGCATGTCCATGACCTCACTGCCCCCCGGCCTGAACTTCACACGTCACAACGTATCAGTTTCCAAGGAAGTGTTGTTATATTGCCACGTATAGTAGCAGTTAAAAATTGGAACACACCTGGTTTTAACACATTTGTCTATATTTTAGCTCTTTTATTCACCTCATAGGAAAAGGCCTCCAAGTCACCCAATGAAATATTGCCACAACCAACAGAAGTGTTCAATATGTCAAATATTTTCTTTAAAATAGCCCCCTTTTGCTTCGATGACATCATTGGCATTCTTTCAGCCAGCTTCCGGATGTAGCCACCTGTAATGCTTCTCCAACAGGCCAGAAGGAGTTTCCACAAGTTCTGGGCTACCTTGCTGTTACTCTTTGATCCAAATCATCCCAAGCCAGCTCTACAAGGGTTTAGGTTGGGGGATTGTGGGGCCAGTTCATCTGTCACTGCACTCCATCTCTTTGCTTGCTCACAACATAACAAAGTACTTACATATTCTGTTAGGTGTTATCATGTCGTGTTAGGTGTGTATGGGCTTTTTGCTGGTACTATATTATGGCCATATCTCTTTTTAAGGAGCTGTTTCCCTGCTTGGGAAGACAGTTTTTTTTAATAAAAATAGTTCCTCCTTGCCTTTGTAATTTTGTTTTTTGTGGAAATTTCACATACCATCAGCAGATGTTTATGTTCATAAGCAATTATAGATTAATTCTAGATATCAAATATTTTCCATTTGAAAATGTTGATGATATGAAGGACTGAGCTGCAGAAGTTCCCCATATTTTATCTCTTCCAACATAAATATGTTCATTTCTACTTCAGAGGCGTCATTTTTCTCCAGATATGTCTGTTGTTCTGTTTATTCTGCTCTATTTCTATTTACTGCAGGTAAACAGAAAGCAGAATAAAATTAATCCAATTATGAATATTTAATGAGCATAAAAGGAGGGAAATGAAGCTTTTCTGGTATAATTTGTTAAATATTTGGAGCAAATAGATGCCTTGCAGCCAGTGCTGAGGGGTGATGGCTTCCCCTCCTCGCCTTCACGTCCCCCATGAATGTGAGCCGTCTTCAGAGCCCCTTTCCCTGCATTTTAAAATCTGCTTTGTTTTTTCCATTTCTGTTGTGTGTTGTTGTTAGAAATAATATTTTGTTTTTTTGTTGCCCATAAATGAATGAATATCGCAGTATCGCTTGGCCATCCCGACCACTATGGGCAGTAAATGCCCAGGGAGCTGCATGCTCAGGGAGCTGCATGCTCAAAGCTCATGCACATGTGCTCCTGTGCCACCTATGCAGGTGGACCCCGTGGCGCAATGGTAGCGCGTCTGACTCCAGATCAGAAGGTTGCGTGTTCAAATCACGTCGAGGTCATAATAAGTTTGTTAATATTATTATTCCACTGTGATTTAGTGATATTGGCGCGTGGCTCAATGGGTTGGCACTAAAGGTTGTAAATCCTGTGGTTGGCAGAGTGATGGGGAATAAAATACCAGCAGTACTGTGGGACTTTAACCAGCTATGTTGTCCATCCTAGCCTCTAATCCCTACCTCTTCTGGGAGAGTGGGTGAAAGTAAGTGAACAAAATAACTCCTTATGAAATTAAATAATCAAAAAACTGACTATTGTATATAATAAATGCAATTGTGAAAAGATTTTTATTTTTAGCCTAGTTTTGAAAGTGCTAAGACATTCACTAGCTCTCACGTTTCTTGGGACCATATTGATTAAAAGTTGCTTCCTCCCCCACCAGCCGGGTTTTAGGAATGGCCAGTGACCTTTGCTCTATGTCCCATCAAGGTGGGTGTGTGGTTCGGTGGTGTAGGACACTGTGCTAGTGGTTGGAAGGTTGTGGCTTAAATCCCAGAGTAATTTTTACCATTAGGTGCTTAATCGCTGGTAGTTTGCGTATTACCTTACTGGAATCTACTAAGACACCAACCCTAAGCAGAACATTGCTGTACTCTGCACACAAAACTTTGCCCAGATGTGCTCTATCTTTCTCTCTCTCATGTATATATTACATCGTGGGAATTAAATGTCCCCACAGCGTGATTAAAAACCTTATTTTGGTATTCCTCTTCACAAGGGGAAACTCAATTTTACAAAAATCTGCAATCATAAAAATGCCAAAAGTCTTGTTTTTCACTTGGTTACGTATGGTTAAGGTTAGGGCTGGGTAAGGGCTATTGTCGTCATTGTTGGAATTAGGGTTTTGCCCCTAGAAATGAATGGATGGTTCCAGCAAAGATAAAAGTACTGTTCTGAGTGTGTGTGTGTGTGTGTGTGTGTGTGTGTGTGTGTGTGTGTGTGTGTGTGGCAGAGAGAGAGACTTTGTGTGACTCTGACTTTCTGTATGTGACTCTGACTCTGTGTGTGTGTCCCTGCTGCCCAGTTCCCAGAGTGCGCACAGTAGTGTACTGGACCTGCTCTTCATACGCTGAGGAGAATGAGGAAGTGGTCAGGAAGGTCCTGAAGGAGCAGCCCTGCAGTGCCACACTCCAGCCGTACAGGTAACTCTCCTGCACATGGCGTATGCAGGCGTGGCAGCCATCTGATTTTCCCAGCATGCAACAGACTCTTCAGAGTCTTTTTGTGGACGGGTTTTCCATCTGGGCGCAACCTGTCTTTAGGTTAGGCTGCAGATCATCTGATAAGTGCGTAGTAGGGGACAGCTCTGTCAAACAAAGAGGATCGGACACAACCAGGATTCACTAACTAGGCAAGGGGGATCACATCGTGTCAGTTTAATTCAAATCAGTTTTATTTGCTCCCAGTGAATGAGCCAGAGGTGACAGTGGCAAGGAAAAACTCCATAGTAAGGAGAAACCTTGGGAGGAACCAGACTCAAAGGGGGAGCCCATCCTCCAGGGACCGGCAAAGGAAGTCAAATGAACAAAATTAAAAAATCCTAATTTACACAGTCCAGATTTTAAGGTGGAATCTCAATGCGGGGGGCAGGCAGGTAATGGCAGGCAGGTGATGGTGCTGGTTCTGACAGCAGGATGAATGGTGGTACAGCAGCAAGACAGGCAGGAGAGACATCACAGGCAGAAGGGCAGGCAGGAGAAACGTCGCAGGCAGAAGGGAGGGCAGGAGAGACGTCACAGGCAGAAGGGCGGGCAGGAGAGACATCACAGGCAGAATGGCAGGCAGGAGAGACGTCACAGGAAGAACGGCAGGCAGGAGAGACGTCACAAGAAGAAGGGTGGGCAGGAGAGACGTCACAGGCAGAAGGGCGGGCAGGAGAGACGTCACAGGCAGAAGGGCAGGCAGGAGAGACGTCACAAGAAGAAGGGTGGGCAG
>JAODLC010000015.1:3947027-3961624 GCA_026781145.1 Hippopotamyrus pictus
AGTGTTCAGCAATGTGTCAAAATGCTTTTTAAAGAGAGAAAATAGATAATTAAAAATGGCTTATAAAGTGATAAATGTATGGAAAAATCATATGTTTATACACACACATATATATATATATATACACATACAGACAAATGGCTGCTGCTGACCTATTTTTCATCCAGGGTAGATGGGGGTGGGGGTGAACGAGATGGGGGTTGTTAACACAGCGGCCAGACTGAAGCAGTTTCTCCAAGTGTTTTTTATATATATATATATAAAACCTGTGACAGTTCATATTAATGGACATTAGATACAGTGTCACAAGCCGTACACGACGGAACGGAAACTCCCAAAGACTCAGTACAGTGGTCTTTCCCGTTCAAAGACACTAGACACACCAGTGAGATTAAAATAAAAGACAGACACTGGATTAAAATTGCTGACAGACGTCACGTCCGTTCAGAGTGATGTGTGTGGATTCCTCCCCCCCTCCCAGCTGGATGTGGGGAAAACCCAGTCTCAGTGTTCACCGCTGTGCCGGCGTCCTGACCGACAAGGGACACCTCCACAACCAAAACAGGCACTGCACCCCACTCAGGACAAAGTGGGTCACAAACGGAGAGACTCATTGTGCACGGCGGAAAAGCCGACGGACAGAGCTTAGAAGATGTCTCGACTTTGGTGGATCGAAGGCGACACAGCGGCGTGCTGCAGAAGGCCGTACGATTCCGATAACAATAAGGGACAGGAGAGACTGTGCTACACAGGACATCCAGTATATAAGAGAAGCGGAAATGAAGTCCCTTTTAACACGTGGTCATGCACTTCCATCGTGTGACACGTAAGGATGGGTGGGTGTGGCCAGGCAGAAGTGGGTGTGGCCAGATGGGAGTGGGTGTGGCCACACATGCTGAAGGGCAGGCCCATAGGCCGGGAAGAAACCGCGAAGGCGGAGTTACGGAGAACAGACAGGCGGCAGGTGACGCTATACATGTGCACCCTTTGGTTCATCACATACAAGACGGCTTTCTTCACCGAAGTCCTGTTATGCAGTTAATCACTGGCGCTTATGTACGCAGTCATCACCTCCGGTCGCCGTCCTGAGGTTATTCTGCCCCCTACTGAGGCAGTTCCGGGACAGGCTTCTTCTGTTTCAAAGTGTCAATGAGGGATAGTACCCCCCGCTTCACGCTGGTGGTCACACGCCGGGTGACAGAGTCAGAGGGGGGCGCCGTCGAGCAGGCCTTCTGCGGTGGCGGCCGAGCAACCAAACATTTCTGATAGCGAAGCTGTGGGGGAGAAAGGAAGGGAGGGGGTCACCTTAAACTGAACCGGCTCAGACCAAAGGCGGAAACACTATAATCCCCTGCTAATGGGGGCTAGAGCTCACAGAGGGACGCGGACTCGCTTGATTGGACAGGGATTCTTAGCAGACAGAGTCGAAACACAAACCAGGAGATGGAGGACGAGGCCGGACATCTATATTTACACAGAGCCTCATAACTTCATTACTGGTGTATGAAAAAAAGCCTGATCTAAGAAGACACGCGCTTATCAGATGGGAATAATCCACAATTAATGTGTGAATTAATCTGACAGCTCAGGGGAGACACGCTATCAGGATCTGCTGAATATGCGGACTGGATCGGAAGGGGGACCGGATCAGAACTGGGGGAGCGAGACCAAATGGGGAGCAGGACCGGAGGAGCAGGAGCGAATCGGTCCCCCTGGGGCCGGGTGGGGCAGGAACTCACCATGCATGCCGCCTGCACGGCCTCCGACACGCTGCCCGCGTTTGGGTCGCACCAGAACACGTGGCATTCAAAGTGGCGGCTGCCCGAGTCCATGATGAAGGCGAAGTTGTGGATGTCGTGGCCGACGCCCATGAAGGAGAGGAAGCGCACGCGGCACTCCACCAGCACCTCCTCATCCTCCTGGGGGGAGCAGAAACACCTCCATTGTTTGCACTTTCCTCAACCTTCCACTTAACCAAGTCACCTTAGAACCAGCTCTCTGCTGCAATGCTGCCAGGTCATTTGAATGCATTTCCAGACTGCGATGCTGAAATGGACTGAGCCCTTTGAAATGAGGGAATACCGTGCCCTCAGAAGAAACGCAGCACGTGCACTGGCTCTGAGCTTCTCATTTTACTCACATTTATTTATTTAACAGATGCTTTTTTATCCAAAACAATGTACATTTGAGGAAGCAGGGTCAGACTGTCCCTGAAACAGTTGGGGGTTAAGGGCCTCGCTCAGGGGCCCAGTGGTGACATCACCGATCACGGGATTTGAACCGGCGACCTTCTGACCGCAGGCGTAGCGCCCTAACGCACTAAGCCTCTTGCGATCTTTGTTAACAGGCCAGTTCCGCCTCTGGTAAGGACATGCCGATGATGTAACCCTTAAGAGCATGGTGGTGTCCCGACCATCGGCTCACCTTCTCCTTCATGATGGTGACCGTGGCGTCGGCCACGTTCAGGATGACGGGCGTCCAGTCCTCCTTCCCGGAGGAAGACATCAGGCTGTCTATGGCCCCATTGAGGATGTCCATTCCTGTGGAGAGATGCAACGTTCAGCCCGATGTTCAGGAGAGGCTGAGGCCTGCGATCTAACACACAGCAGAAAATAGCTACTTAAATAGCTACTTATGCATCTAGCGCCCCCTGCTGGTGCAGCTCACCTATGGGTCTGGCCACAGGCATCATGCCCAGGTACAGCACTTCGAACCTCTGCACCAGCTCCGTCTTTGGTGTGGGGAACTCTGCTGGGGGAACAGGCACGTTTACCACAGCATCTGGAGCGTGCACACATACACACATGCGCACACGTATGCACACACACACACACACACATGCACACACACAGTACCGGTCGAAGCCTATGTGGCGCCCTAGACCAGCTTCACCGCCGGCGCCCCCTGCCTGAGACAAAGTGAAATGGCTCGCTAAGTTGGCGCCCCCTCAGAAGATGGCGCCCTAGGCCAGCTTCACCGCCGGTGCCCCCTGCCTGAGACAAAGTGAAATGGCTAAGTTGGCACCCCCTCAGAAAGGCTGAGCAGCACTAACCACACGTTATTCCCTATAAATTTCAATTTCTCTGGGTTCACATGGGGATGCTATGGCCAACTTAGGGGGCGCTGCTGTGATCCCACCCCACCCCGTCACCAATCACAGAGCACACACACATACACACATACACATGCACTGAGAAACACACATCGTCAAAGACAATCTCTATCAATATTGAATCATTTACATTTACAGAGATAAGATGTTGATGCAGTAATAGATAGAGATGCTTCATATGAGAAGACCTTATAACACACACACACACACATAAGAAGGGAATTAGGGGGCCAAATCATGAAGCTCGGGTTCACCATCCCAGTTCACCATCTGATGTCATAACCAGTCTGGCCCTCATTACAAAGACCCTGCCTTGGCAGCTGGCTTTATCCTGGCTCCCCCAGAGCAGATGGAGGGTGTGGTAATGCGCCGCACCAGTGCATGCTCCCCAACTGGACCTGACCCCAGAGCAGGTGGAGGGTGTGGTAATGCGATGCACCAGTGCATGCTCCCCAACTGGACCTGACCCCAGAGCAGGTGGAGGGTGTGGTAATGCGCTGCACCAGTGCATGCTCCCCAACTGGACCTGACCCCAGAGCAGGTGGAGGGTGTGGTAATGCGCTGCACCAGTGCATGCTCCCCAACTGGACCTGTCCCCAGAGCAGGTGGAGGGTGTGGTAATGCGCTGCACCAGTGCATGCTCCCCAACTGGACCTGACCCCAGAGCAGGACGGGAACCCCAAGCCAGTACCTTGGAGAGGAACATCGGCTCCCGCCTGGGCGGACCCGCTGGCCACAGCTTTGGCATTTTTGCGTTCGGCCATAATCTGCAGGTGGAGGAGAGAAAGGAAGCGGTTAGGGCTCTGGATGGGTATACCCGGCCCAGACGTGAGCTGACTCCTGAACAGAAGCTAGACGACAAATCCTGGGCCAAATCCTGCGCTCAGCACTGGTCTCCCTGGCTGCAGTGGGGTCCTGTGTGGCTCAGCAGGTTAGACTTGTGAACAGAAGGTCACTGGTTCAAATCCCATCTTTGACAGAATAGACATATCTCCCTTGGGCTTTTGAGCAAGGCCCTTAACCCCCTGAACTGCTGGATAAACGGCGGACCCTTTACTCAGAACCAAGCTTCTCTCTTACCTCTACATGTGTGTGTCTCAAAAAAAGCATAGCATTATGGGATATGTAAAAAACCCCTGCATGTGTACCAATGGCAAATAAAGCTTCATTTGAGCTTGACATCTGAAGATGAGCGAAAAGCAAGGCGGCAGTGATTCTGACACCGTCCTCAGGTGACAATCCCGATAATCTGCCTGGCTTTTCTCACCACCCTCACTGTCGCGTTCCTGTCAAACAGGGATCTTTACCAGAGTGACACCTTTACCCCGTGAATGACGTTCACTGTTGTGTCTTCTGTGTAGCGGGGGTGTTGCCGCAGGCACTGCTGAAAAATGCGAATCCCAGCGAGAGCAGTGAACACGCTCTTCTGATGCAGAGCGGCAGAGTCAGGCGGGGGGGGGGCACGTACCTTGGAACAGATTTCGTGGAGACTGGTGGCGATGGCTTTGGCTGGTGTATCACACCGGAACACGTGACATTTTAGTATCCGAGTGTCTTTGTCTCTCGCCACGTATGCAAAGTCCCTGAAAGATCAAGGAAATGGAAGACCATCATAAATCAGGTCAGGAACAGCTCTGGGATAACTGGAAACCACTAATATGGATTTCACAGGAAAGACGAAAGCTGATGGATATATCGACAGACAGATCGCTTCATCGTTCACGCCTCTTGCTGCATTATAACAGAGCAGATTGTTACCGCTGAGAAAAGGGCGGGGTTCTGGCTGCCCACAAGGCCCTGACAGGCAGTGAACAGTAGGAGGCGCTCTGGAGCCATACGGTAAATGCCAACTGAGCCAGTGACTCGTTGTTGGAGACAAATGAACAAAGGACTCCTTGGCCGGAAGCCGGATGCTGTTTATCAGGACAGAACGGTCCCTAATCACCTCCCAGTGTGGGCACGCTCCCTCCCATAAACGGCTGTGATTCCAGCAAAACAGAAACATAAAGCTCTGAACATCTCCCCTATTCTCAGCTGTCTCCTGTATTCCCGCTCCGTGCCTTGAGCTGTCGAGTCTAAGTGGGCATTTCTGACAAAGATAAACAAGCCCTTTTGGGAATCTGCTCACTTTCACGTTACACATCACTGCTTTTTTGATGAGTGACCGATCCTTCATCCCTCACAATTTTAAAACTCCAGATGAGCTAAAAGGGGCGGTTAATTAGCAGTGAGGATGTGGGTCACGAAGTCAACACTCGCACACAAAACATGAGCAAAGGCATGGCAATCGGGGTGTGCGGGGGGGGGGGGGGCGGGTACAAAAATCTAGCGATAATGAGGCGATGAAGACATCTTGGGAAGATCGTTTCGCTATTGATGGCGGGTGGGGGCTTAATGTCAGTGTTAAAGCAGCTGAAATTAAATGCTGGTAATGCAGTTAGTGTGGCGGGGGGTGGGGCTGCAGAATGCGAGTAGTGGCTGGATTGTGCACCTTATGATCAGTGGCGCCCCCCTCCCCCCAGGAACAGAACAGCAGCACATTATTCAGCGGAATAGCGAAGGAGTCGCTGGCTTCTGTCAAATCCCAGCTGGGAGATTCCTGCCGATCGGGAGGGAACACTGAGAGTCGCAAAAGCGGGAAATACGAGAACGAGTCAACGGGGAAAAAGAAAGACACAGAGAAGCAGAAACACCCCCCCAGGGGGCGGGGGAACAGAGGCAGGAGCCTGATGCTGATAAATCTGTCCCGCCAGCCCCCCCGTTTATGAGTCAATTAGCTGCTCATCTCTGCTGCTTAATTGCATGTCCGCGTGCCGGTCGATAGCCAGGCTCAGGGTCAATGTGGCCATTAAAGTGGGCTGTGTCGTCCTGGCGACAGCGCGAGGGTTTCGTGTGTGCGTGTGTGTGTGTGTGTGTGTGTCAGGTCTATATAACAGTAACAGACGGCGATTAATCTACACTCGAGCTGCCGTGGCCAAACCCACACTCGGCCTGGCCGTTACGAGACCTGTCACAGGACAAAGACCGTCATCTGGGGACAGACCTGAAAGACCTCGAAGCTGCTTTATGATACACGCACGTTTTGGTGTTATTAGAAGCACATTCCCCAAACTGCTATATCTCACTTCCCGTTTTATGGGTGGGCTGGAAATTAAAGCTATCAAACACCAACGAAACAAATACACAGCGAAATACCCGCCGCATCAACATAAACATACCTGCATTCCAAACAATCGCATTACGCATAACACTAATTTAATTCGACCAATCAATGTGGTGTTCTTCTCTTAAAGCGATCCTGTCAGAACGCGGAACACAGTGTTTGAAAACAAAGCCCCGTAATCCTGTTTAATGCGGTTCGGGTCGGAGTGACAGCACATTTGAATTTTTGAAAGCGAACATGACCTACTTTTGGGCGGAACGAGCCGCTTTAACACGAAGGCAGCTCGAAATGCACGTTTGAGGACGTATGTGGGGGGGGGGGAATGAATGAAACACAGACATTTAGTGTCAGGTGCCCAAACAGACTGCGTTTCAGCCAAGCCAACGCATCACGGCAGTGGTCAAACGGATTGACGGACAAATAATGAATTGAACAGCGCTGCATTGTGGGCCAAGCGTGACTGGAACTGGGAAAAGGGGCTGAGGCGGTCTCAGGATTTCTCACACCCGAACCATGCCACTTCTCCCAAACCACAAGCAAGGAGCACTGCCCCTCCCCTCCCCTGCCAAACCAATCCCCTGAGACCAATTACATTTCATTTCAGAGCGTGACATGAAAGCTGGTCCCTGGCAGGCAGAGGAGCCGTACTATAAAGGGACCTGGAACCAGAATTCCTACTAGTAAAAAAAAAAATTGTTACAAAAAATCACCCAGAAATCTTTTCAGCAGGGGGCCCCAATCTCACAGCGTTATTAATATATCTGCATGGTTCAAGTTATTGCATCTGGGGCCCCTCCACACCATCCCTAGGGGCCCCCAGAGAGTCGCCCTTCCTGTGTTAATTGGCTCAGGAGTTTAATAATATGTTTAATATATGTTACATTAGGGTCGTTGAACTCTGCAGGGGGCGCCAGCGTTACTTGTTTCCGGAACACGGATGCGTTCCCCGAGACTCACGGCCTGGCTGGACAGTGATGGGACGCTATGGCCCTACTGCGCTCGCTCGGCGTGGCACGGGTGAGAGGGAAGATGGGTACGAGGGGCAGGAAGAACAAAAAACATGAAGCTGACGGATGACGGCGGCATGAGGAGGGAAACACTTTACCTCTCTCTAGGTCCCAGGACAGCAGCGGAGAGAAAAAGAAAGAGAGAGAAGAGTTATTAAAGTTATTAAGGAGAGCGCCGCCCTACAGGCAGCAGACTGCCGTCAGAGAAGAGCCCCCTGGGCAATCTGTGTGGGATCCTCTGCCCATGCCGGAGCCCAGCACTTCGCAGTACGTACCCCTCCACACGCATGGCCTGTACGAGGCAAGGGACACCAGCCCAATCCCCACGTCCAATTAACTCACCCAATATTGACAGAACGGAAAAGTGAAATACCTGAGATTTACGACAGGGGGAGCCGTTGAGAATCATGGAGGATCCTTTGTTTCAAACATGTAAATCATCGGAATCACGTGACCCTTTTATCTTAGAAGAGGAGGGCAAACAGTTTAGCTCTGTTGCCCCTCTGGCAGTCTTGGTAAAGGGTTATTGACAACTTGCTGAGCTTAACCCCATGGCCCTGGGGACAGGGGCTTTGGAGAAGGTTTAGATGAAGATCAACATCCAGCAGCTGGGCTGGAAAGTGCCTCCCCATCAACGCTGTCGGCATGACGCCACCGTGCTGAAATACGCCAGGATGAGCTGGGAATTCTGGGAAAACTCTATCGATGCTCTATGACAATTAGGGCCCGTTTCATTCAACAGGGCCTCCCACACTTCCTGTGTCATCATCAGCTGCCGTGGGGGAACACGCCAGCAGGGGGCGATGTGATCAGCAGCAATGCCCGCTAGTGACATGTGACGTGTGACAAGAGCAGAGAGGGGCCACATCCAGAGAAAGGGTTTCTGGGTAAAAAGGACAACATTAGTAGGAAAAGGCAGGATCATTCGCCTTCCACTGTGTCGTCGTGTGGCTGCTGTACCAGAGGAGCCTGTCAAAGGTGCTTTGTGTTTCTGCATTATGTAACACTTCCCAGGCTTACTTGTGAAGTACTTTTGTGTCTTTCTATAAAGTTACTTGACCAACTGCCTGGCAATTCCTAGGCAACGATATGGCAGCACAAAGCACTTCAGCTAGATACAGTGAATGTCGTCCGTGGCTAAAATCGCAATGAGTCACGCCGGCTGCGACGCTCCTGCTCCGTGTGACGGCGTAGTGTTTGCCATCAGCCTCTTCAGACGAGCGATTTCATAGCCCTGAGAGCGAGAGCCGCAGAAGGTCAAGCTGCAAGTCTGACTGCGAAACCAACCAAAAAGAGCAAAGCAGAAAAATAACAATCATTTAAGCCTGTTTGTGTTGCTGGGAGGCTGTTGTCAAGTGCGGACGTTTAACCTTTGGAGTTCGTATCCACTCAAGATGAATAGGGGTCAGAGGTCGCTGCAGGCTATGGTGGGAACGTGGACCACCGCCATCCCCACCCCTAATTCATCCAGCAGGCAGTGAGACTCCCTCACCCCGCCGGAGGGCCCGCAGCACAAAGCCTGACTCCAGGCCACCTACCCTGGCTCGTCCATCTTCTCTTCTACATCTCGTGCATGAACACTTAGTGGTCACAGCCCCAGGGAATCTGGCATTCCCCAGATCACTGTTCCCAAGGCGCCGTCTATGAGAGCACTGAAGAGCGGTGATCCTCAGCAGACCATGAGCTGGGCCAAGTTGCCGTCCGACACGCCAACTTCCCGAGATCGATGGCTTGGCTCTCTATCCCATTATTTTCTGGGAGTGCTGAGAAGCTCAGCGTCTAAATGCTTCCGTCTTGGCTTGCTGCAATAAACATCCCCTCCCCAGAGGGCCTCCAGTGTCTTTCGCTTGCCTTGATTAATATTCTGCTGCACCATCTCTGACCCTCAATGCCAAATGAGAACCTGGACAGGGCATCCGTCATCAAGTCTGGGGTCTGATTTCACCAATAACGTGCAAGGACGCTAACGTTAAAAAAACCCTACGATGCTAATGGTTAGCCGGTCACAACAGAGGGAGAGATTGCTGACACTAAAAGACCCTACGATGCTAACGGTTGGCCTGTCACAACAGACAGGGAGAGAATGCTAATGCTAAAAAAATCTGTATGATGCTAACAGTTGGCCTGTCGCAATAGACAGGGAGAGGATGCTAATGCTAAAAAATCAGTACAATGCTAACAGTTCGCCTGTCACAACAGACAGGGAGCGGATGCTAATGCTAAAAAATCCCTGTCACACAGCTCATGAATATAATTGGATTGATGTGCCTTGCTGTATAACTCAAGTAATTAGCCCAGCCTGCACACTTGTAAATATTAGACCACCAATTGCAGGGTCACAATCAGTGAGGTGATGAGGGAAATGGCTCAGATGCCATTACCGAACAGATTCGATGCTCATTTCTTATAAAAACTGTCATGAGACCATAAGCTACAGTGAGACTTACGCAGGGATCAAGGCGGTCAAACTCAAGGTTATTAAAAACGGAGTTTAACCGGAGCAAACAACAGAAGAGCGGAGGGAATGCCATGGGGGGCCCCTTCCTGCCCCCCCCCACACACACACATGTCCAGGCCATGAGGGGAGACCAGAGGAATGCCCCACCCCATGTCAAGGTGCTGGGGGTAGCAGTAGGCCTCGACCACACGGTCAAAGGCCAGAGCACAGTCCATAGTGTCTCCTCATAATGCCTTAATACATCATGTCTTTATTAAATCCTTTGTTGGGTGAGAGGGGGGGGATCCTATTCTAAGCCTGTCACCGACCAGAGGCCCAATTTCATCTCTGTCCGGTGTGATCCACGTAGCCCCCCAAAGGTCAGGATATTGGAAACATGCTAACGTGGCTCTTTCCGATCGATGCGACTCCCCCGCCCCGAACGTGAATCAGCATGGCTGATGGCCTTTGTTTAATTTTATTCTTTAGCAGTGTGGGGGGAGGGTGTTCTCGCCTCGCTAAATGGGGAGAACATCACGACAAATTTAGGTCCCGGATCCCCCCCACCCACCATCTGATAATTGTCGTCTTTCCCCTGCGCCCCCCACCAACGCCCTCTGGTTCTGCACAATCTGCCCTCCCCCACCTCTCCCCAGGGAAATGACATCAGGGCTGGAGATGGAGGAAGTGGCACACCGTGAGCGATGCGGGATCGACACTTCATAGGCGCCGCCGTGACCAGAGGCTGAGTCCCGTTAGCTGGATTCAGCGAGTCACTTAATTACGACAAAACGGCCACGAGCCACAGCGACCATTCCGAGCCGGATCTCGATTCGGTCAAACATCCAATACGGCGAGGCGGGTGGCCGCTCCCACTGCGAGGCATGTTTAAGGCTTGAAACAGCGCCACCTGCAGGTGTCCGTGATGAAACCTCGAGGCCAAAATTGTGCCGGCGGATGCGGCAGGTTAGAGGGAGACTTCCTGACAATACTCATTCTGATCACTGGGGGGACACGGGTCAAGGGAGGGCCTCCACGGCAAGAGGACTCAGCATTCAAGCGGAAAAAGGGAGGATCGACAAAGAAATAAAGCTAAAAAAGGATAATGATCATCTAGACACTGAGCTGTAGTGCTGATAATTCATATGCCGTACAACACCTCGATTAACCCAAGAGTGTGCCCCCAATCTCAGCTCATTAGCGCCACCAGGTGACGGGTCATGGTCTTCAGCGGGTCTCACAAATGCCGGACGCATCTGTGCCAGCCCACGTGCGTTCGGGGGGTGCACAGGACACACGGGGTACACGCACAGGAACAAAGACACGCGCACACAACACACACACGCACACACGCGTGCGCACGCACACACAACACACACACGCACACACGCGTGCGCGCACACACACACGCACACAACACACGCACGCACACACGCGTGCGCGCACACACACACACACATGCAAACACACGCATACACAACACACGCACGCACACACATGTGCGCGCACACAGACACACACATGCAAACACACGCACAGGACCACAAGTGACACGGGTCACTGTCATTGTTAACAGCAGATATTTTTCTAATGTGTTGGTAGTCAATGGCTTGAGTGTCTCTTCTAAGTAACCAGGATTACCAAGACCCAGCTAATGCAACCAGTAAACCACTCCTTTACTACCAATTCCAGGGGGCTCGAGATTTCATCCCCCAAGTCCACCCCCCCCACCAGCTAGTCTGAGGCTTAGGGGGGCAGGCATGGGTGAGGCTGACTCATAGTGCGGCCCCACCAGACAAACTGAGGTCACGGCAGCTCAGTGATCCCCCCCCTTGAGATCAGCAGAGAGCCTCCACCTGCAGCTCAGATTATCTGAAAGAGCCTCACGCTGTGGTGCAGCTCAGTGAGACCCCAGACCCCACCCTCCGCATCCTCACAGACCCCCCCTCCTCCTCGCCCTCCATACGTACAGGGTGTAGCCCAGGCAGCGCTAACGTGCTTCAGCCCGGATCGCGATGTGCTGCTGTGTAAGACCTGCGTAACCGTGCAACACTGGCCATTCTGTGCGCTCTTATTGTTTATTGTTGTTTAGTATTTATTGCTACTGTCTAGTAGTTTAAATGCCTGATTTATTGCCTAAATGTGTGTGTTATGGTACTGTAAACCTGCAATATCCATCAGGATTAACCAAGTATCCATCCATCCATCCATCCATCAACACTGTTCCTTGTGATCGATGTGCATTAGCATTTAGCCACAGCAGCTGCTAACCCTCCGAGCCAAATCCAACACACACAAGATGGAGAAGCGAGAGACAGAAGCTCCACGCAGCTTACAGGGCTGACAGGAGCTTAGCAGAGCGACTATATGCGACCGCCGCTCTGCCTCTCGGAGGACGAGCCCGTCTCCCAACATCCCCTCCAGGAGGGGGGGTGGCCGGCATCGCCTCCACCTTCAAAGCTAAAGCCAGCCCCCCCCAGGGTGCTATAGAGCGGCCTGTCTGGAGACGCACACGAGCCTCCCTCCGTCTCCTGGCGCCCGTGGCAGGAGTGACTGAAACAGGAGACCGTGGGATTTGAAATAGTGGGGATAAAAAACAGAAAGACAGGCATTTTTAATTATCTGCGACTGAAAATCAGCTGTGACCAGATGTAACATGACCTAGGGGGAGATATAAGACATGAGCAGGGACAGCACCCCCCAGGGGTCAATGTCGGAAAGGCAGGTGGGCCCCTTAAGTAATCCACATGTTAATTAGTGGCTGATAAGTGACTGGCCAATGGGAGAGGAGAGACTAATGTCATCGGCATGGAGACAGAGTGAGGATGAGTGGTCCCAGTGGTACTGGGGGGCTAACTGGGAGCCCCTCCCTCAGACAGGGGAGGGGGAGACGGAGGATGCCGGGTCAGTGAGCTAAGGAGTTAAAGGAAAAGAGCATCTGGAGGAAGAGAGGACCTAAAGGAGGCGAGGAACTAGAGGAGGAGAGAAGGTAACAGAGGAAAGAAAGAAACTAAAGAAAGAGAGAATGAGAGAAGAAAAAGGAGGCGAGAAACTAAAGGAGGAGAAGAAAGAAGGAGAAGAAAAAGGAACTAAAGGAGAAAATCTAAAGAAGGAAAGAAGGTAAAGGAGGATAGAAACTAAAGGAGGAGAGAAGGTAAAGGAGGAGAGAAACTAGAGAAGGGAAGCGAAAAAGAAAATAAGCTAAAGAAGGAGATAATGTGATGGTGAAGATAAGCTAATGGAAAAATGGCCAAAGGTGGAGAGAACATCAGGGTAGGAGGGTCCAGTGAGAGTATCGGGGTGGGGGGGAAGCAGAGAGCCGGGGCTTGTTAAACAATGAAAGGTTAACGATGCGGGGGGGCATGTCTGGCCCCACTCAGCCACCCACAATCCGGCATTCATGTCCGGAAATGTCAAGGGTACAATGGCAGGCGTGAAGACCGTGGTGAGGAATACTGGGGAAAATGCCAGGGAAGGGAATAGGGGGGAGGAATGTCTAATTGAATAGTGACCCCGAGCATCTCTATTCTGCTATGACATGAGCAAGGTGAGACCCCCCACCCACCCCGGAGATGCAAGAACAGCAGATCGAGTCGCAAACCCATCTCCACGTGGTTCACACAGAAGTCTGAGGCTCCCCATTAGATCTCCCTCCAAATGCTCTGCTAACTTTTGAAAGTGATAAATGTGTCTCAGATCCTCTGGAGACTCTGTCTTTCAAAAATCACGGTGACAGGGGAACGTTTCAAACAAAGACCCGCACGGGAAGGAGGTGAGGCAGCCTCTCAGGGTCACGCCTCAGCCTCCACTACCTCTCTCTAATGCCTGCAGTGACGACCTGCTAAATTAATTAATGGTGACAACAAAAAAGCATTTATGAGTGTCCGACACATTACTTCAAAGAGAGACAAACCTCAGGGTGGCGTGAAATTAAATCTGACGGACACATTGAGCCGTTCAGGGATTCGCTTTCATTTCAAGTTTGCTCTCATTATTCCCACGACATCGCCGGGACACCCTGGGGATTCCTGAAGGAGCGGGACGCCTCTCCCCACCGCAGCGGCGCTATGCCACCCAGCATCCCCCACGGCAAAGCCGGAGGAGCCCATCTGGCCGCTGCCGTGACTCGGCATGTGAAAGTCCACGTGAACAGACAAAGGTGCCAAAACAACACGCTGCACGCTTAGCGACAGCGCTAAAGCCCGGGCTGGGCGCACTGGTGGCTCTGAGGACCGGCGGGGAGGGGGGGACAACAGGAGTTCCCTTTTTTTTTTACTGTCTGAACTATAGG
The DNA here is from genome assembly GCA_026781145.1 of Hippopotamyrus pictus. Classification (NCBI taxonomy): domain Eukaryota; kingdom Metazoa; phylum Chordata; class Actinopteri; order Osteoglossiformes; family Mormyridae; genus Hippopotamyrus; species Hippopotamyrus pictus. The sequence goes on from JAODLC010000015.1 coordinate 3,961,038, forward strand.
CCCTGATTCAGCACCCCAGCCCCTCCCCCCCCCCAGCATGCAGAGGTTACTCACTGCGCGTGGGGCAGATGTTAGCATTCCCGCATTAGCGTCCCTCCGCCAGGTCCTCCGCCGCGCCACGACTCCTCTCCTCTCGGCCTGCCTGCTTTCCCTCTTTTTCTCTTTCCACAAACTGCCCCCCCACCAGCCTCTCCTCCTCCTCCCCACGATCAGCCCCTCCCTCCCTTGCTCCTGTGCCCAGCTCGGCTCTGACAGACCCCCGACCCGCTTCCTCCACGCCGTGCCGGTGTCGCTGGCTGCGGCGAGTAGGGGAGAGAGGGAGATGCCGGTCGGGGGGGAGGGGGGGGTTGTAGAGAGAGAGAAAGAGAGAGAGAGAGAGAATGGGAGGGGGAGGGGCAGGGAGAAGCCCAATACAGAGCAGAATACTGACAGTCGCTTTAACCGGCTGCACTGCTAGACATCCAACAGCAGAAAGGAAGCAGAACACAGGGGAAACAGACACACTTAGAGATAGATATGCGTGCACACACACACACACACACACACACACACACACACACACTCACTCATACGCACACACACATCAC
>JAODLC010000015.1:3961724-3972669 GCA_026781145.1 Hippopotamyrus pictus
ACACACACACGCACAGACACACACACTCTCTCACACACACACACACACACACACACACACACACACACAGGCAGAGACACACAGACTCACACACACACACCTCTATAGGCAGACAGACAGACAGACACACACTCACACAAAAACATACATACAGATTAACACACTTCTACATACAGTCCTACAAACTGAGAACCTTTAATAGAAAGATGCAAAAAAATGACAGGAAAATTGAAAAGGGATGTAACTTCCTCAGTGAATAATCCTCTCCTTTTAATCATCCATCCTATATTCCATATCAGCTCTCCTGCCATCGCATTCTGCATCTCATTAAGTTTGAATAAATAAGGATTATCTAGGCTCTGAGTGGCCCTGCTTCCTGCCTTTAATGTCACAGGTAAAGTGGAGGCACCAACATGCCAAAGAATTACACCAGACTCTAGCCTGACACTCCCATTTCTGTTGAATTCAAAAAGACCGTTTGCACCCCAGATACCAGAGGGATTTCTGTTAAGTTTTAACTAGTAAACAGACTGTAATCATCACCATTGCTGTAATCCGTTATCTTCAGTATCAATATGAGATTTATTTAATTAGGGGATACTTTCATCCAGGGCCCAGCATTTGGTACCCGAGGGCAGTCGGGTTCAGGGCCCAGCGTCCGGTACCCGGGGGCACTCGGGTTCAGGGCCCAGCGTCCGGTACCCGGGGGCAGTCGGGTTCAGGGTTCAGCTTCCGGTACCCGGGGGCAGTCGGGTTCAGGGCCCAATGTCTGGTACCTGGGGGCAATCGGTTCAGGGCTCATTGCTGATACAATTATGCCACAGTCTTCTGCACATGGGCACAAACCCCAGACCTACTGTTACACCATTATAATTTATCATGTCAATATCATAACCATTATCTGTACTCTGATCTGCCATCATCATGGTTGGGTTCCGCCATCAGTACAAACTGTGACCATCACCCTAGAATAACCAACATGGTTCATATTATCTATGGTCATTGTTCATCGATCATCATAGATACAAACACATTCTGTCCTCATCGCCACCACCACCATCATCTCTCACTACCCCCTTGCTCACCTTGACATCTGAGGGTGTGAGGAGGACCCAGCAGCGGCATGGCTACCTGCTGCCAACCACCAGCTTGTGCCAGGCTCTGTATTGGCGTGCCGTCGTTTCTGATCACCACAATCGCTTGTGCAGCTTCCACTTCTGTCGTCATGCCACTCCAGCATGAATATGAAGAAAACGCAGTCGAAGCGGCTAAAGGTGCTTTAGTGCGGAGAGGAAAACAGCTGGGCGGATGATTTCATTTCTATAGCAGCGGAGGATCGACGGCACTATCTGATTATGAGAACGGAGCCCTGGTGTCTCAGTACCTGAGAGTATGTGTGTATAATATACATTTATACACATTTAGTTAGCAAATGCCTTTATGCAAAGCCACACACCAGGGTTAAGGGTCTAACCCCGAGGTACTAACCTGAGCGCTAAGCTACAGAGCTACACACCAGGGTTAAAGGTCTGACCCCAAGGTACTAACCTGAGCGCTAACGTACAGAGCCACGCACCAGGATTAAGGGTCTAACCCTGAGGTACTAACCTGAGCGCTAACCTACAGAGCCACGCACCAGGGTTAAGGGTCTAACCCCGAGGTACTAACCTGAGAGCTAACCTACAGAGCCACGCACCTGGGTTAAGGGTCTAACCCCGAGGTATTAACCTGAGCGTTAACCTACAGAGCCAAACACCATCCCCTACAAAAGCAGGCTATTGGCTACCACAGGAAAACAGCAGCAAACCGCTCTCTGTCTTGAAGTATAGCTACGTTTACAGGGAGGAGGAGGTAAGGAGCACACTGATACAGTGCATACCACACGACGAACCACCTTAGGGATGAGGAAATGAATGCAGCCAATGACACCTCAGCACCACACTGACTGAAGTAGAATGGAACAGTGTGAAGTGCCAATCCTGCCACCAACCCCCCCAATTTTCCCGGTGACTTGGAGGACCTGCTTGCAGGGCTGGATGTTGGTTAACGTCACACCCGGGATGGAGCAACGGCAGGTTAAGGAACTTGCTCAAGGGCCCAAAGGAGTAGAATCAGATTGCTGGCACAGATACCTGGTCTCAGAGCTGCCACTTGGCCTCAAGGCTAATGAAGAAATCCTACCTGCCAGCTTAATATTGATGGTCTACATGTGAAGCATGTATTCTGTCCTCATATCGGGGTGACATATCTTTGTGCTAAAGGGCTGCCTGTAACGCCTCAGACAGATGTAACCACCAATTAAGACTAATTCAATTATATTGATATAAAACCAGTCATTTTAATGGTCTGGGAATTGCAGAATGTAAACATTCAGAAACTTTAAGTGCAAAACAAGAAGGCCATTTATGAATAATATATATGGCTATATAGATAACACTTAAAAATAAGGTGAATGACAGTGCAAACTGATACTATGACGTCAATTTCAAAATGCAGGGGAGTAGACACCTAATGACAGCTCAGGTACGAGGATGAGATGGAGGGAATTTCCCATGTGTGGAGAGTGCAGCTATTGACCCACAAATAACAGATGTGTGTTACACACACACCTCTACGTAAGACTTCCACAATGACTAACTCTTGCAAATCTAAAAATACCTCACTCAGAGGAAAAACTTTCATAGGATTAAAACAACAGTAAGATAAAACTTTGCCTGTTGCGAAGAACACAGAACAGCAAGACATCAACTCAGACGACCAAAAAATCCCAACTGGTAGGACGGTAGGACATCGACTCAGAGGAGAGGAGAATGCTAGATAAGAGGACAGTGGGACATCAACTCGTAGTACAGCAGAACACCAGCTGATAGGATGGTGGGACATCGATTCAGAGGACAATGGGACATCAACGCGGAGAACAGCAGAATGCTAGCTGATAGGAAAATGGGACATCAACTCGGAGAACAGCAGAATGCTAGCTGATAAGACAATGGGACATCAACTCAGAGAACAGCAGAATGCTAGCTGATAGGACAGTGGGACATCAACTCGGAGAACAGCAGAATGCTAGCTGATAGGACAGTGGGACATCAACTCGGAAAACAGCAGAATACTGGCTCAGATGACAGTGAGCGGGACATTGACTCAGAGGACAGTGGGACATTGACTCAGGACAGTGGGACACTGACTCAGAGGACAGCGGAACACTGGCTCAGAGGACAGCGGGACATTGACTCAGAGGGCAACAGAACGCTGACTCAGAGGACAGCGGGACATTGACTCAGGACAGTGGGACATTGACTCAGAGGAAAGTGGGACATTGGCTCAGAGGACAGCGGGACATTGACTCAGAGGACAGCGGGACATTGGCTCAGAGGACAGTGGGACATTGGCTCAGAGGACAGTGGGACATTGGCTCAGAGGACAGCGGGACATTGACTCAAAGGACAGCGGGACATTGACTCAGAGGACAGCGGGACATTGACTCAGAGGACAGCAGAATGCTAGCTCAGAGGACAGTGGGACCCAGGTAGTCCTCTATAGGGAACTTCACCAGTTGCTCTGTATCCCCCCGGAGAGACACACAAATGTGATACTGTGCTGTGGCCAGAATAGAACTCCTCCCCTCACCGCGCTCAGTGAGTGCACGATCTCCCCCAGGTACCCTAGAGGAGCCACAGGTAGCCAGCAGGCAGAGCTGATTAATGTGTGCTGCCATCTGCTGGACTGGATCAGAAACATACAGAGTTTGAGCCTGAACTGCTGACCAGTCTGTGCTGGTGAACCCCCCCCCATTGCCCCAGAAACTCAGGGGAAGGGGGGTGGAGTAGCAGATACTGGGCGCCAGCAGCTCTATCATTACATTTACTCTTATTGTTCCATGAAGACTAAATGTTATGAGAAAAGATAAGTCAGACACTGGGCTGCATTCTGGCAGCACATCTGGATGGAGATTATTGCTGGCTGCTCCTGGTGGTCAGGCGGTCAGGAGGTCAGGAGATGGGGAGTGCACACACACACGCACACACACAAACATACACGCACACACACAAATACACACACAAACACACACACATGCACACATTGCCAAGAAAATTGGAAGGGGGGGGCTTGAGAAAAGGTGGCTCTGTGACAGCCGGTGACACACTGACCTCCCGCTACCCCCCCAAGGGGTTGGAGACTGACACACCTATCTCTGAGCGGAGCCTTGGGTAGGTCTGACTGGTCGGCAGGTGGCTTCCTGACCGGCATGGCCCACAGTGCTCCCCCGGCCCCCCTGAGAGGGCACGGGGGTCACCTGCTCTCCAAATGCCCCCAACTCTACTGCCCCAGAAACCCCTGGGAGGAGAGGAGATACAGGGGCAGGCAGTCTCACACACAGACACAGACACACAGCCTGACATCAACAGCAGAAACAAGACAAAAGAAGGGAAACACCCCCTCAGATCTGTCATGAGGAGACAAGGCTGGGGGCAGCCTAGCTCTCCATTAGTGCCTCTCTGTCGCTCTCCTCGTTGCCTGAAGGTGAGGCTCTGTGTCCGCTGTGCCCCCCGCTGCCCAGAGCCTGCATCGGCAAACCCCCCCCCCCCAGCAGCTGGCAGCCCCCCCGCAAATTGCTCAGGCCGCTGAAACATGAATAATGAATTTACTTTCTCATGGTGTCCTCATACTCCAGTGGGACGAAGGAGAATGACTGACAGACGGTCTAAAAATACCTCCTCAAAAAGGGGCATGCAATCTGTCAGCAGCCTCTCTGGGCAGCCAGTGATACAGCTCAGGGGCACACACACAGTCACACACACACAGTCACACACACACACACACACACACACACACACACACACACACACACACACACACACACACACACACACACACACACACAGTCACACACACACACACACACACACACAGTCTCCCCCAGCATGGCAGCAGACTCCTAATATAGAGGCATGATTTCACCCCCCCAAGAAACTGACAGCTCATCCCTCCTTCATCATGTAGACCAGGCCTACACCACCCCCCACCCCCCGCTGCTAGCTCTTCATCGCCCGTCCACCCGCCCCCCCCATCCGACCCCCCTGTCAGGTGTAAGGTGCCACAGGCGGCTAAATTCAGCGCGGCCACAAAACCAGGAGCGAAAACTAATCCCTGCTGTATTTTCAGGGATACGCATCCCCCCTCCACGCCACCCCCTGGGTAGTAATGGCAGTGTGGCTCGATAAAGCCCTGCCCACAGTTCGATATGACCCCCCCTCCCAAACCTGAGATGCCACACGGTACATGACCTTTCACCCTGCCCGGCTGCCATAGCAACAAAGTGGCCTTCCCGAAGGTGCAAACTCGTCGCTCCGTGACGGTTTAACGTGACAATGACGCGCCAGTGACAAAAAGGAAGACCGCCAGCAGAGGTCGGCACCGCCTGGAGATGTGCAAATCGTTTAAAAAAAAATTATCGGATGAGTAATGATGTCATAAGGCGCCAATTACGCTTAGATTAGTTTTTCGTAACAGACACTGCAATTAGCCAAACAGCAAAGGCATTTCCGGCCCCCAATTAGGAGAAGCCACTCGCACAGAGCGATGAGCCCGGCACATTTCCCATGATGCACTTAGGCCTTTGGCCACACCGCAGCGAGACGAGCCTGTAGTGTAACACGGGAGGACGGGCAGCTGACAGCTGTGCTTGCCGGCCACAATCACAGATGCGCGTCTCAGGGAAAAAAAACTCCTATTTCTCGGTGTGGCTTTCACCACTAGGGGGCTTCCGGTCGAGGCTCTCAGGGATTGTCTTAAGGGCAGAGCACAGAAACAAAAAGGAAATTCTATTCTGTCCGTGGTGGGGCGGGGGATGCACCCCGGCTGAGTGGGAGACTCCCCCCCCCGGGTGCCTTCAGCCCCTGGTCCAACACGCCACCGTCCTTCAGTTACGGTGACACACACACGTACACACACACACACACACACACACGTACACACACACACACACACACACACACCACAGCTCAGCACTCCAGCTTTCACCCCCGTGACAGTCGCATCTGGGGCTTATCTGTCGTCCCAGTAAACAAAGCCACACCTTGGAGCCGCGGAGAAAGTCAGATGACACTTTTCCTAAGGACAGGCGTGTGGCATTTAGCCTCGGGGCCGTGCGACGGCCGCGATGAAAAGGGCTGCATCTTCAGCACAAGTTCTCTGAGTCGAGGTGGCAGATGAATTCAGCACCGAGCATCATATCAAATAAAAAAACGAATATAACATTTTCCTAAGCTGTGGAAAAGCTGTGTGATACGAATGGCCACGTTGCAAGCTCAGGAAACAATAATTAAATTTACGGTCAGAAACCTGCATGAGATGTAAATACTACGTGGGCCCTAAACGGCAACCCTGCATTGATGAGTCAGGCCTCGCAGGCTCCCTCTGGTGTTGGACCGACTAAACTGCGTCCACCGCAGGGACAATGATGATGACCCATGATATTCTGCTGCTCTCCTGCTGTCCGGACGTACCCTCTGAACTCAGGATTCAGAAGGGACTTTCGGATCGATGTTGGGATTAGGGTTTTGCCCAAAGAAATGATTGGAAGGTCACCATTTAGATATGTACGCCAATGTGTGTGTGTGTGTGGTACTACCATTGTTGTATATTTATATTACCATCTTAAGCTCCCCTGGAAAGACAGCATGACTCTCCTGGATCCTCTGTTATGCACAAGGGCCCTTCTTCAGTGGCAGCGGCCATGCCCTCCCACATCAGCGTTAGCATGTACGCTAAACACCCCATGCAGGAAAGACGAGCAAGGGAACAGCCCAACAGGGAAGTGCGCTCTCCCCATAAGCAGTAAGAATCTGATAACGGGACAGTGAAGGAGCAGGAGGGAGGGGGGGCTTTGTCCAGGGACCAGCCCATCCAATCAGATGGGGCGGGGCTTTGTCTAGGGACCGGCCCATCCAATCAGGTTGTGCCTTTAATCTGAGCTCACTCAAACTTAATTGTAGTTTATTGATTATCAGGTTTCCGACCGCTGATTACCGCAGTAAGTTAAAACGGGCCACTGCTCACTGATCTGGCGGAGCTTCAACGGATGAGGCCCCCCCCAGGAGAGGGGACAGGTGTGGGGGGGGTAGCATTTAGGAAGCTATCAGCCTGAGCAAACAGTCAAGCTGGGCAAACAGAGAGGAACATGTCTCAATCAGAGGAAGATTCTCTGCCGCAGAGTTTGCTGCTACTCACCACTTGGGTGTGGCAGAGGGACACGGCGGTGAAGGGCAGTGCGACGTCCTGGAGGACACACCGACTCAGGTAGTGCCCTCTAATTGCTCACAAACTGCGCCCTCGCAGTTTTATAAGCCTGGAACGTCGCAGCCTCGCAATAAAACAACGGCACTAAAACGAAATCACGCAGCCTGCGGGACATTTCGAGGTTTATGCGATAATTGAAGGAAACCGAATTTCCTGGGGGCGGAGAGCGGGCCACGTTTGGAGGCGAAGGAGAAGCTCTCGCAGTGACCGGGCCGTCACAGAACCACCCTTTAGCGGACGGATCCGCATTCCCAGCTTCCCTGTAATACCGGAAGCGGAAGAATTCAGTGTTGGGGGGGATCCGTAAAGGCACAGGGATGGCCCCAGGCAAACTAAGCCGGGGGGGGGGGGGGGGTGTGAGGCATGGTGGGGGAGCCACCAGCAAACGACACCACACTATCAAAGGCCCCAACCCCCCAGTCGCCAGTTCCGCCAGAATGCTCACCTCGCACCTCATTTACAGCTCACGAGTCTGTTCTGGCTCCATATCTCACTTCCCCACCCCCACAACATTTTAATATTGCAGTAAAAGCTGCAGTTTCATTTAAGACCATAACCTTCATGAGCAGGCATGAGTAGTGATCGTCTGTGGTCAACTGGGGGCCCATGATCTCAGGGGCCCCACGCAGACGCGTGGTCTGAGCGATGGTGATCACGGCTGCTGGGAAGATGCAACCAAAATGGCAGCAAGCCCCCCTCCTTCCTGATGCCCTCATTAGTTAAACCCTCTCGAGCACTGAAGGAAAAAAAAAAAAAGAAAACACAGCAAGAGGCAATTTGTTAAACGGGGGCCAGATCGATGGCGGACCCATGAGGGGGATTTAGAAGACAGATAACACGTACCCAGGGCCCCGGGGGCGCAGAGAGACGCAGGATGTCAGCAAAGCTTAGCGCACAGGGCCGAGATCTCGACACGGAGCAGGAGTCCCACAGAGGAAAAGCGGGCCAGAAACGGAGCAGGCGGGTCTGGGGGCCGCCGGACTGACCTGCCGTTGTCTCGGCCCACGCCCCAGACGCGGATGCTGACGATGGGCTGTGAGTGCAGCACAGTGCGGTCCAGGGGGTCCACCAGGTTCAGCAGGTTGTTCTCTAGCACCAGGTACATGTCTTTGCCCTGAGGACGACACAGGAACGTGGGGTCAAAGGTCACACGGCCTGGCAGCTGCTGGGGCCAAGCTCACAGTCACAAAGCAAAACAACTCACAAAGGACCGAAGCGACCAGCCGCCCAGAATCATTAAAGCACTCATCCTGCTCAAAGTTACAGAGGGGCCTGGAGCCTATTCCAGCCGGCACCGGGTACGAGCAAATCGCAGACAGCATGCCAGTCCATCGCATGGCACATACACGCAGGGGCGGAGCTAAGGGTGGGGCAGGCGGGGCCGCCCTCCCGGGTCCGAGCCCTCCCCTGGATAGTAGAGCCCTCTCCCAAGCCAAAAGAATTCCCTCCCATATGAACCCCCTCACATGAAGTTAAACTAATACAGCCATTCTAAAGCTTTTGATAGCTGGAACATACTTTTTGCTACATGATTTTGACTTGAAATTTTATGTATCTGTCATTTTTACTATACATTATTATTATGGTGGGTGTATGGTGTAATTTTAGAAAAAAAACCTGTAAAATCCCTACAACAAACTTAAAATATAATACACAGTAATGTCTTGAAGTCAAACTAAGCTGTTCCTTTTGTATTTAATGGTTTTCCGTTTGAGGAATTTGCAAAAAACTGCAGTGCATGATGGGTAGGATCTAAAGGCTGTCTAACGTCCTCGTCAGTCTGACGGCTGTTGCGTTGCGTATGTTGGTCCAGAAAGTAGTTCGATTTCGCCATGTAGGCTACGTTCTTAAAAACTGCTTTTTGTTGGATGTAGCCCGATTATATGCTGTGAGCCTTTTAATTTGTTTGTTTACAGTTTCGCCAGGTAGGCTACCTTCTTTAAACTACATTTTGTTAGACTACATATTTCGAGATGTTATATTGTAGTCTTTGTAAATATATGTATATAGTTTAGCCTAACCCAGCCACGTAAGGGAGCAAGCCAGCTCAACTAGATGCTGGTCCCAAGCCCGGGAAATATGTGGTTGTATAAATAAATGCGTTAAAGTAGGTTAATGATTCTGTGCTGTCTAAATTGTATAAAAAGTTAGGCTACATGACATTTGAATGGGCTATACCCGGAGGCATGAACGCATTATGAGAATAAGAAAGATGGTGCGTGCACACTAATTAACCTATACCCTATTCACTTAGACAATACACTGTAATTTTTGCAACAAAAATGGTTAAGATGGGCAGGCAGCTGGAGGTGGAATTTTTGTCCTTGGTAAAACCCTGACGGTCTCCACACTGGTAACAACATTGTTTTCTAGGCATAGCCAAACAAATCTCCTCCTGTCTAAAAAGGCTTAGAAAACGCAATTTAGCCACTAAAACTTTACAGTTTTTGTGCGGGACAGTCGAAGTTTTTGGTGTCTTGCACCCATACTTTAAAACTCGTTTCAGCACCGCCACATATACGTATGCGCGCGTGTGCGCGGGAGGGGGGATGTTTTGCCCCGGGGTCTTGTGTGCAGTTGTTCGGCCCCTGCATACACGCAATACTCTGGGTGGTTTATGACCTCAGTTAGCATGACTGCATGTCTTTGGACTGCAGGAAAAAAAAAACCCACGTGACTTGGGGAGAACATGCAACCTCCACACACACCCAGCAGGGGGCAGTGCTCGAACCTCTGACCCTGGAGGTGCGAGTCCTCAGTGTTGCCCAGCAAAACCAAGCAAGGTGAAACTGCTCAACAGCATCCGATTCTTTCTTGGAAGAACAGAAAACAGGACAGGCTGAAGTAACTGCCCATAGTAGTATTTCACTATCAGCCTGTTTATTAATGTAGAGAGGAGTTTATTTAAAGGTATGGCATCCGCCACGGGCGATGGGGGGGACTCATGAATATTTAAACGCTCAAAGTGGTCCTTAAGCGGTAAAGATTTTAAACCAACCACATTCATTCATTTGGGAGGCTTTCCCAAAAACGGGGCCTTAAAAGACCCCACTCCTCAGGAGGCTTCCCCATCAGCCCGGAACCTTCCAGATGGCACCTAAAGGGGCCACGTTAAATTAATGGCCCTCGTTTTGGCACTCCCCCACCAAAATTAAATGTTCCATGCTGTGTTGTCTGAAGCAGGCCGGTGCTGGGGGTCGGAGGGTGTGCGCTTATTGCCTGTGGACGCCAGGTGTGTCTGACGGCTGCAGCTGGCCAGCAGGATGCTCTGTCCTGATCTAATGGACGGTTCTCCTTGGAAACTGCAGATGTGGGAAACTGGCGCCTGTCTTTAAAAGAGCTGACATTTAAATGAGGATCCACAAATGTTAACGAAGGGTGACAGAGAGGAGGAGCCCACTGAAGCGGTTTGGGGCCCGTGGAAACAGGTATTTAAGTTTAATTTATTGTTTTCATCAAAATGGAACATATTATTTATTACCAGTGCTGAAAACTAACAATTTAGCATATTACAAGTGCAAAACGCTAATGGGGTAGCACATTACCAGCACCTAACGCTAAGGGATTAGCACATTACCAGCACCTAACGCTAAGGGATTAGCACATTACCAGCACCTAACGCTAAGGGATTAGCACATTACCA
>JAODLC010000015.1:4010995-4024651 GCA_026781145.1 Hippopotamyrus pictus
AAACAGCTGGATGAGTCTTTCAGTCAAGGAAACAAACCAGTCAAAGCACAAGAAGAGCTGAACTATTTAGCAGAGCATAGGAGCCTTTCAGTTTGAAAGTAGTTCGTAAAACCCGAAGTAGCTCAAAGTGTCCTCCCTGACATGGATTATCTGGTCACCCTAGTCTGATCTCAAAGTGTGCAAACTCAACTGGAAGCAAAGCAAAGTCAAAAGTTTCCAAACAAAGAGCTAATCTCTCAGACACACCTGAACGTGCTCCTCTTACACACATTACGGATCACCGAGGTGTAATGCACACCCGTATTACTGTGAACGATAAAAAAAAATACAACGCATTATTTCATTATTTCTGTCAGCTTCAGAGCTTTAGCATTTGCATCCTCGTAACAGAGCTAAAAACACTCATCTCTCCCCTTTCAGCAGAAATGCAGTTTCCATCAGCACCCAAAATGAGTTGGTGTCCCTCACATATTATGACACACACTACAGTGGGCCCATCAGTCTCTGCAGTCTTAAGATAAGCCCCTTTCAAAAGAGCTATGCAGCACTGGGTTAGCCTCCCACATCTACTCCATGCCATACTGGGTGAAATTATTAACTAATTTCAAAAAAAGTGTTTCCACAAGCATGGCTTTCCATGGCTCCAGAGCAGTGGGGAGCTTCCATCGTGCGATTCATGTTACAAATCCCACACGAGTAAAACTTCCAGTCGTAAGTCTATTATTGGGGAAGCAAGTGGGTCACAGGCAGTGGCGAGAGAGAGCATGACAGACAGGTGCGAGTAAGACAATAATGCATTCTGGCACATTCCACCCGCCGTGTCCATCTCCGTGCGCTCGACGAGGGAAGAGGCGGCCTTACACTTGGCTGATGACTCATTCTTCATTTAAACATAACATTTCGATATGAGCCAAAGAACATTTCACATGCAAACTTTAAAATGTACGCATTAATTTGCATGCTTCTAGATTGCATTAGGCTTTGGTCATTTTTTCCATTTCGCAGGAGAAAATTAGTGTTGCACCGCTGGGTGAGCGTCTCTCCGTCCAGAGACTGTAAACATGGGCGCTGTGCCGGCAGACATGGGAAGCCAGTGGCTGGCGAGCTCCAGCAGACGTAGCCTGCAGAACCAAAGCTGGCGCGTGAAGATCTCGCAAAGTTCACGTAAGACCACCAGAGCTTATGGCAGCTTTGGGAGTAGGGTTAGGGAGGAGCCAGCTCCGGGTTTCCATCACGGCACACGTGCGGCAGGCCGCTGTGGATGCCCGCCAGGAAAACCAGAGGCTGCTGCAGGGACAGCAAGGCAGAAGAAGGAGGCCCTTCAGAATGAAGGGAGGAGACAGCAGGAGCAGGGGGAACACATGAAGGGGAAAAACACAACGGGTCTTGCGTTTCAAAACAAATCAGCTTTCTGCTGGATGATACGCCCCCCGCAGCACACATGTGGGCCAGAAGGGGGCAGTATGGAGCAACTGGCCTACGTCTCCTCGCAGCGCCTCCCAGCTTACTGAGGAGCGGCAGCAAAACAAAAATCTAAGGATGAGTCCGGGAACATCCTATCAGAACTGGAGAGTTCATCATGGCTGTTTAGAAACTGGGTAAGGAAAGTTATTTTGTGCTAAAAACAGCCACCTGAAAGAGCTCATTTAACCTCTCTGCATTTCAGTACAGAGTAATAGAGTTCCACTGGACAGATGTGCAACCAGAAGTTGGGTCAAGTTTCTGCAGGCGATGGCTTCTTGCGGCTTTGTCTGTTTGCATTCCTCTCCTAGAGAAGCAACAAATTACCCATGAAGCCTTCTGGCTTGACGTATGTTCACCGGATTCCCAGAGCATTTCATACGGTTTCGTACGGGAGTCGAAGCTTTAGAGAAAGATAAACAAGTGGAGAGAGAGGGTGAGCGGCTTGGTCTCGAGGCAAAGGGCTGTTAGGAACAGCAACCAAACACTGAGAGAGGCCCATGAGATACAAGCGCAGCTGTGTGCCAAACTACTTCAGGATTGTTTATTTTCTCAGGCTGGAGACCCCGAGGCTGAAATCCCAGCCCATGTGGCCAGATGGGAGCCCCAGACCTCATGTAAGCTGGAGCCAGGACCGTCTCTACGTCCTCCAGCTTGTGGAAGGGCCTCCGCTGGGGCCCCGAGCCGCGGCCCCAGTGGCCCGCCGGGACCTCATCCTTCGCCGTCATTCGAACAGCCTCTGGGCTCTTCTGCCTGGCTGCTAATGTGGATCACAGAGGGAAAAGTGCTGAGACCGACACAGCCGTCCATCTGCAAAGAACCTTCTGGGATTCTCTCTCTCTGCATTCCAACTGGAGACGCATGCGGGGAACAGAACTGTTGTTTTTTTTTTTGCACCCTTGAAGGGAAGCAATCCTTGAGGCAGCATGTGTCTTTGTCCCGTCGGTAACTGCTCCCATTTCATTTTACTTGGAGAATGCCGTCCTTAAGGAGAAGATGGCAGCTGCCTCTGTTTAGAGGAGTGAGGCTCTCGCCCAAAGTCCCTGACCCACCGAGTTCGAGCCAAGAAAATCTGTCTGCAATTACTTAGTGTGGAGGGGTGGGGGGGTGTCTAATTATCTGACTGCCCATTGTTTGGGAACGGCTGCTGGAATCCTCAACCTAGAGACCCACACCGCGTCACATGACCCAGAGGGCACCTCAAAAGGCAAGATGATGTCACCGCACCCAGCCACTTCCACGGGGCGCCCTCTGAAGTGGGCAACCAATGGAAAAAGCACAGCGAGACGAAAGGGTCCATAAGATAACAAGCGAGACACCAGATAAACAAAATATCGGCATCTAAGAATGGGGGGCCCCGCCCCTTTCCAACTGGCAGTAGATGAGAACCTCTGCAGAGGAGCAAGGAACCGCAGCGAATAATCAAAGCCTGCTTGTGCAAGCAGAGCCAGCGGAGTTTACGGTTCCCCCTCTCCTGCTGCACGCGACTTTCACAGCTGCGGGATTAGCTGCAGCCTGTCCAGCGGCTTCCCGTGAAATACACACTACAGCAGCGCTTCTCAACCGGGTCCTCAGGATCCAGCTGAGGTGCGGACTGCCTGGGGGTCCCCGAGGACCGGGTTGAGATATATCGCGCTAAATGAGCGGAGTGCTGCCCCCCCCCCAGCAAGCAGAACAGTGATAAACAGTGACAGGTCACACACTTGGGGCCTGACCGCCCCCCGCTGACACATCCTAAATCAGGGGTGTCAAACTCCAGTCCTGGGGGGCCGGAGCCCTGTGTAGCTTAGTTCTTTCGTTGTTCCACCACAAATGATTCAGCTCAAGAGCTGTGTGGTAATTAGCACAAGGAGTTGAACCAGGTGCGTTAAATGAGGGGAAACCCGAAAATGTGCAGGGCTCTGGCCCTCCAGGACCAGAGTTTGACACCCCTATCCTAAATCCTAAATGGGGGGGGGTATTAATTACACACCAGCTGTTTCCTAGACACATCATTGGCTGTAAAAAGCTGCAAACCAAGCCCTGACTCCTCGATCCTGAGACGCTGATGTCACCCGGCGAGGAAATAGGAGGAGAATGACGCAGGAGGTCGACAAGACCATAGAAAATGGATTGAGCTGGCAGATGCGCAATGGGGCAACCCACCAAAAACCGAGTGTCTGCGCATACTTTGAGCTGGCCCACAGTGGTTATCTGCTCTCGGGTCAGTGGCTCTCACTCCAGCCCCGGCTGATTCCCATCCGCTGATATGGTAAGCACTGTGTTCCTCCCCCATTCCTGCACCATTTAGATCAGTGTTTCTCAAGCCAGTCCTCTGGGATCTCCAGACGGTCCATAATTTTGCTACCCCCCAGCCTCTGCCAGACAATCCATGTTTTTGCTCCCTCACAGCTCCCAACCGGAGCAAAAACGTGAACCGTCTGGAGGCCGACGAGGATCCAGCTGAGAAACACAGATTTAGAACATTGTTACACAGAAAGTCTTAATGCAACCAGGTGCATCTTCACACAGTTCCAATGAATCCACTGAAAAGAGGAGAGGGAGCCCCCCCCCCCCCCCCCCAGTCTGATGCTGGAAACAGGAGTCGCCTGTACAGCCCCAGCAGCGTAAACTAGCGCTGATCCAGGAGCAAGTCAGGCAGCGTGATTTAAATGCGCACTGGTACTCCATTTTATACTGGTTTTGTGAAAGAACCGTCAAAGGTGGAGCCAGTTCAACTGCAAGACTTCTCAGCAATATGGAAAACAGATGGTGAAAAACAACAGGCGGCGTGAGCATCCAAACGGCCAGCAGCGAGGGCCAGTCTGCAGTTAACCAACACGCTCCATCACGGAGCACCTTTCCTCCATCGCACAGAGAATCACGTCATTGGGTGTGTGATGAAAATGACGGCTCACGCCGCTCCTGAGTACAACAGCGGCATCACGCATGCAAGACCTGTCACACAAGCAGCTCTTTGGTGCGATCGTCTCTCCACACCGCCAAGACCAAAGGCTCCCCTCCAACAATAACTACCCGCTAGAGAAGAGCTTCACATTCTCGAACAGGACCGTACATTTAGTGGCCTGCCACAAACCAGGAAATAAATCAAATCTAAAGTTGCTCTCAGCGAGACTGGCCGTCAGACAAAGCTTCTTGGCAGGAACTCTCCATCCAGTCAAAACAAACCCTCGGTCACTGACCCGAACACGGCCATCCCGAGTCTGGGCCCGCGGAGAGATATCGTATCAGCCACTCTGCTTGCTCTGCACAGATAGAGCTCCAAAACGAAGGTAAATTTCACCAGCATACATGGGAAGACTGGGAAAGCTAAATCACGACGAACCACCTACGTTTCACTTATTTAGCAGATCTTTTTTTCCAAAGTGATGTACATTAGAGAAAGCGGGGTCAGACCCTGTCCCTATAGTAACTGGGGGTTAAGGGTCTTGCTCAGGGGCCTAATGGTGAAACTACTCTGCTGACCCTGGGATTTGAACTGGTAACCTTCCTGGTAAAATAAAGGATAAATAAATACAATCCAACCCCAGAGCCACAAATCACCCCCTTTACATTCCTGTTTTGTAGCATTCTGCCAAACACAAATGCAGATAAACATTCAAAAAAGAAAATACGAAGATACTATTTTTGGCTCAAAATTACTTTTATGTTGTTCCCAGTGGTGTCAGGGATACCATCTAGAGTTTGTTCATTGGCGCTCACTGATTGTTTCACACCAAAACACTGCTGGCGTCTGACCAAAGCGAGTCAGCCGACACAGAGGCCCCGCAATCAGCACAGTGCAATAAAAAGGACTGGCACACATATACTGCTATAAAGGTACGTAATGCTGCAGATGGTAAAGACTGCAGCGGGATTGGAAATAACTATAAAAGTTCAAAAAGTCTAAGAAAAACATCATGTGTTATTCACAATAACAAACTTCCTTAGAAGACAGTCAGCATCACCTTAGAAAAATGACCAAACATTTCCAGAAATCTCTAAGAGGGACAACAAATGCCGGATCATAATAATAATAATAATCTATACTTTATTGATCCCCATGGAGAAATGGTCTTTTTACGCCTCCCTCAACTTGCCCTTTATAGGGCAATCACGACGGGCAATCAGCTGTCTATGAAGGGCAGCCACCCGTAGCGGCGCCCAGGGGGCTGGGGGTTAAGGGCCTTGCTCAAGGACCCGCTGACGTGCTGAAGCTGGGTTTCAACCGGCGACCTTATGATTACAGGCACACAGGCTTAGCCCAATGAGCGACACGCTACCCCCCACTCTCCAGGTTCAGAGAAGTTGCGGGCGCAGAGGAGCTGTGTCCAGAGCAGGCACACAATGTTTATGAGGCTTCAAAACAATATTTTCAGGGCCTCAGCATATTTTGGACTGATGTCAGGAATATTGAAGACAGACAAAGTCATATGACCTATAAGCTGGCGGAAAGCACAGCAACGACAAAAAAACCCATGAGATACAATCTTGCGCCAGGCCATGTCAACAAGAGGCAAGTTTCCATAGGGGATGAAACCTCACCTCATTGTAAAACGTTAAGTCATGTGATCAGAGAGGCCAACTTCTTCCTCCCAGACTTACATTTTAAAAATGTGAAACTGCTTCACTGACAGCCCAACAATCCACAGCATACAGACACAGGCTTCCTAAATTACAACACAGCTCTCCAAGATGGACGGCGGCAGGAATGCGACCGCGGTGTCCAAGCGTGGAGGTTAGACGAGACTGGCAGTCGCGCAGAGGAAAGGGAAACGTTTACTGCGACGGGCCCAGGCTGCACCACTGCCACTGCCATTGTTTTTGTGCATCTGGTGAAAAAGAAAATTGCAACGGGGTGGGGGGGGGGGAGGGATGCTGGAACGCTACTGCAGAAAACGTGGGAACATTTGTGGATAATTATCCTGTTTGTCCGGTGAGGAAGTGCTGCTTCACACCCATAATTCAAGGCGGGAAGCGGACACTTTACAGAGCCGCCATACCCTGTAAGTAACTAAACAGGGAAGGGAACCGGAAACAGCCAGAAATTGAAGGGTCCTTCAGGAGACTGGCTACCTATTCCAGAAAATTCCTGGGCAAAAATGGGAGGTGGCGACACCAGAAAGAGCCCCCAGTACAGGCGTTGGGCACTGCCAGCTCGCACACGCTGCTCAGAGGCGCCAGAGCATCCGCGGCGTTTCGAGGCGGTCCTGTGATACCGAGACGGGCGGCCAGCAGCGTTCCGGAGCGCGGAGGACAGTGCCGCCTGACTGGGGAAGGACGAGAGCGGCGGGGGAGAGAGAGCAGGGGTACGGCGGCCCTGGGAAGCCACTGTCACCGAGAACTGTCACTGTCACAGCGGCAGATGAGGAGACCGAGAGAGTTCGCCTCCGGGGGGTCGGGAGCGGTGTGGTGCTGACAGACTTCAGGAAAAGCAGCTTGAGCCACATATTTACATCGGGGGGGGAGGGGGGGAATCTCAGCTCCATCGCCCCACCCGTCTTCCCTCATTTTCCCTGAGCTTGCAGAACCTGATTGATCAAGGAACATAAACCTGGGGGAGCTGAAGGCAAAAGCAAACATGAGCTCAGCAAATCTGGGACATGGGATGCATAAAAATACGGAACTTGGGCCCGGGGGGGGGGGGACTTGGCCTGCGGGCAGACAGATGCTAGCTGCCATTTCAGGATGCAGGTTTGTCCCCGTGGCCAGAAGCCTCTCCACACGCATCCCGATGTTACCATAACCAGGGCTGGTACGCAGTCAAGTCAGTTAATATGCCGCGTCAGTGATCAGAAGGTTACCGGATCAAATCCCAGGGTTATCACCTTGAGCAAGTCCCTTAAGCAGGGAAACTGCCTGACCCTGCCCTCTCAAAAATGTACATCACTCTGGACATCTGCTGAAAAAATAAAACGTAAACAAGCAGCCTCGCTCGCTGGCTCCTGCCTGGCGAGTCCCACCCCTTGGAACATCCCACCCCAACTCTTTTCCCTCCCTACAAAAACACTGTGAGCCTCGCACCCGCCGCCTGTTGCATCGGGGGCCCACTTGGGACAACGCACGCTTTGTCTGACTCCAAGGCACGCGGGGCTGCCTCAAAGAGCAGCTGTGTTGGTCGATTCGCAGACGCCAGCGGCACAAGGGCTCGGCTCAGAGCAGCCGCCGCTGTTTGGCTTTGGGTGACAGGGCCTGTGTCAATGAGGCCCGTCTGTGGAAGCAAAAGGCACAAACAGAACCAAGCAGGACCAAGCAGGAAAACGGACCCGGCTGATCATATCACTCGCTTTGCGTTTTCAAGATCTCTGCGCATTGCTGGATAAATGCTACTGCGATATTATTTTAGCTGAAAGTCATTTTTCAGTTACATTTTTTAGTGTGCCGTTTTTCCTGCTGGAAATGCATGCTCAATATAAGCTTATAAGACAATGTAATCGCAAAATGAGGGAAAAACCACTATGATAACCTAAGAAAACATGATTAGAAAAAATTATTTGAAAAAAAATAGTGAATGCAATGTTTACATTATTAGTGTCTAAACACAAGATATTACAGACTGTATAATGAAATTAAGAAGATGACATTTTCGCCCAGCTAGCCTATCACACTATCGCAGTATTTTCTCGTACCGCCTCACAGACTGTTCTGGAGATATTGCTTATTTGCAGTTTTCTCACTTTCTCTCTCAGCACCCAAATGGGTTTCCTCTCTTCACAATTAGATTATATGGAACACTATCTGCTCGTCGGACCATTAAGCTGCCGGTTCTGCCGCCTAGGAATTCCCGGAATGCTTGTCAGAGTCAGCGTCGTCTACGAGATGGCAAGAATACTCCAGCCCGAACCTTTCCGGATCATCTAATTTGCTCTTCGTTTTATCCCATGGACCCTGAGGTTTCCCTCAACGCCAGGTCGGATGAAAAGGGGCAGGACTCACGTCAAAGTAAACAGCTCAACGCCAAAGCTTTCATGCCATCGCAAAAGTCCCAGAGAGCTGCCCCTTACGGTACTCATTAGCAACGCATACACATGCGTGATATATCGGTATCGGCCGATGTTCGGCATAAATCACGTTATCGGAATCAGCTCTATTTAGTCTTATAAGACTTTAGTCAATATTCAAAGTTAGCAGCACCAAAGCTAAAGACATAAGTCCTAAAATAATGGAGATGATCGCATTTTCTGCAGTGAAGTACAAGGGATTTTGTCAGTTTATTCATCACTTAGAACCTCACTACAGTCTCTCAAGTCGGCGCTGCTTTGCTGACATCTCACTCCCTGCATTATATGATGTGGTTACTACACATAGTAGTAACCACATAGTAGGATCTTAAGAAGTAGCCTGACCGACATTAGTTCCCCTGCAGATCTTTGGAGCTCAGAGGTTACCTGGTTACCAGCATCTGTAATGTTAGACAAAAATATCATTTCTACATTTGTGCGACACTAACAACACGCATGGCAACAACAGGTCACCCAAGTTCTCGAGAACCTACCTCACAACCAGCAAGTCAGCCACCTGAAAAGCATCAACTCTGTCAGTCACCTGAGTCTCAGCTCCTGCCCCGACGGCCGTGAGGAACACGGCTTAAATACACCACTGCCCGTATTTATCTCACTGAGGCCAACAAGCCAGTCAGCAGTATTAACCATAACAGCAGACGCGCACACAAACCCTCTGCGTATGTTAAATCAGCATTCTCGCGTGTGTGAACGACTTCCCGATGCATCAACCCTGTTGTTCGATCATTTCTCATAAAGCAACAGGGCCAGAATTCAAGAACAGCAGGGAACAGCTGAGAGCAGCGGGGAACAGTGGGGAACAGCGGTTGGTAGCCTTGTTAGCGATGCCATCTTTGTGGGCGACTTTGTTGTTCAGCTCATCCTAAGGCTCTGTAACCTTCACCTGAATCCACAGCAGGCCGGGGACAGACGGGCCGCAGTCTGGTTGGGGATTTTCAACCTGAATGGTGTAATGCCTTTTGGCACGACGGGGGAGGGAAGAGTAACAAGAATGAGCTCTCCACCATAACAGATCACAGGTACCCTCAGCACTTCTCTCAGACTGTAAAATCTCACCCTACTTCAAGACATCCACCTATATCCGCTATCCCTAAGGTCCTAAGGTGAGCGACCTGTTGGTCACAGACCTGCTCTCCAAATCGAGCCACGTGACTCTGGAGCCTGAAACTCCTGAAAGACAGATTCTCACCGGATATTCAGAACTGCAGAACCACAAACCCGTGTCCCCCACCCAGCACCCTCTTCTCTAGCCAGTAATGGCCTCACATCATGGAACAACTTGTGTCAAAATCATCAAACGTGGAGAACAGCAAACTGAATCGATGTAACCTTGCATGTCAATGAATCACAGTACTGGGTGGAAGAAGGCAGAACCGTTCACCAGTATGTTAGTGATACCCACTTACTCATGGTAACCAAGACCTTACAGATCATTGTTGACTTGGAGAACACAGGCCCAAATCCACTATCTTCATGGCCCATAAACAGCCATTGCAATCCAACATAAACACTTCATTTGTTATATAGTGGATTATTTTTATTTCCCAGCTAAACAATAACTGCGTGTCTTTGTTTGGCAGGGATATTTCAATTTTAAGAACAAGAATACTTTTCACAAATTTCTTTTAGAATGAACAAACAAAATTTCAATTTGTTATTGAATGAAAGTCATTTCCTGGTATTACATTTCATATTGAATAAAAAAACTGATTCCAGGGACAATATTAGACATTTCTACAGTGATATGTACCAATTTGTAGCTTTGAGGGTACAATCACTTGTTACTGGGGCTGCACCCTTTTTCCCGACAGCGTGCCATAACCTTAAAAATGATTATTATTTTGATTGATTTTCAACTTACAATGCCAGTGTGTGTGGCAGTTACAGCAAAAAACGTCCTATTTCGCAAAATAAAGCTGGAGGAACATCATTGACATATTGTCCTCGGACAGGCAGTCTGCTGTTACGCACACTTACGTGCCGTCGCCGGCTGCCTGTCACCGGTGATCTGCTCCACGGACGGCTGCTTAAATCGCGTGCCGTCGTCAGCGAGACGACAGCCTAAAACGTCAGAATGATGCAGGACGCTGCCCCGTCCTGGAGACTCTCCTGTCAAGCCGGCTCTTCTCCACCTGTCAATCAGCACTCGTGACAGCCCCCCCGGTCCCTTCTGTCACGGCGATGGAGGGATTACATGCAGCAGGGCCACCTCCATCATCAAGGTCAGCCGTTTTTATTTAACTGAAGTCCTGGGGGTCCTTTGGAACATACTTCAAAATTTTCCATGAGATATCAGACACTTCTATCCAAAGCAACATATATTTCTGAGAAAGCAGGGTCAGACAGCCCCTGGAGCAATTGAGGTTTAAGGGCCTCACTCAGGGGCCCGAAGGTGACATCATTCTGCTGACCCTGGGATTTAAACCCAGGAACCTTCAGATCACAGACACAGTGTAATATTGTAGCCAATACACATTTATTTCACTAAGGACTA
This sequence comes from Hippopotamyrus pictus, assembly GCA_026781145.1. Classification (NCBI taxonomy): domain Eukaryota; kingdom Metazoa; phylum Chordata; class Actinopteri; order Osteoglossiformes; family Mormyridae; genus Hippopotamyrus; species Hippopotamyrus pictus. Next base: position 4,021,952 of record JAODLC010000015.1, read on the forward strand.
TAAGGCTCTGACACTAGACACCCTTAAGCTGAGACAGGAGCTTATGTGTCAAATGCAGTTGATGTTTGTTTACTCAGAAGTAAGAAGAGGCGTAATCTATTACACCGGCCGCAGGACATCAACATTAATATGTCTGTCATGTGACTTTACAATATATTACGCCAACTTTTCACGTTTTATAACTATGCAAAATCAAGGGTATAATAAAAAAATGGTTTTATAACTTGATTACAAATAAATGCATATTTCACTGGCTCGCACTGCTGCCTAATCCTTCCAAGGGTGTTGGTTCAAATCCCGCCTCCGCTCTGTGCGCGTGGATTTCGCATGATCTCGTGCAGTGCCGGTTTCCGCCCAGAAACATGCAGGATGATCGGTACAGTATCTCTAAACTGCCCGTAGGGTTTGTGTCCTGGAGGAGACGGTGCCAAGTGCGCCTCTGTCCCCGGAACCTACCCAGGATAAGTGGGCGGGAAATGGATGGATGGAAAGAAATACAGGCTACTGCAAATGGGCAGGAATTCACTGCCGTTGACTATAAATTTACTTTAACTTGGAGGTGGGCGTTGGTTGTTTGTGAACTATTACAGACACACGCTACTGGCAAAATGTAATCAACAAAAATTTGTTTGCACAGTGCAACATTTATAACTTTTCATTTCTGTCAATGTCCATCTGTATTAAAATAACCAACAGCACCACTTATTCGTATACTGCACCGTAATTAGCCTACCGCAAATAACAACGGATCAACCCGAATTACCCTGAACAGCCCGACGGCAACGAACAGGCGGCGAACCTCAACCGGCACAACACTCCGGTTTTACAGACATGTAACGTAAACTGCTTATTGACTCCGTCCTGGATTAAACGTCTATTTGATAACACAAAAGATGCCTGTCTAAGTCAGTGTGAATTCAGTAAGAAGCACCGCAGCAGTGCCACCGCTGGGGGAAACACGTCGGCATGTCGCAACGCATACACGGTTACACGTCTCTTACATCTAAAATGTAAACTTCCTATTCCAGTTACTCAGTTACATATAATGTTTTTATTGATGTGCCGTAAACGCAAACATTAAGCTAGGAGAATCGAAACAAGACGTGTCATGCTGATTTTATATATGTATTAAAAGGAACACAGACATTCTTGCACAAAATATAACGAAAACCGGATAATCTGCCCAAATTGATAGAGAGACACATTATGAAAGATAAGATTGATCAGTCCTCAGCATCCGATCGCCGTCGGCGGGTATCAGCGATGTGGCAGCCAGTGACTGATCGCCGCACATTTTCTTGCATATTTGCTCACGGAAATTAAAGATCCTAAAACGCCACCAACTTCCAGCAGAACAGCGCGCATGCTGCGAAACCCGTTATTAGAAAAGACTCCAGACTGACGCAACCTCTCTCTCGGATCCGCCAAACACACTAAGAATGAAATCACAAAAAAAATAATCATACTTACAAAATAAGTTACTTACAGAAATGAGAGACGTCGCAGACAAACGGCTTACAGCCCAGCGCGGCGGAGGGAGGTGCACGGCGTCTGCATGTGAAGGGGATTCCTGGCATAGCAGCGCTCACCTCCCGTGCCTGCGCTTCTCCTCCAGCCGTCCTCCTTTCCAGATGTCAGCGCCTCCGAGCGCCGCCGAGCCCCGGTCTCCGCCGCTCCGGAACTGAACGCTCAGATCGTGGCGCTAACCGCAGGAAACAGTTTTCCGCGACCCCCGTGAAACAGCCCCTCCTTCCCGCTCCGCAAACATTATTTATACGCGCTACTACGTGCCGTCACTGCCCTGTCATCTGTCAGATCTGTCACCTGTGGTCGCGGGCTGGAAAGAGCATTTCGCTAAAGCGGCGTTCGACTAAACTGTAAAGCTAATTATATTGGTAATAGTGGAACTTCCCATTTGACTCATGGACTTCATGGGTTTTATCAGAATAAACCGGTTCGTGTGACCAGGGATGCAAAAATGTTCTCTTCTTGTCTTTTTAAATGGTCTAGTATTTGTAGAATTATCTGTTTGGTCTTGTGTGCTCCTTTCAAGGAAAGTAAAAAAGCGGTAACGCTGCAATGCGTGCAGTGGGCATTTTGGCGTGTTTAGCCGTGCCTAATTTTAATCACTTTTACACATATTTCTCATTATTACCAATGATGGCAATTCAAAATTACTATCACACAGGCTCAACATCTTTTACATGAACTGTGTATATATGGATATGTGTTGAAATTAGAATGTAATGTTTAACACTCATTTAATTGCAAATAATGAAAATATTGTAGAGATCTTTAGAAGTAACTGGATTCAGAGTCATGATTTGTTTACTTTCACCAACTTCATGTCATATATGTAATGATATTGGTCATGTTAGCATCATTGTTAACATGGTGATCAACAGCTAATCCTCCACACAGGGGTGCCATTTAAGGGAGGGAGGAGGGGGGGGGGGGGGATTTCAAGGGCCCCTGAATGATAGGGGCCCTAAAAAATTTGGAACCTGTTGGATTTTTCTGGATTGGGGGCCCAGTATGTTATGCTTTCCTGAGGTCTCTAACAGCGCCCCTGCCTGGATACAAATTTCACAATATTAGTCTATAACAGTGGTTTTCAAACTGTGGGACTGCCTGCTGATTTCAACCTTAAAAATTCTTCTGATTATGAAATGTTCATGCTCAAAGTCGTCACCTGAAAAA
>JAODLC010000015.1:4033160-4064151 GCA_026781145.1 Hippopotamyrus pictus
TTCCCCCCCCCCCCCCCCCCCCCCGATTCTCCCTGATGATGCTGACCATCATGCTTGTAGGAGTCCCCTGCAGGGATGCGTTTGTGATGTGCTTGCATGATAATGCAGATAATCAGACTCATCTTCTAAGTGTCAGGAATCTGTGGTGTTTTCACAACAGTGACACCCTGCAGGGAGCCTTCTGCCCGAGGTGGGACAGGAATGCTGATCCTGAGGTCCCCTGACATGCCTTGAAGACTGTGAAGGAATAAACCAGAAGTTTTGCTCGAATGAGCCCCCCGACAGGCACGAGGAGTGGCTGTGGTGTGGTGGCCTGAGTGATGCACTCCGTGTAGTGAGGCCAGATGGCCCCGCTGATGGTGTCAGTCTGGGGTTCAATCCAAGGGCGTTGCCTTCTCATGCTGCAGTGGCCTCGCTGAAATCCCCATGGGTTCCCATCCATGTTATGAGTGGCGACCATTGTCTAAATCCCAGCCCACCAGGGAGCCGTGGAGAACCACAGAGTCACATGAGGTCATGAAAACCCTGCTGAACTGTTTTCAGATACATGATCAAAAACCTCATATTCGGGAGTGTTGTATGGTTCAACAGACCCTTGTACTTGTGATCGGAAGGTTGCTGGTTTGAATCCCAGGGTCAGCTGAGTGATTTCACCGTTGGGGCTTTGAGCTGGGCCCTCAACCCCCAGCTGCTGGATAGATGTAACGTTACCTCAGATAGAGGAGTAAGTGTCTCATGCCCGAACCAGGTGAACGGCCAGGAAAGACTGAATGATAAAAGTTTGGGGCCAAGTCTGCAAATTCCCTCAAAATTTCTGGGATTGGAAGGTCCTGCAGCTCAGATTCGGTTTCTACAGCGTATGTGAATGCGGGGTGTTTTGTTTGTCTAAATGCAGCTCTGTAAATGTCTTCACAGACTGTCACCCTTGCATGGCATTTCTTTTTTTAAAGGCCTGTTTGGTAGCTGTGGAGACCTTCAGCTGAAATAAGAAGCCCTCCAAAAGAACAATGATGGTGCATTTTGAGTCAGGAGCCGCAGGTTTCTTGTATGAGGCAGTTTCCTGACATTCAGTGTTGTTATTCTCCTTTATCCTCTTTGAATGTAACAACAAACCAGAAGTCCAGCCCTTCAGCAGTGGGATGTCTTGCCTTCTCTGCTCTGGCTGCTGTCGTTTGCTGGTGTCCCAGGAAAGAAATAAATCCTCCTTTAATAAAACATTTGTTCAAATTGGCAATTCTCTCAACGGCTCATTGGGCCTACAGTATGTGGGAAAATCGCACACGCGTGTGAAAGACGTCAGCCCGTCGTGCCGTTTGTCGTTAACCGATAAGCTACGAGTGTCAGGATGAGCTATTATCCGCTTCTTCTATATATTCTTGTGATCCATAAAGACATTATGTGGTTAAACTTCCTGAAGTTTGTCTGCTGAAAAAAAAAAAACAATGCAGGAAATCCTCGCCTTGAAAACTCTTTGCATAAAAGCCGGTACGAGGACTGTAATCCCCCTCTGGAGATCAGTGAAAGGGACCTTTTCACAATGCAGGAAATGTGAATTCGTGCCAGAATTTAAAAAGAAACCTTTGAATGGAAACTAGTTTAATGATATGATGTATATACACACACACATAGTGTATGTGCGTATAGAGACACACACACACACACCCAGGGGTTAGACAGTGAAACTGAGGCACCTGGTTTTAGACCACAGTAATTTATTAGTATGGTGTAAGGCCTCCTACTGCAGTCAATACAGCATCAGTTCATCTTTGGGAATGACAGATTCAAGTCCAGAGGGCTTTTGATATTTTGGTTGATATATACCCAAGACAGGTTTTTTGGAACCGCCTGACTATACCCACACGGCACAGATCTCCCAAGTCGTTTCTCCCAAGGCTCCCTGGTTACTGAAATCTCTCCGCTTTCGGCATGGCAGTGACACTCCCGGCGCTGGCAGCCAGCAAGCCGCTGCGTTACTCCCCAGGAATCTGGGAACACTTTGAATGAAGAAACATCTCGCATAACCACAGAACAGCTGCCCGGCGAGAGACACTCGGAACGAGAAGAGGCACCCATCGGCCTCCTGACAGCTCTGTGGAGAGCCGTTTATTCGACGCCCAGTGGTGAAGGCCGGTGTCGGGATCAAATGGCCACCTTGGTTAGCCTCTCATGAATCTTGAAACATCATATAATTTCTTTATTGTGCGTGGTGTCGCTTTTCAAAAACTTGTTCGTCTACACTTTGTGGTCACATTTGAAAGGTGATTCAGATGAGTGCAGTGGCCTTAATCTGCATGCTGTAAAACGCGTGGAAATAAGGTGAAATTTACCAGATCTGTTTCAACTTGCCAAGAGACCCTGCATGGGGACATGAGGTTTGTGTCGAGGGCCGAATCCCCAAGCAGCCAGGAAATCCAGCATTGTGGGTCTTCAGCCTGAGTGGTATGTGGCTGTACCGGGTTTCTACAAGAGGGCGGAGATGTTGACTGTAATACTAGCAACACTGAAGAATAATATGAGAATGTTTGTGTCAGGAATTGGACTTTCCATTGTCTAATTAGCGTCGCTTTAATTTCTATGGTGCCCTTCATTTCCATCACTGCTTTCTCTTGCAGAAGCTTCTCAGTGTTTAACGAGGCAGGAATTTGTTTGGAGCGGAGTGTGCGGTCCTGAATTAGGGCGCTTTTCCCTGGAGTGCCGTGCTTAAATGCTCTTAAATGCCCTTTGTTTCAGAGGTCAAATGATAAATAAAAATGTGCCGCCCTTGTCAGCCGGCGGGCATGTCTTGGCGAATGTGCCCGCGATGAACGTCATCGCTGGTATCAATAAACGCATCAGTAGAGTCGGGTGAGAGTCTGTCTGGTCGGACTGGCTATCTGAAAGTGCTGAGTGAGCTGGCTGGGTAATTAGGGCGCCTTTTCCTGCACTGTAAAGCCGTCGCCTCTCCGTCTTCCTTCCCGACGTCCCCTACAATGCACCCTTTATGTCTGTGGCTCCCTCATTTAGCTCCTCCTGGCTCGACCCCCAGTCTCTCTGGTGAGTAGGGGTCTCGAGGAGGAAGTAACAGGAGCCAAGGGCAAACGGTTTCCTGGTGTGGGGGATATGGGGGCTTGGATAAGCATTTGGGAGCCACACCCATTTGCTATGCGGTCACTTGGGGCAGCATTTCTCAACCCAGTCTTCAGGGACCCCCAAATGGCACACATCTTTGCTCCCTTCCAGGAAGGAGCATGAATGTGTGCTCTGGGAGGGAGCAAAAATGTGTGTCGTTTGGGGGTCCCCGAAGAGGTGATTGGGGAACGCCGGCCTTGGGGCCTTTCTCAGTGGTGGCCGACCGGCGTCGTGGATCCCCACGTAACCACGGAGATGGTGAGAAGTGAACGATTCCCTCATTACTGCCGCTGGGTCGTTGAGTTTCCCAGGAGACGTGATTAGCTTGGTGTGCAGCGGGGCAGGTTATGGGCTCTGCTCGTTTGGCCAGGAGGCGGAGATGTTTAAATTCTAAATGCATATTGATGAATCCTCCACATGGACGTGAAATCAAGAAGAATATTTTTAATATCGGAAAGAAAACAAAAACTGAAATTCAGTGTTGTGGCTCAAATCTCTGCCCCCTAATTATACTTCAAAGCAGACCAAAATGTATTTTTTTCCTTATTTCTTCCTCAGGACACAGAAAATAGTAAATGAGCAGATAAGACTCGCAGAATGAGTGTAAGCTGTGTCTTCGTGTGGAACTGGTGAATCAACAGCTTTTGTATCATACTTCTTGTATGATTATTAAAAACTATCATAACAAATGGTTTTTTTCCACTCAAAGATCAACTGTTTTTGCCTTCTCTCAAGGAAGATTGGAAGCCACAAGAAGAAAGCAAAAATAAAACTAGGAGTTTGTCTTGCGAATTAGGAATCCTGGCCAGTCAGGCAGCGGTGCCAGATTCATATCATGCTTGTCACGGTGGGTTGCCGTGAACACGCTGCCGCGGGCCAGTCAGAACCAAACATTTCAGTACTTTTGTGGCTTTTCATTCAGTGTTCAAAGTTAATCATGTCCCCCTGGTCCTGAAAGAGCTGACAGATTGCAGGTGAGAGATTCCAGGGTTGGTTATCTTTCACCCAGTCCACTTTTTGGACAGACAGACAACGGACGTCGAATCCAGTAACTACTTGTTTCAAAGAATTGGCAGGAGTGATTTGGTGTGCAGGCGTGTAAGTGCAAAGCTCATAAAAATATTTGAGGTTTTTTTTTTTTCTTACTGATTCAGGAATGTTTCACATTTTATGTAGGGGGAGATGAAGAAACCTTTGTCTTTAATAAAGTTAAATAAAGAAAGTAGCACACAAATATGACTTGTCTTAAGCTTTATAGGGATCCCTAAGGGTGGTGGAAGATGCACCCTGGTATTTAATCGGTTTAATATCCAGGGCTGTCTGCATGTTGTTATGCTTGTCAGTGGTCCCTGCAATATCACTTAATGTCAGGAGCAGCTGTGAAGGACTTTCCTGCTGAAGGCTCAGGAGCTGAATGTGATGTATGAAATCTCCACTCACATCGAACGCATTAACCCTTGTTGGATGTGCTCTCAACCGACTGCGGACGAGTTCATAGAATCTCCTTTTTGTGGTGTGAGCCGTCTGTGTTTCCAGCATTAGAAGACATGAATCATTGTTTGGTTAAATCCATCTGCATCTTGGCAGTGATCGCAGAGAACAGGGAAACTTCAGCGTTGGTTGACATTGCGGATCAAGTCTAATTCTCCCGCAGAGCAGGAAAAACAGGAAACGTTGAAATTTTCTCCACACTGGTTGCACTGGGAGAATACCAATATTCAGCCTGCAAATACTGGGCTGAAGAAGGTCCATGTGAAGACGCGAAATGCCGTGGATCGTTTGCCCATAATTCTGCGGTGGTATGAATAACGTGACGTCAGCTTCCGTGATTTGAAGAAGCTCTTTTTAGGAACCTGGGTGAGATCTTGCTTGTTCAGTGCAGGGTATGAGTAGGTTCTTCAGAACATGGTTCCCTCCCAAGGCAGGAGGACAGCCGCATGCCCTGTTTTCTGTGATATTTGGTGTGAGTGTCCTACTGTACTCACGTTTGTTGGTTTAACCTTAATACTTTGAGTTCCTCCTGCTTTAGCGTTGTTCTGCCTTTAACAGAACTTTCAAGGTCATTGAGGAACTCAAGCCACTTTGCAACCAATGTTCTGTTCCCCTATTGGCCATCCCAGATGAAAAGATTTCATGGCCTTTGTGGCCAACATCCGTGAAGAAGCCGCAGGCTTTCCCGATGCCACATTCGTCATCCTCTAGGTCACCGACAGGTTCACTTCCTGTTTTATTTGGTTGCCCAGGCTAACATCTTAGTGCCCTTTGTAATAAGTTTGGTATCATACAGGTCAAACAGTCTTCAGATCTTTTGCTTTCCTGATGGGTCTTATTTTTATAGACTTTCTTCATTTGATGATATGTCTGCAAGGGGAGCCGTTTTGTCACTGGTATTAGTGGAAGATTGCTAGTGGCTGCTTCAGATGATCCATTTCATTAACGTTTATGGTTTTAATCTGAGTTTAATCCAGTTTGGAGTGGATAGTCACTTTGAAAACGTCAAATCCCTCACCGTTGTTCAGTCTCCCTTGCCTCCATTTTTCCTCCTCCGTTCTTTTTCCAAAAGAGGCGACGGGTGATTTTGCGGCGGCCTGACGTCATTAAGGAGGTCTCCTCCTTTGAAGAAGATAGGTAGCGGGTCCAGGCATCTCCAGCCTGCCGGGGCCGGAATCTCAGCGGCTGGAAAGCGGGCTAACAATGGCACCTCTGTAGCCCAGGCCGGTGGCAGAGACCCGGACCCACGCCAGGCTCTAACATTGGCCACCGCCCTGGGAAAATGTCATCAGAGAATGTCTCGCGTGGGGCGCGGGCAGGCTGGGGGCGGGACAGGCGCCAGCTTGCGGCTGCACCATTTTTATCTCGTGGCTGCTTTCCGATGGGCCCGTGCCACGCTACACGGCCCGCTTGCCGCCTTTTGGCTCATCAGCGCTACTGAAAATGGCTCCTTTCTTCTGTTTCCTCTACTTTCCCGCCAACTGAAAAAGCACATTTATCAACAGGAGCCCCTGCTTGCCTCCGCTGACTCGGCCCGACAGCGCCGGCTCACATTATACCCAAGAAACCGCACGAAAGGAATTCAGATCTAGAAATGGGAAGTATTATCTTAAAATGCCTATTGAACCGTCTCGTACAAAGTCATGTTTTATAATGCGCACAGGCGTCTCTTGTTGGGCCCTCAGCGGAAGAGGAAGTGTGTGCGCGCTCTAATAGCGCAGTTCTGTGCTCAGGCTGCTTTATAAGGTTCCTCCTGCTCACCATATTTGTCATGATACTGGCTGAAAAGTAACTTCTTATTTCGCCTCATACGAACCCCCAGGTGTTTCATTGCTCACACACTGAAACTTCTCCATTTCAGTTTTCTGTGCCATTTGCCTCCATGCTCAGCATCTTTGAGCCTAATTTATGATAGCACCAGTAAACGTGTGCGCATGTGGTGTCCTTGACTGAATCGAAACGTTGGGTAATTCCGTAAGCTGTCCTCTATTAGGATGCCCCCAGCTGTGTGCCCTGTGATGCCCAGGGCCCTCCCATGACCCACACCAGGGTAAGAAGATAGATGGATGACTGGAAAAATAGTATTCTGAAGTACACAAAATATAAGGTCCCTAGCCTCATTTCGGAGTCGTTTAACGATTTTATTATAGTCAAACTGTGGACAGTGGTGGCTTGATGGTTAGGGAAGCGCACTTGTAATTGAAAGACTGCTGGTTCGAAAGCCCGAGCAGCAAGGCTCCACCGAGCTACCCTGGTCATTGAAATGCCCCTGCCGTCTTCCTGATGGTCCCGTGGCTCTGCTGCCCCTCATGTTTTCCATGGTCGTCAAGCAGCTCTGATGCCATAGTTAGCCTGTCTGCTGTAGACGAAGAGCTGCGTGCTGTTCAGTCCAGGTACCTTGTAAGCTGCCGCAGCAGCCAGCCGGAGATCCCAGACTAAACCTCCGAGTTTAGAGTTATAATACATGTTATGTTCATGACCCCTCGGGATGTGGACTGTTTCACATCAGGTGAAGAGATTAAAAACAAGCCCCCTCATGTAAGAGCTCCATGTAGCCACTCGATGAACTTCTAATTGAATTTACCTGGTTTGAAGTAAATAAAGCAGATTTTTGGGGATCTGAGGTCAAAACTGAGCTGTGTAGAGATTTCAGGTTAAGTTGGAGCGGGTTGAGGACACGTCAGTTTTTGATAGCACGGGTGTCGTGTGATGTGTAGCTCAGAGGGTTAGGATGCTCTGTCTATAACCGGAAGGTCACAGGTTCAAATCCCTGGGCCGGCAAAGTGACTTCACCTGTAATGACCCTCGACATTAGCTCCACGTTAACTGGTTGATCCTGCTTTCTTGGAAATGTGTGAAAGCGTGTGCTAAATGAATTGCACTGACCGTATGTGAGGGTGTCATGTGACTGAATATGTCACCTGAGTCAGCATCAGACATGCTTTGGGCAGATGCTCAGAGGACCACAGACTTCAGACCCATGGTGGGCTTGGCCCAGCCTTCTGTATTGCCTATGCGGTGCTTCATGGTGACCAGATTCATGTATTATGAGATTATGGCCATATGGACATCTGGGAAGCAGAAGCCCAGCATTCAGCCCTAAATTCTCCAGAAATCTACATTATACCCTTCATTTGTTTGCTATAGATGTATGTCATCAGACTGCCTTCATCCATCTGTCCATCCGTCTGTGCTCTTAATGACTTATTGCGGTTGGAGTCACGGGGTAACATTTAATTTCTGAGAAATATTACATCGATGAAATCAGAATCTGTAGTTTTTACAGTCATAGGGTTTGTGCAACACCGTGTCAAAGTTTCCACTTATCCATTTTCAGTTAACTGGAAAACATTATCTCTCAATCGCTAAATTCTCACTTTTTTGGCATTACTGATGCTTTCAGCATCATTGCAATGTATTCTGAAATTTTGTAATGTTTCTTTCTTAGGTTTCAGTTGTGGGTATGTGCTTCTGCTGAGCAATCGAACATTTAGGGGGTTACGTCTCAGGCCTGCAGTGGGGTGGGTGTAACTGGCAGTCAGGTGCTCCTTTCGGGGACAAAGCGGGGGTAGAGCCCCACGGCCTCGCACGGGCAAGACGAAGGCTGTCCCTGCCGAACCCTTTCCGCCATCCTGCTGTGACAGTCCCGCGCATTCCTGATCTCTGAGAACACTCAGCTCCATTCCTCCTGTCTGACACAATGGTTGCCCGGCGATAATAAAGGAAGTGTAGATAATGAGCGAACTTCCTTAATTGAGTGGCGCTGGGCCGCTCCGGGTTACGATGTAAACACTGCAGATTCTGCTCCTTCAAACCTTCCAGGCCGATTCTTCAGCAGTGATCCTCGTCCAGTTATCCATCTCACGTATTGGATTGGATGTGAAAATAAGACCCCCTTGCGGTTTGCACTGGAGTACTGAGTTTCTGGTTCTTTTTTTATGGCCGTTAACAGCGTATTGAATACAGAATGACAGTTTCTGCGACGGCATTGCTTCCAAGTGTTTATAGGATAATTCTAGAGTCATTGATTGTCCTCCAGCTCCCCTGAGAAGGTGGCACGCCTCATAGCAAAGAGCTCCTCTGTCCATCCAGCTACTGTTCTTGGGCACCATTTCTGTGTTGAACATGTAAAACTGCATTGCAGCACATTGCCTTAATTCTTGTCTGTTCTTGCAGAGATTCTGCTAGTAAATGATCTGGAAACGGGGCGTTTATATCCAGAACTCAGACTGTCTGTCTTCTGGTTTTGGGTTCTTTTTTTCATGTCACTGGACAATGGTCTCCTGGGCTGCTGTCCCGTTGAAGAGCTGAAGGGTTGTCAGCAATGAATGGCTTGTGGTAAAATGTTCCGCTCCCTGTAATTGGCAGGATGTTGTTCATACTGAAACCAAAGCCTATTTTTAACCACAGCAAGTAATATGGTGGTTAGTCGTTCAAGGTTGTTGTTTCGAGTCCCAAGACAGGCACTGCTGTTATGTCATCAAGTGAGATATTTCATCGATTTTTATTCCACCTATACATCTTCCAGCCATTTATTCTGGTTATGGTTGTGGGGTTAACCCAAATTGCTCCAGTAAAATGTCCAGCTGTATCAGTTGGTAAAACGTCTAATTTACTGTGTCGTACAAACCACAGTAGCCACAGGGGAAACGGCTCTGAGGGTTTTATTTTGGGGAAAAATTCTTTTAAAGTGTCCTATAAATGTCTTGTGACCCATCACACATGAAGACCCGTTTGCATGCTTCTGCTCTGAAATGATGCCGATATCTTTGGGCTGTGAACTTATTCTGCTATTTTTTTATCTCCTGCTTTTTGGCTCGTGGCACTGCAGATCCTGCATGCCCAGAACGAGGCACCAGCCGTCCACAGCCTGCATTTCAGGAAGGAGCCTTTGAAATAAGGGGGCATTCAGAGTTCAGCCAGTGTTTCCCCTGTTCTGCCTCAGCTGTAATTCAGCTAATGAAAAGGTTCCCCTGTTTGTCCCCCTAGGCATTACTACTACTGAACCTCCCCCAGAAAGCATGGAGTTACTGGTGTTGGTGTTGGTTGTTGGTGTTGTTGTTGACATGGCCTCACATGAAACCAACTGCAAGTTTGAAGTAGATAGAATAATTCGGAATCATGTAGCCCAGTGATGAGAAGTATGAGGAACAACTGTATGAATGAACCTTCCATACTTCAGAGTATTTTTAGCATGTCTTCCATTTCCGCTACATGAATTTTTTACTGTCAATAGTTACTGTCTAATAAAGGCTTTGGGGTGTCAACAAGTCGGTTAATTAAAATCCACGGGAAAACGAAGGCCTTTCTTTTGTTTGTGCATATTATGTGCAATTCCTCTCCTGTAACTAGATGTCTGCCACTTGTCGTCAGGTTGGCCAAGCACCTTTTAGCACTGGGGAAGTGTCACTTGTTATTCATTTGTTTTCTATGGTAAAGACATTTAGAAGTTTCATCACAAGAGAAATTCCACCCTAATTTATCAGGATTCTGAAATGTATATTCATGCACGCATCTGTTTTCCAAGCACTTACCCAGCACTTGGTCATGGGGGGTTTGGATGGAAGGGACGCGGCTGGGAAACTGTCCCACATGGCACATGGCTGGGGAACACACTGAACTGGATTCTAGTCTGTCGCGGGGCACATATTACAAGTAGTTTTGAGATGCTAGTTTGTCTGACTGTGGAAGGAGAACATGCACTCCATACACTTCCTCCCAAACCTGGAAGTCTGTGACAATAGTGCTACGGACTGAGCCTCCGTGCCGCTCCAGAATAAGGCCACTGACAGAGCACACGGCAGATGGTGCCCAAATGCAGCTGGACCAGCTTCTGGGACCTTCTGACGAGCCATGGCTGCGGTTTTGCGCTCCTGAGCTGTTACTGGTAACTTTAACCAGATCGTGAAATCTCACTGAAGAAATGTGCAGATAATTAACGGAAAACTCTTCCTTAGCTTATGCGCAGATGGGTAGATGTCACACAGAAGGGCGTGATTTCTTCCTTCTCTGCCTTCAAAGGAACGTTTGGCATGTTGCATTTTCTTTGTGGATCGTCTAGGCAGGTGTCCCAGAATCTTGCAGGACTCTCCTTTATTACTGCGACAGTGATTTATAGTTCTGCATTAATAACCTGCGGTATTTAGGTCGACGCCTCTTCCGTTGTTTTATCCGTTTCCTGGGAGCGCGATGAATAGTTTCAAGATGAAGAAGAGTAGAGCAAATGGGATTTGGGGAAGTCAAAGCTGCAATATTCTGGAATCTGATGACTCTAGGAGGAAGAGAGGAGGCAGATTAGACGTGAGGCTGAGAATCTAACGATATGCTAGCTGACCGACGTGTGGGTGGGTGTATGCAGCTGGCTTTGAAACAAGTGTGGAATTCCCTCTGGTGAGATTGACTGACTGTATGTGTTTGAGGGATTCAAGCGAGGCTGACTTGGAAGTTGTTATGGAAGCCTGCTTTAAAGCAACGGGATGTGGAAGCAGGACGACTGTGACGGCAGCAGTGCCACACGAAGCTTCACAGCTGATGGCCCCCAGCGTCGCTGCCCCCCCCCAAAACAAAGGGAAATTAGATGGTGTCAGCCTCTCTGTGTGTGCCTGGTAGCTGTTCTGTACCAGATGCTCTTTTCTATTCAAGTCGAGGCGGGCAGGGGGCAGGGTGTAAGACTTAGTAAGCAGAGCAGACTTTGCTGTTTATTAGGATTGGTGGGTAGGCCAAACCGAAACCATTTGCCTATGTTGCCAGACACTATAACCTGATACTCTTGGAATCCGGCAAATGGTCCATGTGGTTCAAATGGTTGTTTTTGTTGAGTCTGTGTGTGGGTGTCCATGACATGGATGAAGCCTGTGGTCTGGCCAATGCAGGAAACATTGGTGCAGGTGTCTGGGAGTAGTGGGCCTGCTGGGGTGTTGGTGTTCGTAATCGAAGGCCATGAGGCACTCTGGGAGAAGTTCACATGCAAGGGAAGCTCCAGTCTTGCACCTCCTTTAGGGAAGTCCCCAGTCCGGCTATAGGCTAGACTGTAGTTGTCATTGTGGTGCTTAAGAAAACACTTGATACTTTTCTTGACACAATATTATCATCTTTGGCAAAAGAAAGTGTAGGTGTTTTGAATGAATACCACTTGGTGTCTTGTGCACACTAGTGTATTTTCTGTTTCATATTGCAATCTGGTCTAGGGTACCCTCTGGTGTTGTAGACTCTTGTCTAGTGGATGTAGTTGGCGTCTAATGGACTCTTAGTGTGTGTTGGGTTCTCTGCAGGTTTTGAGAGACCTCAAATTGGAAAAAAGAAAGATTTACAGGGTCCTGTATTTGAAATGAAACACACCACTGGAGGCTTTAAGTGTTACAGCCAGAGAAGAGTTGCCATGGTTTTGGAACAATCAGAGGAAGTGGCTCTCTGAACTGTTAGAAACAGGTGTGCTTAACACATATCTGTTTTTCAGATCTTTGTCGGTTATTTGTTTTCAGAAAGTGAAACGGTTAATCAATGACTAAGACGTTTTGCTGATGATTAACTTAGTCACATCTTGCATTTGCTTGTTTCTCATCTGAAGTTTAAATGCATTAAAGGAAGAGTTGGAAAGGTCTTGCCAGAGGTCAGCAGGGTTGGCCTAGCAAAAATTGTGCCGCATGTCTGCAGGATACTCTGACCCTGGGTGTTTGTGCATAAACGTCGGCCGGCATGTAGCAGTAGGTGTGTGCTCCTGTCGGCTGCTATGGTGCCCCAGTACGAGGATAAATACAAGCAACTTTTACAGCAGGGGAGGTGGTTCGAAACGGACTAAGTGGAATGAAAAGCTAGGAAGATAATGTTTAGAAAACATTTAGCTACAGAATTTGATCTAGAAGTTAGCGGTGACCTCCGTATTCTGGTTACAGTTGGTGTCCCGGTCTTGGTGTTTCAAGCACGGCTGTGATAGACCTGCTGTCAGAGGGTGGGCTCTCGCCTGCACTTTCTCAATTCTCTTTCTGCTACTTTAAATAGTTTTCATCTGTGGGTGTCCTGGCCAAGAGTCAGACATATTAATTTGAAAGAATCATTTAGCCCTGGTGCTCAGGCCAATATCCTTTTTATGTAAAACTCCAGGGAGTCGGGTTGCAAACGGTGACGAGGCTTTGGGCCACTGCTCGCAGTGAACGCCTGAGAGGCCGCAGTGTCCGTCGGGAGCTGGACAGGCTAGCTGGGACAGACCCGCTGTTTACACATGGCTCCAGGCTCAACGAGGGAAATGGCAGCTTCGATTTTTGGCAGGGTGGGGCTGGCTGAGTGAGCAGCCAACCTGGCTTAGTGCTTGACCCCCATCCCCTCTCCTTCAGAGTCTCTGTGCCTGGCGTGGCACTGAGGCAGCCATCCAGACTCTGGAGGGACGGGTCTCTCTCAGTGCAGCCCACCATGCGGTTCTGTGGATCGGGTCCCAAATATAAACACGGGCTGCTAGCTCATTAGCAGCACGCTAAATTGGCAGGAGTGTCCGGCGCTGCTTTTGGTTGATGCTCGACCTCTGTGGTTCGGCATCGATAGCCAAGCATGATGTGATGGGGAATTAGAAAGAATGAACTCTCATTACCTGTAAGGACTCCTTGCACAAAGAGTGCTTGTTTCCGCCCGGCGAAGCCTCACCTCGGTGTACCGTGACTCGCTCGCTAAGCCTCTGGCCTTGTGCTGGGGCCCTGGATGTGATCCAGTTCACACACTCCCCATGCACACGCTCGCACTGAGTAATGCACACACCCATGCGCCGAACGACTTGGAACACACCAAAGATGCGTCAGCGTTTTTGTGAGGGAAAATCTGTTATGTATTGCACTTTGATTATTTGCTGTGCTCGAACTAGTCTGTTCACTGCTGTACAAATGGCTGCATATGATATCCTTATAAAGAGAGTGAGAGAGTGTGAGAGAGAATGAAAGACAGACATTATTTGATCCGGTTCTCTCAGTGTGGGTGATGGATGGATGTTCGTTTGGCATTTATGTAAAAAGAAAACAGTCTGCACTTTCGTCAGCTTCATCTGTTGACACTCTGGGCCTGGTGCCACGACGAGGTCCTCTTCTCTGTTCCGCATAGATGTGAGAAGCCACCGGAAAATTATCGAGACATTGTGAAGGACCTCTTCCTCCATATTACCCCACTTTCCACAAAAGAATGGTTCCTAAGCAGCCTCCTCTGGACAAGGACAGAAGGATTTGTTTTAGGGAAGGTTTTTGGGTAAACAGGCAGTCTTCTGTAGCTGCATTTAGTATAAAAACACCCATATCTCTTTGCTTACTGTAAACACTCATACTCTTTGGATAACGGTGTTACTGCTAAATAGGCGGTTTCAGGTTAGTTGAAAGTTGAGCATTCTGTTGTGAAAGATGGATAGATGTGCAGCCATAGGCTTGGCAGCCTGGTGCTGGGCTTTGAGTCCCTGGACCTAGCAAGCCGGTGGCCTTTGAAGCTGAGGGCCCCAATGAAGTTGGGCCTGTCAGAAGGGGGGGTGTCGCACCTGCTCTGCCTCACTTTATCAAGGTGAAATTGGACCTAAACATAACAGGAAAGAAACCATGTCACATAAAGTAATTATGATGAGATTTAATGATGGACTTCAAGGGTTTCACATTAATTAATTCATTTAATTGGCAGAGTGTCCCTGGGGCAATTGGGAGTTAAGGGGCTTACTCAAGGGCCCAAGAGTGACATCACTCTGCTGACACTGGGATTCAAACCAGTGACCATCTGATCACAGGCACAGAGTCGTAACCCCCTGACCCCCACATCACCCTGCACACACTGGCACATCTCCACACCCAGCCCTACGCCCCCTTCCCCAGCCATACCAGGCAGGTGCGTGGTGGACCGAGGAGGACAGTCTGGGGCAACGTCTGCACCTTGACAGGCTGTGACATCGAGTTGCCTGTGAGCTCTCATCCAAACCCCAGGGTCTCCTTTGCCTGTGTCCTTGCCTTGTGCTACCCTTTATAATCCCTTTGACAGTAAATTAATCAGAAAGAATGCATTTAATTTATCCTTAGAGGAGAAGTTATTCTTTAGTCCAAGTTTGTCCTCTACAGTTTATGAAGCTTGAATATCACCTCATTCGTATGTCCAGTAGTTCTAAAAAAGCCGAAACATTATTTGAGTTGCAAATGAATGATTTTTGTTTGTTTACCACCTTGAATTTGCACAGGTTCCTCCAGAATTAATGACCCGAGACCTACAGTTGTCTGTAATATAGGGTCAGGCAGGAAGTACATGAGCAGGCATGACTAGGCCCTGTAGATGAGAGCCACTGTCCCGGCAAAGCACAGCGGTGCTTACGGTGTCACCATATCCGCACACATAGCACTGAATCCATACCGATGAGGCATTTCAGAAGCGGGATGGGATGAGAATGGAACATTCTGGAAGCTGAAACAAAAAAAAAAAAAAAACCTAATTACTTGTATCTATAGGAATGTCACTACTTGCCATGTTGGAATAAGGAAGACGTCTGAGATGTTGCATTTATATAGCAGCCTTGGGGAGTGGTGAGCTATCTCAGTTTTTGTATTATTACCAGACTTCTGGCAGGAGATGCCATTGGTTGTGCAATGTGCACTAAGCTGTGACCTGATAGGCCGAGATGAATGTGAATCGTCCTGGCGATGAAGATAAGTAGTGAAGGACGATGCCTCTCCCTGTAGGTATGTCTGTCCTAGCAAGTGTGTGGAATCTAAACCTGTTTTATTGAATGTTCTCTATCGTTGGATTGCTTGATGTTTCACCCCAGGATAATCAAAGTGAAGCCTGATTACAGTGACTATCCTGATGGGAACCAAGTATTACTTGGAGCTGATTGGCACTTATTTTGATGACTTATCTTCTGGAACAAATGGATGAATTTTGTGCTTTTGGTCCAAAACGTCTGAATAGAGTAACATACTGTCCTATGTCAAGGGCTGGTTTGGGCTTAGCAGGCTAGACCCGTGATCATGAGGTCGTGGCTTCAGACCCCGTCCTCAGCAGAGCCACATCTGGGGCCTTTAACCCTCATAAACGCCCCAGCGATGCGGCATAAACAGCTGACCCTGCATGGACCTCAAGCACCCCTCTCACCTCTAAGTGTGTGTCTTTCGAAGCAGAGAAGATGGGATATGTGAAAGGAAGCATTCCAATGCACCCGCACTCCTACGTATGCCAATGGCAAATCAAGCATCATTTCTATGGAATCAGCCATGACCCCGGAGGATGTTTATTGTTGGGGAATCCCCCTAAGATGGGTTAGGGTCTGTCTTGCTGGCTATCACACATGGAGTTGAGGGCATAGTCAGAACGCCCCTAGTGAGCCCTCCTTAATGTTTCTTCTCTGGATCCAGTTAGTGTTCTGCATAATCCCTCCATTCTTCTTGTCCCAAGTGAATGGATTAGCATGAATTTCTTTCAGAGATGTTTTGCTTCATGAGATTAGGATTTTTGTGTTCTCAGATGAACTTGTATAAATAAGGGGATCAGGATTATGCAAATGTGTTTGAGGTGACCCACTAGGCAGCGTGGGTCTGACGTCATGAACCATATGGAAAAAAACTCCGAAACCTTGCTGTTTATGGACGGTAATCTCTCCACTGATAAAAGCTTACCTCTTAAGCCTTTTGTTCAGGTGAATACTGCATACCCCTAGTTTAAGGATTATCGACCGACGAAGGGATTTCAGCATCTGGATCTGTTTCCACGTCAAGGAGAAAATAGTTGATCTAAACCGACAGCGATGTTCCTGGATGGAATCATTGTTACGTGCATGACTCACCCTTAAATGCTGAAAAACAGGTTCCCTGAATGGAATCAAAGTTTCAAAAAATATCTCAGGGCTGAGAAAAGTCATGTGGATTTTTTTATTTTCTGGTTCCAGGCTTATGTGAAGTATTTAGATAGTCTGGTATATGTGGAGGATGAAAGCAAATGGTTTTGATAATATTTATTGTCATAAGATTAACTACTAAACAAACACTGTGTGAAAAAGAAAGAACAAACGGCATCTCTGAATACTGAGTACTCACTGCTAGCTATGAATACCCAGGAGACTGTCAGCCCATGATCTTCAGCCATTCATGTCTTCATGGTGAAAAGCAAGGAACTTTTTGTCCCCAAACAGTAACGGATCATGGAGACCTGAAGGGAAAATGCCATAGTTTGTCTATGAAATGTAACCTGTAGGAGCCATAGGTAGAGTGCCTGATGTATGTGGATCCTTTTGTGAAGGCCAGGTGGGATTAGAAGAATGTCTGGATTCTATCAGTGGAATGTACTGCACTTTTCAAAAACTAGACGGTACTCTCTGAGGGTTCTGTCAATTCCGTAAATAGTGAGGGTGGGGCATGTCTCAGAGGCTTAAGGCTCTGATCCTGTGATCGGAAGGTCAGCAGTTCAAAAAGCAGCCAAATCTTTATTGGGACCCTGAGCCCCCAATCTCCAGGGGCACCAGGTAAATGGCCCCTTTTGTGCTCTGAACCAAAATCTCACCCTCGCCTCAGCATATGCGTGTGTGCCTCAAGTAGAGGAGCAAGGTGTGAAAACTGCACTGGCACTCATGCAAATGGCAAATAAAGTTTCATTTCATGTCAAATTTGCCTGTTTATTGTCCAGACTGTAGCATAAAAGCCATTTCTTGGCTGTGAGAGCGTGGTGTTGGCAGAATGAGTAGCATGTGTGTGATGCAGACGGTTATAAATGATGGAAGGATCTGGGGAAGCCACACGGCCTGTGGGCCGGTCATGTGACATCTCGCCTCTCTCCCGTGCAGATAAGTGTCCGGGGCCTCGACAGTGACACCGTGCACGATGTGAAAAGGCTGCTCAGTCTGTCTAGTGACACATCGCTCCTTTGTCAGTCACAAAGTAGCTTGACGTCCTGCGTGTTTAAGGCCAGGTAATGATTCGTGTTGACCAGATGGGTACAAGTTTGATTTATTCTACTGTCACTCATACAGAGCACTTAACAATGGCGGCTTTACGTATTCCGGAACACCTGTGACTGGCGGCCTTGCGTTTCATGAGAAACGTTCTCTCATTCTTTCAAATATTGTATGTTTATGTAAGGCTGTGTTTCGTTCCAGCTATGAAAATGCCCGTAAGCGAAGTGAAAGATTACCACAATGGATTAGGTAAACTTCATTGATTCTTGAAATAACTGAGGGCCTTCAAGAGCGACATCATAAACTGCGTGATTGCCGTTTTAGTTATAATTGGAGCATTGTGAGTCTCAATGCCCTGACCCACAACATGGGACAACATGGGTCAAGGTGGCTGGCCTTTATGTAAGATGGCCACAAAAGGCAGACATAATTCATTACTTTATCTCAGCATGTTTTCTATATATTAAGATAATTTCCTTTAACATTTCCAAGCAATCTATGTCATTAACATGTGCTTCTACTCCTAAAGAAACTGGTGATCCAGGAAATGTTCAGTAGGCGTAGTCGTCCCTGACACATGCTGCTCCAGCAGGTGCGTGGCCCTGCGCTCCCCCATGACAGAATGGAACGTCGCACCTCATGAATTCCCTGCCTGACTTCATTAGATTTTCTTTCCTCGCGGAATCTGGCAGCTGAGCGCGTCCCGAATCACGTTCCTCTCGCACATGCGAGCGATATTCCATTCTGGAGATACGTGGTTTGTACCTCAGCTGCTCATTCTTTCCTCTGGACTTTTATAGATGGCAAGTGTGTGATTCCCAATCAGTAAAAGCGGAACAGTAGGATGCTGCCTGCACTCACCAGCTCTGCGGCTGCTCTTTGGGCGGTGATGTATGGCTCAGTGATCAGATGGTCACTGGTTCAAATCCCAAAGCCGCCCTACTGATGCCTCCATTGGGCCCTTGAACAAGGCCCTTAATCCCCAGCTCCAGGGGCCCCCCATCTTGCTCTCGCCTGTCTGTGTGTCTCACAGAGAGCCAGAGGGGATGGGTAATCACTGTTCTATAATGAGCCCAACAGGACAGATGTTTTGACAGGTTACTTGGTTTGTCTTGTATCTAACACACTGTATTTTTTGAGAAAGCAAGGTCAACCAGTGTCTGGGTCAGTTGTGGGTTAAGGGCCTTACTCAAGGGCCTAACTGTGAAATTAGTATTTTAACCCAGGGATTTGAATCAGCAACCTTCTGATTTACTAGCACAGTGTCCAGTGAACCCCACGCCTTCCACAGTGTCAGACGGTAGTTAAACCCTGCAGAGTGACTGGGCTCCGGAACCCATGATGTAGTGAAAGCAACCCCTTTACAGGAACACGTATCAAAAGCCTCCGTGTCACTGGGAATTACTTTGTTTCTTTGATGAATGGTTTGTTTGGCCGCCGGATAGTTTATTTGTTCCACTTTGACCACAAGAATGTGTAGTTACAGCGATTTCAGACCAATCAGAAAGGCTGGTTTGTTTGGCGTCCTGTTCACTGCTGCGGGTGTCCGCTGAGGGTGCGGGTGCTTTGCCGTTCCCCGTGTGATATGAAACGCAAGGCGCCGTGGAGGAGCAGCCCCCTTTCATCTGAAAGAGGCTTCATTTTCTTCTGAAAGCCTGCTGATTGTTTAGGAATTTAGGAAACGGTATGTCTGCAAAGAGGGGTTCACTCCATGGGAACTGCAAAGGAACAAATTCCTCAGCCTAATTGGGTCACTGGAAGAACGCAAAGCACTGTTTGTGAAATAAACTCCTCAGACAAAAAGCTACTGTAGATGTGGACGTGACCGTCCTGGCCTCGGTCTTGATTGGGGACCAAAATACTTGTGCAGTCACAAGAACATATTAATACTGTAGTTTAACCTGACACTCCGGGTAACCTCAAGCAGCTCCTGGCTTGGGCAAAGTCGGCCTGCAGTTCATGGTTCTGGCAGTGGGGGCAGTAATCTCCCCAGCACAACTCCAGAGCACCTATTATGATCAAGGCATAAATGTATATATGGCACACACAGGAGGTAATTCTGTTTCAGTTCACTATAGACTAGTTAAAGGATGCTGGGATTGTCGCACTTATCCCACGTGCCACTTGTACTCAACGTGTTATATAAAATTAATTTGCTTTGTTGTCATAGGAATCGGCCCTCTGGACAATACCACCAACTGAGATTTGGTTTTGGGTAATACACACCCATAGCAAGCGAGATGGGGATTTGACCCTCACCCCTACCCACTAAGCCGTCATGCTGCCAGGAACTGTCTGTATTAATCCTGAATTATCTGCTCATGGCAGGTCATGGTGCTGAGGTTTAGATGTTTATCTGTGATCAGCTCAGCTATTCCAGTCTCACTGGGTCTCCTTCACACCAGCGCTTAGGGCGAGACACATCAGGCGGGATGAAGCCCCCTATCCCCAAACTGAGACCAGCTTTCCTCTTCTTTAAACACAGAAAAACTGACAGCCGCATTGTTAGGTAGGTGGGGGTGCTTTGTGGCTCTCTGGATTAGGATGCTTTGTCTGTGATCGGAAGGTGGCTAGGTCGAATCCTAGTGTCACCAGTGTAATTTCACCTTTGGTCCCCTGATCATGACCCTCAACCCACATTTCCTCCAGGGATTGTCTGGATAAAAGTGTCTGCTAAATAAATGTAGTGTAATATTATGACTGTGGGTGTGCTGTACCCTCTCTACCCATCCCTGGAGATGTGGGTGGGTGTGGGTGAAGATGTCCGACAGCACGGCGTGGCCCATCCCTGGAGAGGGAAGGTGTGGCCTGTCTTGTTTGTGCCAGTGGCCGTGAAGGAGAGAGCATCTGCGGGCCAGTGACGGGTCCAATAATGTATCTGATGTGCCATTTTTGGGGCAGTAAATAATGAGAGAACCTGCTCTCCCTCTCGCCGTGGCCTTGACTGCCCCCTACCTGCTGGGAGGGCTAATACTGGCGCCTCATCGATGGCGGCTTACAGCTGTCAGCAGCCGCGGCCCGAATCTCGGTGGTTAACAGGAAAGCCAAGTACTTCTACATTTTGGACCCGGCCCTAAAAATGCAGCCGCATGCCCGTGCCGTCGGCAAGACCCCAGACTGCAGCCGCATGCCCGTGCCGTCGGCAAGACCCCAGACTGCAGCCGCATGCCCGTGCCGTTGGCAAGACCCCAGACTGCAACTGCATGCCCGTGCCGTTGGCAAGACCCCAGACTGCAGCCGCATGTCCGTGCCATTGGCAAGGCTGCTATCTTCATACTTTCTCTGGTCAGTAGCTGGGAGTGTAGATTGTGATGGTGGTATTAAGAACTGGGGGAGACAGGAGAGTCCAAAAGCAGTGAAACTGCCTGTCTGAAGGACTGTGAGTCTGGAATAAGGCGGGGGGGGGTCACGTGCATCCGTGTTTACCACCACTGAGGTCACACATTTGCATGGGGTCCCACATGGTTTGGGGGGGCCCCCTGTTGACCACAAAGAGTCACTGCATCAGCCCCCACCCCCAGCCAGGTGGAGGTACAGCTGGGTGTTGGTGTCTGATGTTTTTTTACTCTCCATCTGGTGAACCCGCCTTTATACCGGCTCCTGTCTCCGGAGAGACGGATGACGAGAGGGACCCAAAAGGAGTGCGAGCGGATGACTTAATGTCTCGGGGTTTTTGTTCCGCTGCTGTGCCCCTGCCAGGACCTTGAAAGAATGCGAGTGAGATGGGAGTCGCAGACGTTCCGGATGTGGGTTAAACGAGAACATCAGCCCACCCGGCATTTCGGAAACCTGAGGTACACATACTGGCATCACTCAGGACTGAAACAAAAGCAGCCTGTCATACAAGCAGACCTCATGGATACATGAAGCTAAGCTCATTACCTGAATCGCTTCCGAATTTCTTGCATATCCACTGCAGGGCAAACTGTGAACTTCTGGAAACGGCGTGTGGGTTTTCCCTGCGTTTCATCCTGGAATGCAGCGTCATGTCACGTCAGGAGGCCCGTACCGCCAGCCAGCTTCGCTGGGTAATACTCAGCCATGCAGTGACAGGTGCAAGTCAGCCATTTCGGCACTGGCACACTGGCAGACAGCTGCTCTACTCGGACAACTGCTCTGCAGGAAGCAGCAGCAAGTTTAATATAAACTCCAGAGATCATGTATATTTTACTTTAAAGAGGAGAGAAACTTTGTCAGTCCCAAGGAGACGTTTGTAAGGCATAAGGTCACTTCTCCGTACGGAATCGAATCTTGGTTTTCCACATAACATGCAGAGACACTAACCACTATACTAACAAGGAAACAAGTTGAATATCAGTCATTTGTCTTGAGAATAACTTACACTTGCTTAATTTTCAATCAACAGTAGTTCTTCCGTGTCAGAAGTGGTATTCCCTTGTTTATGGTGGTAACAGCTCATGTTACAGATGATGATCTTGGGTAAACGACATTCCGATCTGCCCACAGGCCGCCGTTAAACTTCAAACTGCCATTCAACGTCTATGTTGGTTGATGGTTTTGCTGGGCACTCCAGAAGTGGTGTTACTGGTAAACATCCTTATCTAATTGTGTCCTTCTGAATGCAGCTGTGTAAATAATGGCTTAAACAAAATGGACAAATTAGTTTCAAAGCAGCTTCCGAAGGCAGCAGCAAATATATCCTTTGTGTTTCTTATGTTATTTTGTGAATTAATCTCTAACTTATCGGGATATTTTACCGCTTCTCTGCTGTCCATTTGGATATTTGTACAAGTATTTCTCTGTACAGTAGTGTGGTGTGGGTGACACAACCGGGGATAATATAAAGGAGGAATTTATAAGTGCAGGTTAGGGCCTGGTGTGTCTGGGAATGTTCTGGATGGGCCCCAGATCTTCTCAGACGACAAATGAAAACAGGAAGTCTGCAAAAGCAGGGACTGGGGGAAGAGAGACCCTGTCATCTGCATCCAAGTCTTAGATTTACCCCAATTAATGGCCTCGCTGATGTTACTCTGTAGGTCCTGTGTGCATGTTTGATCGAGAAGATGTAAGCGGCTTATTAGAAAATAAGACTACAAGACTGTAGGGCAGAAAACAGGAATCTGTTTGTTGGGCCTGCAGTGGGATGACCTGAGCACCAAAGTAGGTCTCGTCGCAGTGTGTTTCACTGAAGAGCCTGCAGTACAGACTGTGAATGTTGAGTAGTGCGTTGTTAAGGAACCACGCAGATCAAAGCGACGTGTTATTGCCTTTAATGTATGAGAGGTGGATCGACTGCGTGTACAGACACGAGAGGACCCAACTGTCACTGACGGCAAATGATCAGTTTCGGGAGGGAAAAACATTATGAGTACAGATCAAGCAGAGGTTCACTTTCACTGCAACTCAACACGCATCACGCTGTCAACAAACGGGCGATTAGAGGGAGTGTTTGCGCTCACCTTTCCTGGGCTCTGCTGCCAGACATTCCTCCATCAGTAAGCCTCAAAGACCCTGGGGCTCATCTAGGACGATGATTCTCAACAGCTGGGAGGCGACTCAAAAGCAGGTCACGGAGCTGTTTTCGTTGGGTTGGGTGTGTGGTTACGAAAAAACTGTTCCAGATATATATTTTTTATTTTTTTTTTAACAGTTTATTAATCATGCTACTGTTTACTGTCCTATTTACAATTACCCCATTATTTTTTTTTTTTTTTGTGAAATACTTTTAGTTCAGAATGAAACGTCATGACTTGATCGAATCGAATCGAATTACCAAGGAAAATGTCGGTCATGAGGATAAACCGGTTGAGAACCATTGATCTAGAACAGGGGTGGGCAATCGTATACGCAAACGGCCGGTGTGTACGCAGGTTTTTGGGATAACCTGTAGGTCAGCCGTTCTAACCCAGGTGTGAGGACTCTTCAACCAATCAGTCCTCTAATTAGGGAGTTGCATACACACCGGCCCTTTGCGGTTAAGATTGCCCACCCCTGATCTAGAACGTTCTTCTGAACAAGCTGGTTGGATAGCATGTGGTAATGGTGCTGTGGTCTGAGATCTTCTTTGTTTCTCTTCGCATTGCAGGCGGTCACCGGCCGGCGTTTTGCAGACAAGGACTTCCGCGGCAGCTTGGGAAACGGCATCTTGCTCTGCGAGTGAGTCCGGGCCGGCGTTCCACCGCGGGAAGACGCTTCCGGGGGACAGTGTGATATTTCTGGAGCTTTAGAACTCGTGCTACTGTGGCCTGGTCGTTCAAGGCTGAGAAATGTGCCCTTGTCAACACTAAGGTCGCTTCAGAAGTTAACGGTTTGATGGAGATTTAGCCACAACAGCAAGTTCACTTTGGGCTTGGATCAGTAATCGTTTTTTGTCCGTATTCCTAAAAACGCAGTGGCGAAGGTGGCTCAGTGGGTGGCCCTGTTGCCTTGTACCTTTAAGGTGTGAATCTTACCCCTCACTTGGTATGTGGTTCAATTTCCGGTAATTTTTATATAGCGCATTTTTTAAGGCACCTTACATGCTTGTGTTGTGATACATTCCTGAATCATTTATGCAACAGGAAAAAGGGGAAGACAGCAGCATCAGCAGCCATTGTTCACATTCACCCAGTGCGGTGTTGGATTTCTCCCAGTGTGATGAGTTAAGTGCAGTGCACTGGTGTGTCATCTGGGGTGTTCCTCGGCTGCTGATACGGGCACCAGACCCCTCCTGGACCCTACGCCCGATAAATCACTGTGCGCGCCACAGTGGGTTAGGACTCTGTGCCTGTGATCGGATGGTTGCTGGTTCAAATCCCGCGGCTGTCTGACTGATTTTGCCGTCGGGCCCCTTAGCAAAGACCTTAAGCCAGGGATCGTCTCAGAGACGAAAACATATTTCACTTTGGATGAAAGCCTCTGCTAAATTAATTTTTTTTTTTTTTTTTTTTTAAATGGAAGATGGACGCTTGTAAAGATCGGGGTGACTGCTTAGCTCTCTTGGTGAGTCTTTTGTATGCTGCACTGGGAAGGTGTACCCCGCCAGTCAAAGGTGAAAGTCCCAAACTGAAATGATAGTGTGATTCCCTCCATCTTTAGCGTTGCCTGCAGGGTCGTAAGACCTGGCAGGGGGGAGCAGGGGAGCACTGTACCCCCACCAATTTAAGTTGGCTTCATTCATCCCCGCAAAAACAGACCTTTACATTTAAAGTATTAAATTGTGCCGCCCCCCCCCAATATCAAACTCCCTTCTGCGCTTGTTTGCCTTGTTATCCTCTATGCAGCAGCTGAACTTAGCGCCAGTTTTCTTGACCTTTCACTGATTTGCCAGAAATAATTTCTCAAGGATTTGGCAGCGGAGGCTGTCTTGGGGTTTGTCCGTCTGTTTCCTGTAAAATGCCTCGTCGGACGATCAGCCTAAGTCTGGCAGCCGTGGCGAGTCTCGCTTGCTGGGTGAAGTTCTCCACACCGGAGGACCTTGGACGTCCTTCACAAAGCTGCTGCTCAAAGGGTCATTATAGTGGCAGCTGGACTGTTAACCAGTCACTGTCCTTCATGGTCTGTTCTCGCAAGGTTCTGAGCCGTCATGACCATCTATCTTCCACAACTGCTTCCTCCGTACTGGGGCATGGGTCACCCGGAGCCTATCCCATAATTCATTGGGCACGAGGCAGGGGAACACCCTGTACAGGATGCCAGTTCATCACAGGGCTCCTAGTCAACAACTACAGGGAATTTATAAACTGCAACCCACCAAGGGGGAAAATACGAATAAAATGTGCAGATTCTGCCCGCAGAGCACAGGGTGGGTACCAAACCCTCTGAAGCGCTGACCTTCCTGCCTTGGTCAAAACACTTGCCGTACAAAGCATACAAGAAGTTCCTTCCTGTGTGTACAGCTCGTCCGCAATCTCAGCAATCACCCTGTCCTCCTCACAGCCTCCCCGGGCTCCCAACGTATGGGACAGATCCTGTCTTTTCCTGAAACGACGGCGGGGTTTGGAACGGCAGATGCACACTCCTCTGGAGCTTCAGACAATTTTGTTAAAAGCTCTGTTTAGTCATAGGTTCATTCAAAAGTAAGTTTTTTTAAGTAGTTTGTAGAAGCTAAACGTGATGTTTTGATTATTGGAGAAAAGTGGTAAGTTTCAATTCAGCTTAATTTATTGTTATGTAGTATCTTTCATAACACAGTTACCCCAAGGTGCTTTACAGGAGCGTGGGGCAGTACATTATTAGGGCATAAAGATTAAATGCTTTGTGATGCAGGCGAAAAAAGGAAGCCGTAAGCATCCAGTGTCTCTCCTGAAATTTCTCTCGGCGACGACGGTCAGATCCACGGACTCGTCCGCTGGCCGAGTCACCAACCTGACCCCAAATCCGAGTTTTGTTCCCAGCGCCGTTTTCACACGCGATGGCGCTGATGGAGACGCACACCAACCCGCCCCGGCTTGTCCCCGCAGCCCTTAGGTCACGATCCCAGTTCATACTTGACAAAAATACCACGTTAAGCTTTTAATTGCATTTGCCTGAAATGACATATTACGCATAACAAAATACCGAACACAAAATGAAACGTAAAATAATGGCCTTTCGATGCATACAGTAAATGACGTGTAACATGTATGAGCTGTTACCTTCTGTGCTGTCACCGTGACTGTTACGTGTGATTTTTGCACGGATTGTTCTTGTCACTGCAGTGTGATGGATTGGCATCCTGTCCACGGTGCTGCCTTGGACACTCTCATCTCCTCTCACCATGTATTGACCAAACCTTCATGGAAGATCAGTTGATGCGCGACACAGGGTCCATATTCACGTCATTTCAGAAACGGCAACATAAAAACCATTCAGGAACAAAGCTGGGTTTTGCTCCAGAGACGTCGTGGTCCTGATGGACTGGGTGTCCATCTCCAGGGGCGGGCGAGGTCATCTGCAGCCCTCAGCGGGCACGTCCCTTCGGACCGCTGGGCCCGATTCACTCCCTTCCTCTGATTCAATGCTATGCGTTTTAGAAACAGCACGTCGCGCGTTAATTTTGGTAATCATGTTTCATGACTCCACTGTGGGCCGTTTCCCAAAAATAAAAAGGGCTTCCTGAAATGCATTCCAAGGTTAAAATCTGACGTCTGTTTCCACGCAAGCGATCTAGACGTTTCTGTACAGAACCACGGCCCGGATGTGATCTCACGAATATGAAATGTGGGCACAGGTGCCAAACGTATCTGCAGGTCGTGCCCACCTCCCCAGACGATGTGTATGCCCCTTTCCGTCTCCGTGGCTACGGCGAGGCGTGTACGATGATGTCATCCCGCCCACCTTCTTGTCAAACGCACCATTTTTTGGTCCTTGTCTTCTTCCTTGTATTGCCACTTGGCATGCCGCTTTTTTTTACGCCCTATAATTGCAAACTGCTGTATCTTGTTTCATTCGATCAGTCTCGTTTGTCAGGCCAGAAAAGCCGAGACGATTTAATTGGGTTGAACGTGACCGTGGTGATTTCCCAGAGCTGAGGGAGAGCGGATACCAGGCGGTGTCAACTCACTGGGAAGGGATGTTCATTCTGATCCGAGGAAGCTGTTAAGGAGATGTGATTCTCACTGGAGCGTTCCTGTCTGTTGTGGGCGAAATCTCTGCATCCGTGTTTCGCTGGATCCATCTAGTGCTGATTTCGATCTCATACCAATGGATGGGAGCATACTGAGCAGCACTCAAACCCCCTGCTGGCCAGAAACAGTCACTACACTAATTATTAAATAAATGCCTTCCTTATTTAAGAGACGCTGAAGCAGCATGTTCTGCTACCCAGCTAGCTAGCTACAATCTTCTGACTCTACTCGCGAGCTGTTTCATTTTTCAAACTGTGGGGGTGGTACTGGGGGGACAATTTGAGCGGAGCCCCAGAAACACTAGACCCGACCCTGGGCTTAATGGCTCTGCGGGGGGCTGGGCAGCCTTGGCCTATGTGTTTGTTAGCTCAAAGGGATAATTCAGTGCTTTTTCCCACAGATATCCCCCCCCCCCGCCCCCAGAATCACTCGTTAGAGGCGCTCATTAGCGTATCAGCAGCTCTGCGCCGCGCAGAGAGACAAGGGAGACACGCTGTGCTTTCAGGAGATCGGCCCTTGCCTCTCTCTCCCGGCACAGAAAAAAAAAGCTGTCTCCAGGTTTCCGTTCAGGAAATCCCCCCCCCCCCCTTGCTGATTTAAGCCTTGGAACTGGACGTTGTGGGAAGGAAACGCAAAAAAAATTAAATAAACCACGTAAAGACATGAAGGGCAGTGCCCGCTCGGGGTTATGCTGGTTCAGACAGCGGCAGGTTCTGCCAGCCTGAGACCCCCGCTCTCCCCACAGGCTGCTGAACGCCATCAAGCCCGGCCTGGTCAAGAAGATCAACAGGCTTCCCACGCCCATCGCGGGACTGGTGAGTGTCCCCATCCATGCTTTCCACTCGTCTGTCTGTCTGCTTTCTGCTTCATCCCTCTGGTGTTTTTTTTATTTCTTAATGTATATTATACGCTTTACTGTCCCCCTGCGGATTGCTTTACTGCCATGTTTATGGGCCTTTGGCCACCAGAGGGCCAATAATTTCCCCTTTCATGTACTAATTATTGTGAATTTACTATTTCCATGTAATAGAGGTTCCTCGGTGTACTGTATCAGAAGGCGACAGATGCCTCTCTTTCTGCTGTGTAGCAGAGTCCCTTTTGGTCCTGGGGGGGGGGGGGACAGATTTATGGAGTGAGTGTACGGTTTGCCCCTCCCGCCGCTCGTGCCGCGTCCTTTTCGTGGGAGTCCTTCAGACCGTCTCAGGGGTCATTTCGGTCCATCCTTGAACGGTTCGTCGAAGGACCCTGTGCTGTGCTGATGTTATCAGAGAGGACAGTGGGTTGTTGACTGTTATTACAGTAAAGCTCATCCAAGTTATATAATTCAGTTGGTCGCACAGTTTTTTATATTTTATAGGGTTTCATATCTCGGTGAAAGTCAGAAAGTTCACTGACCCAAATCAAAAAAACAACTATGAGAAAATAGAAAAGCGATCAGGGTCTTGCGATCCGACTAAGAGTCACAGTAATTTGCTGAGAAATTAATTACTTGTAATTTTGTTTTAATTTCCTGCTGGAATGGGTGTCTGTATGACCTTGTGCATGTCAGGATTAGTACATTCAGGGACTCTCATATCTATATGTTAGTTCCAGTCATAATTAGCTTTGATTAATACATATTCCTATTTACCCTTACCAGTGTATCTCTAACACATAATTAGCATAACACACATTTTTATATATCTATATATGTAATATAATATAATATATATTCCTCAGCTAATATATTTGGATTTACTTTTGGTCAGCCGACAGCCCAGTCAAGGGTAATTAGTGGCTCATTTATAACGAAAGAATTTTTTTTTTTTATTTGGTGATCAGCGGTCATTGTTGACACACCACAGCACACAGTGCACAACAACGAAATGTGTCCTCCTGCATTTAACCCGTATGTGACAATGTGACATAGCGGGAGGCGGCTAACTCAGCGCCTGGGGAGCAGTGCTTGGGGGCGGTACCTTGCTCAGGGTACCTCAGTGGTGCCTTGCTGGTTCGGGATTCGAACCAGCAATCTTTCAGTTACAACTGCGCTTCCCTAACCATTAAAATACCACTGCCCACAAAAGCCAGTATATCCTCTGCCCCTGCTCTTTGTGTTTCTTTTTGGGGGGGGGGGGTCCTCACCTGGCTGTGCCAAGTCAGGGCCGGAGGGCACAGGATTGCAGCCCGAACAGTTCCGTGCGCACCGCCACCTCTGTGACGCGCCCGCCTGAACCCGAGTTCCGCGTTCCAGCATGTCCGGTCACCCCCCCGGTGTTCAGAACACCGCTTCCTGCACACGGCGCCCCCCTCCGCTGCCCTCCGCCGTGTCGTAATGGTTTATGTAAGTGTTGGCGAGCTGCCTTGTCGATCTCAGCGGGCCCCTGTTTTCTTAGAGGGAGTTTGACACGCCCTGCATCCTGAGATTGTCACGCCGCTTATGGCCCCTTCGGGCCTTGGGCCCCTTGAGACACACAGAAGCAGAGGCGCATTAACGTGTTAAAAGCTGTTTTTAAAAGCTGCCCCCCCCCTGCTATTTTCTGCCGTAGACCTGGTTGGGGGGGCGGCCACAGTAAAGAGATCTCGACTACAGGTACCTTGATAGAAAAAGAAAAAAAAATTTGTTGGCTTGGAAGTAAAAATACTTGATAAATCACATTTTGTTTTCCAATATGGGACAATCCCATAAAATATGGGACAGGTGGCAACTCCAGGTTTAAAATTCAAAACAAGGATAGTTGAGACCCTTTTTAGCGGAGGCCCCTGGGCTTCGGCCTGGGTAACCCCATGCATTAAAGCACCCGCAGCAAAAAGCATGACACACCCCCCCCACTCCTTCGGGGGTTCGTAGGAAACTTTGTAGCCCTGTTTGTCTGGAATTAAACCAGAGCGATATGCTCCTAGTGCACTCTTAGACGGTTTATTTTTGTGTAAAGACTTGTTTCCTTACTTCTGACCTAAGCTGATCCCAACCCATTTTTCTATTAGCACTCGTGCACCGTCATCCACCGGTTTCACGTCTTCTGTCCCCCGGAAGATGCATCCAGATGAGAAAATACCGGACACTGTTTGTGCGGATCTCATTGGAACCCCTGCTGGTGGTTCCTGGAGGGCATTGGGGCAGTAAGGTGCAGCGCTGGGCTGTAGAGGAGCAGCACTGCTAGGGAGTTTGCATTGGCACGATGCTTCCCTGGTATAGCTAATTTGCTAATCAGAGTTAGCCGCCCAGGTGAGTGGGGATAGTCACACGACTGCAGGAGCAAGAAATTAATCTCTGGAAGTTTTAAAGTCCTAAAGCTCCCCCAGCTGTTGGTATAACACAGGGATAAAAAGTACCTGTTACCTCACTTTGTGGGCTAGCAACAGTCACGCCCTCCCTTTGCCTGGGAGGGTAGTGTCCCAATAGTCTGGCTGCCTGAGGTGACCTCAGGTCTTAATGCGAGTAGCCACCTGGGGAATAGAGTCACGCAGATCGGCACGCAGACAGGAAGCCAGGAAAAGGTACTTAATACCTGCAAATGAGTGTAACAATGGCTGTGGCAGGAAGACTGTAACACCTTTGTGCTTGTTCAGGTCCCCGGAGGGACCGGGCCAGAGAGAGAGGGAGAGAGGGAGAGAGAATCTGGGTCAGGTTGCAGGGACTCGAAAGGCAGCTGGATACCCTGAGAAGGACGCCATGTTTCCAGCAGCTTCCGCAAAGTGGTAGAGTGCTGCTTCGCTCTGGGCCGCGTCCGTGACTCGAGGGGCACTGTGAGGGTCACCCCCCCATGTCTGTCTGTTCAGGACAACCTGGCTGTCTTCCTGCGGGGCTGTGAAGAGCTTGGGCTGAAGGGGTCACAGCTTTTTGACGCTGGGGACCTGCAGGACTCCACACGCACCCACGTCAAGTAAGTGATCCGGCATGCGCACGTACACACACACACACACACAGACACACACACACACAGACACACACACACACACACACACACACACACACACA
>JAODLC010000015.1:4077526-4097201 GCA_026781145.1 Hippopotamyrus pictus
TATATATATAGATTATCATGGTTGTGTGTATATATATATATATATATAGATTATCATGTTTGTGTATGCATTTATCTTCGTCTGCATGGCCCTGCTGTGTTGCAATAAACCTGCACTTTATTGATCATAGGAACATCCCTTTGTTTTCTGTTGCTGTCTGTGCCAGTAGCTCTTCCCTGATGTCAGTTTCTGCTGTCACATGCGGGGTTTCCTGTCGATCCCTTTCCCTCGGCAGCACGTGTGACAGCTGCACCCTGCCTGTGGTCTGCGTGTGATAGGCTGACAGTAACTAAGATTCTCTGACTTTGTCGTGGGTCTTGTTAGGGCCACAAAGCGCCGAATCGGTTACGGCTGGCTCGGCGAGGCTTTCACAGCCGCAGTCGGCCTCGTCAGGTCTCGCCGGGATTCCAGATTGGCTTGCTTCCCCTGGGATTTCTCTGCGAAAGTGACATGAAATGAGATATGGCAGTGTCGGCTTTTCTAGAAGGTTCTTGTATTGCTTTTCACGTAAAAAACCAAGGCTGTGGGTAATTTTTTTTTATGTATGTTTTAATGCTCGTTCATAGCTTTTATTTGTTTTGTTTTTATTTCTGTTTTCGTAGATACAGCCAAAGAAGTAGTGTGTCAGATGACCCAGAGTAAGTTCCCCTTCCATTTGTCCTGTTCGCTCCTGTCCTGTGGGGGAAGCTGTGCTTTCTGAGCTGAGCTGCATGAATTTGTCTATGCCATCCATCTCTCACACATTCACATGCGTGTTGGCTATCTGACCCCACCCCCAGCACATGATTGGCGGAGCGGCCTCATTCTGGGATTCGCCTGTTCCCGTACTCCCAGCTTCTCTGACTCTCACATCTCGATGGGCCCCTTTCGCTTCGAACTTTCGGGTTCTTCCAGGGAAGCTGGTTCTGCTTGAATCTGTCACCGATTCGCTGTCTCGGGTCATTGTCTCAACGTTGATCCAGCGCAGTCTTGCTCCTGAGGTGGCCTTTCAGCACACCCCCGTCCACCCTGAATCCCCCGCAGCGCTACATCATGCTTGCTCTTTATCCTGCTGCGCCTTCCCAAGGAATTCTGGGTAAATGTGCCCCGTTGCATGTGATCCTTGGCTGCTTAGCTCCAGGACTGTCATTGGTCAGTGGCTTGTTTGCACAGTGTTCTGCCCGACCTCTGTTACGCTTGGCTTTATGGATTCTGGAACATTCTTCTGATTTTATCCCTGAATATTGTTGACATTGCTGTCCCATTGTGATATCCTCCTGAATAACGAGAGGCACTGTAGCTAAAGCCCTTATTCAGCTGAAATTAGCTACCTGGAGTGTAGATAAGGAGCATTTCTGTTGAACAATCACGACTTCTAGCTTAAATTAATCCAGCTAACTGAGAAGTCCTGCTACAGGGAACCCCCTAGGCCAGAAGGTCATGGGTTCAAATCCCATGGCCATCAGAGTTAAAAGTGGGCCGTTGAACAAGGCTCTTAAACCAGATTACTACAGGCACGCTGGCCGGCCCTGCTCTCTGATCCATGCTCATATGTCACTTTGGGCAAATGTGTGCTAAATAAGTGTAATAATGTCAGATGGTTTGGCCGAAACAAGCAGGTGCCATCATACAAATATTTTTTATAACCTACCCCTGTAAACATATAAAATGTAGACCTTGGTGACAATGGGTTCTCGAACCGAAGGTGGAATTATTTCGCTCTCACTGTTTGACGTTGATACCCGTTAGATTCGGATCCACTAACCCGCCTCCCTCATAGTGCCCCATCGTGTTTGGGACGAGGCCTCATTCCCACCCGGCCGGTGTAATGGCGGCTGTATCGCCTCTCCCCTGTGTGCAGGAGCATGAGCCTGATCGACATGCGCTGCGACGAGGACGTCTTCCTGCAGCCACACAGCCAGGCTCGCCACGAGTACCTACACAACCAATATAACCAGCTCCGCGAGGAGGACACCCACTGGCAGACTGTGAGTACTACAGCTGGCCTTCACCCTCATTCATACATGCTTATGTTTGTGTCCTTAGAGTGGCTCTGCTTTTTAGCATGTCAAGAGAACCTCATGTTTCCAAAAGCTTTAGATGTATGGACAAGATAATTGAATTCAGACTTAATCTATGTTGTAAATATCTCTCGTCCTTCCATGACTGGAATGTTCTGGATAATGCGGCTCATTAGATGTATGGCGTTCTGGGTGAACAGGGCTTGGCATTTTGTGTAAGGCCTGTGATGGAGAGAGTGACTACACGGGACGAGCGGCCTCCCCCTTAAAATTGCCAGAAGTATTTAATCAATTTATGAATGTAAATTAATTTCATTTGCGATTCAAAGTGTCATCTATCTCGCTGATTGAACCACAGAGCTGATCATTTCACGGGAGGCGCTTCTGACAGCCCTTTGAAACCAGGTTAAACGCGCCCTATAGACCCTATGGTGAAATTGTTTGAGGAGGAGCCATGCAGGTGTGACCGAATAATAGATAATTTCTTACAAACAGAAAGAAGAGTAGAATTTTCATTGAAGTAACTGACCGGGTAAAATAAGAAAAATAGAGAGTTTTTGGTGATACTGCCAGCTGTTGACACTGTGCTTCCCTTATTTTGAATGTCACCATCTTTGGCTGTGTTGTATCGATGGTGATGATGATGCTGCAGTATCCTCATGATGCTGATGTCGTATCCATGGTTATGGGTGGCCCTGTGGTCTGGAAAATCAGGATCTGGCCCGCTGGAAAAGCCGCAGGAGGAGCATCTCCCAGGACCTGATCAAGAAGGAGGAGGAGAGGAAGACGATGGAGAAGCTGATGAGCGGGGACAACGATTTGGCTCAGCGAAGGAAGAGCTTCAAGACCTACAAGGAGATAGTTGAAGAGAAGTATGTTGATGATGATGACTGCTATGATTCTCATGGCCACTTGTATGAGTTCCTGTTTTCATTTGATCTATGTTCTCTGCCATCTTCTGGTGTTCTGTTCTGCTCCTCTGGTATAGATATAACCTACTTCAGTCCCTTGCAGTCTCTTATTTGTTTACATTTGTGATCTCCTGTCAAAATCCCACCATGGTCTCTCTCTCTCTCTCTCTCTCTCTCTCTGTTTGTGGGCTCATATCAAACCCTCTGTGGTCTCTCTCGCTCTCTCTCTCTCTGTGGGCTCATATCAAACCCTCTGTGGTCTCTCTCGCTCGCTCTCTGTTTGTGGGCTCATATCAAACCCTCTGTGGTCTCTCTCTCTCTCTCTGTGATCTCTGTCTCAGTTTGAGGTTTCCCATCAAACCCCACCATGGTCTCTCTGTTTTTGGTCTCATATCAAACCCCACAGTGGTCTCACTGTTTGTGGTCTCCTGTGAATCCCCACTGTGGTCTCTCTCTGTATGTAGTGGTCTATCAAACCCCACTGTGGTCCCTGTGTCCGATCATGCTCTCCTCTCTAAACTCCAACCA
Organism: Hippopotamyrus pictus; assembly: GCA_026781145.1. NCBI lineage: Eukaryota > Metazoa > Chordata > Actinopteri > Osteoglossiformes > Mormyridae > Hippopotamyrus > Hippopotamyrus pictus. Next base: position 4,080,966 of record JAODLC010000015.1, read on the forward strand.
CGGCATCTGCCCCTAGGGAGCGCCGTGAGCGGGAGCTCCACGAGACCTACCGGAACGCCCGGACGCCGGAGGAGGCGGAGGCCGTGCTGCAGCGCTACGCCCAGCGCTTCAGCATCAGCGAGGCGGTGCTGACCCAGCTGCGGCTCCCCCGGCCGCTGGAGCGGAGCATGTCAGCCGAGCCGGCCAGCTCCGCCCACGAGCCTGGCCCCATGCGCTACCTGAGGCAGCAGTCACTCCCGGCGCCCAGATTCACCTCCACCGTGGAGGCCATCGTGGCCAGGGTTCCTCCCGTCCAGGCCCAGGAGAACTCCCCCACCCGAACCCCACCCCAGAGGGCAGCGTCTGCACTGCGCTCCATCCAGGTATTACTTCCTACACCTATTCCCTTTAAAGAGTAATCAGTCTCGAACCCAGGTGGCAAATGTCCTTTATTTTTAGTTATGTACTCTGCCTTCATCAGTGTATGTTTCCAACAGTGCGAACAGCTGTTTATCAAGACAAACAGACAGCTAATAAATTTTAAATCTAGTACCCAATCTGTACCAGTGGCAAATTAACAGCCACCTCCACAAGTATGATCCATATGAAACAGGTTTTTGGTACAAAAAACAACACAGAACTCAAAACGCAGCAAATAAGTCAATGTATTTCTTCAAAGCATGAGTTTTATTCCGAGTGCTAAGGTTTTGGGATGTCTTATGAGGATACAGGGGATGATTCTGTCTTTGCACATTTTGCCTTTGGGAGACACAGGAATGTCTGATTAAGGCTGAAATTGAATGGAGGTCCCTGTTCTGTTGGGACGCAAAATGCTGCCAAGTGGACCCTCTTGAGAAGAAGTGGACCCCTCTGAGCACAAAGGCCCTCACAAGGCCGTCCGCCCGGCTGCCTGAATCTTTCATTCATGACTTTTCGGTCCTGATGACCTATTTATAGCCACCTTCACATTCATCACAGTAACTCATTGCTCTGCTACACATTTCTTCAGTCGTTGAGGGAGTCTAATTGCACAGAGCTGAATGTATGGACTGTGACCGCGTCTTTCTGTTCTCCGAATGAACTGCATCTCTGAATGAGCAAGGGAACATTCTGGTTTTGTCCTTCAGAAAATGCAGAATGAGATGGACCGTCGTTAACATCTGCGGCTCCTTGGTCTTGGCGCCTCAACATCGCAGATTAATCTGTGAGACTTACCAATGTGTGTGGCTGATCATGTGACCAACACTAAATTGAAACCATAAAGTATTTATTAGATTAGATCAAGCATAATAAAGCATTCAAAGCAAGTTGAAATGAGGTTCCTCAAGCTTTGTTCATAGTGTGGAATCAGAGATGTTCTTACTTCTGGGATGTGTATCATGAACTTCAACTGAACTTCGTCATTCAAACTATACAGCAAGGAGTGCACAGCTGAGCGAAATCGCGACTCTCCAGGCTCAGTGTATGAACATAGACATGACAGTGAACGTTATACAACAGCAGATGAACATAATGGAGAGAGAAGTTTGGACAGACTTAAATAAAGAAGAATATTCCACATTGTAAAAAGTATCGCACTTTGTTGTTGCAGAATTGCGCAGTGTGACTGAAAAACCTTTGGTGAATGGTGTTAAAGTGCTCAATGTTCAAATAATCTGCCTGTATGTTCAAGAATTAAACGGTCTAAAAGGACTAACAGGTTTTCCTGTTGGGTGTGCTTAAGTGGTACTACTGTCCTGTATTTTTCCATACTTAGGATATGCTCATCTCCAGGTTTCTGACTGATCCTTGGCATTTTTTATGGATTTTTTTCCATAGTTTTACCTGTGTTGTTCGAGGACAATACAACCCCAACAGGGTTGTGATTTTTTTAATTTTAATTAAAGTAATTAATTTACTTGTTATAGTAGAGTATATTCCATCGTTTTTGGCAATATTTGGTTCAAAATGGCAAGGTTGAACGTTAAATACCAACGTAATGCAGGACATAATCCTTTGCATCTGTCCTGAATGGTTACCCCTAGGCGGATGGAGATCCAGGGCAGGAATTCAGCAGCAGTGTGGACGGTGGGGGACAAAGGGAAGTGAGCCCACCAGCGGTCTTCGAAAGCAACGTCCAGGTCCCAGTCTCTCCCAGAAGGGAGCCACAGTTGGCGACGGCAGCGCTGGAGCTCAAACAGCAGGACGACGGTCTGCAGATCACCCCTTCCAGGCCAGAGGACCACAGTGCAGAGGCCCCATCACAGGAGACCAGGCTCACCCGGCCCACCTCTCTGCCCGCGGTAAACCAGCCCCTTCCTAAACAGTCATTCCTCATGCTCGTATTTTCATGTGCCTGCGATTGGCTCATTCTTCACTGTTTCCTGTGCGTCCTGTCTCGTTAGAAGCTGCAGAGTGCGGACAGTGACCAGACTGCTGAGGGCACCTCAGAGCCTCTTCAGGCCAATGCTGAAGGAAACTCGCATCACGCAGGTCTGGAGTAACATATCGTTAACTGTTTCTTAGCATTTTGTTTGGAAACACTGCCATCCAGTGGTCAGTCTCTGTACTGTTTTTCAAAGTATGACTCCACACATCTCCCCGAAATCCCCCTAATTTTCTGGCCAGCTCTAATTGTGGGAATCTCCTGTGTTGCGTTTTAGAAGACCAGCCTGCTGAAGAGGCCTCCAGCTCTGGTGTGAAGGCCACATCACCAGAGAAGAAGTGTGTTGCCACTGCCACCCTGCATATGGAGTGTTCCCTGGCGCGTCAAGCTCCCAGCACAGATGCAGGGCGCACTGTGGAGGTCTGTCAACCTGTCAGCAGATGGCGCTGTGGTGACCAATTGGGTCACTGTGAGACGGTTTATGACCAGCCCAGGACTGCACACAGACATGGCCCTTGAAATTCTAATGAATGCCTCCCAACCAAAGTTTGGGACCATGATCCACACCTACTCCCCCCCCCCCTCCCCCCACCAATGTCTGTGACCCTGAAAGTCTTCCCCTTTCTTCCCCTATTTACCACACTAGATGATGCTCCTGGTTTGCTTTGGGGCATGCTTTGTGCTCTTTTTTTTTAACAGAGGGCACCATCTAGTGGAGTAAAAAATACAGCCAACGGTTCATGAAGTGTCCGTTACTATCTGTGACCCAGCTGCTGGGTGAAATACGATAATTGCAGCATAGTTGTACCTTGAGGGGGTCCGGCCTTTCCTGTGTTCAGTTAACTTGCCTGTGCAGCTGCTCTGCCTGTCTGACATCACTGGCAACCTCTTCTCTCCCCCAGTCTCAGATGGAAAACGCGGAACTGATACCGGCCCAAGGAACTAAAGGCGACCAGTTGTTCCCTCACACTCAGAGCTACATCCCGCCGGTCAGAACTGACTGGACCTTTGGAAAACCTGCTCCAGGTACAGTCATACTTCATCAAATACTGATGGAGTCTATTTACAGAAAAATGTGATAAAACAATATGGCACCTTGGGATGATGCGTGGTTTTAAGTGTGCAAGTGTGCCTCAACTTTCCCTCCTTCACAGAGGCCGTGGAGAGAGTCCAGAGTCATGTGGTCCATGTGAGTACCTGGGAGGGGATCCACTGTATCACTGTGATTCTCTCTGTTTCTAGAGACGCAGGCCAGGCTGTTAATTTTCCCAGCATTTAGAGCATCGTGGATCGCGTGAAAAATTACCTCATTCACCTTATTCATCCCAAGTCACAGTCTAGCTGAAAGTCTTTACTTTTAATCAACATCATAATCGGTAACACAGTAAGCATTTAGTAATAAGTCTATGTACTATTAGACGGCTGGAATGACTGCAGTTTAACGCTGAGGAAAGTTAATCAGAACGGGTTCTCTTAGACGCTGTCTTTTCAGAGATTTCATTGTGACTTGCAATTAAACCAGAAAATCAATAATCAGCAGATCAAGTCTAAATGTTCATTTTAAAACAACTGCTGCTTCTATAAAAAAAAAATACTGGAAATGGCACTGAGAATTAGGCGCTTTTTAGGCGCGCTGTGAAAAAAAACACACAACCCTCTTCCCATCATCCTCTCTGCTCTTTCGACCTTTCACCTGCACGGTCACCATGTAGGGGGAGTAATGCCAGTTGTCCCTAACGGTTGCCCCCCCTCCCCCCCCCCTTTTGGCCGTACGGGTGGGTGGGCTCTGTCAGCTCCCCCCTTTGAATCTGACCGGGAGGGTCGACCGCTGGGTTTGGGACCCAGAAGAGGAGCGGAAACGTCAGGAGCGTTGGCAGCGAGAGCAGGAGCGCCTGTTTCAGGTACACGAGCCCTCACGTGGGGCCGGCAGCCACGTCGCCCCCTAGAGGCACTCCAGGGCTCACCCGCCAGCCGCATGCCTCGGCTGCTGAGCTATACAAGGGCTCTGGTCATTCCTCGCCCCGCTTAATGATGCTGCTCACCTGACTGCCCAGCATTCCCATCTCCTCAGTTTTTATCACGCCCTTGTGGTCCAGCCGTCCTCTTGAACTTTGATCCAGAGCAGGAGCCAGTGTCACTTGTCATGCCTGTCCCTGTCCACATGCTGCGGTCTCACTGAGCCCTGTAAGCTATGACCACCACCATAACTTCAAAAGCTGCAAGTGTTTGATTGGTCAGCCACATCATTACTGTGACTAATCAGGGCAGGGAAGGAATCCTGGAAACATGGAAAATGTCTTATATACTGATTACAATAATCTATTTAAAATAAGTGCAAAAAAGTCATTCAAATAATATTCATTCGAGTAGATAAAAAGGATAAATATGAAACGTCACATTACTGGTTGTCTTTTTATGTGTCGTTATAGTGATCAGACTTACAGGCTTCAGTGGTATTTGGATGAGGGGTGATAAATGGGGAAAAACCAAAGATCCCGCCCACATCACTGTCATTGGCTCAGCTGTGTCAGACCCTGCAGGGTCATTCTGGGCGTTCATTGGCTTATGCTCCACATCGCCACCTGCCTCAACTCTCCACCCTCTGTCCCATGCCTCAGTGGTGACACACCACCTTTGTCTAGCAGGAGCGGTACCGGCTCCAGCAGGAGAAACTGAGGCGGGACTGGGAGAGAGCACAGAGGGAGGTGGAGGAGGAGGAGAGTAGGTACCATGAAGAGGTGAGCGTCCCGGCCTACTGGGGCCAGAAGATTCTCATTGATGGTGCTTTGAAATGATGGTCAAATCCTCCACTACATACCTGTATCTTTCATCCTAAGGGATTTGCAAGAAGAGATTTTACTTGAAATATGTGACCAGGCATCCCTCCAGTCTGAATTTTTAAGCTCAGTTTAGGAAGACACTTGGGTATTAGTCCATGTAGAAGAATGATTAGTCTGAATCCTTGAAGGCTAAGGTAGAACTTAAGCTTACTAGGACCTGGGTTCCCTGCAGTGATGGACAGAATGAACCATTCACTGTATTTTCTGACACCACTAGATGGTGCTCTCTGTTCAAAAAAGGGCACAAAGCATGGCCAAAAGTAAACCAAGAGCACCATCTAGTGGGGTCAAAAAATACAGCAAGCGGTTCATGAAGCATCATTTTTTCCATCACTAGTTCCCTGATCCAGAATCAGAAATAAATGTGAGGGGTTTCCGTCTGTCTTAAAAGGGACCAAATTTTATGACAGATGCATAACTGGATGGAAGGGCATGTACTCCAAAATAGGTCAGCAGAATGAAGTGGTGATCGACGCACTAGAGACACAGAAGTGCTCTGATTCTGTTGCTCCTCAGGAGCGGAAGATCCTGGAGGAGACTGTGGTGCCACTGATGCCCCGTTCATCCGCCGTGACCTCCCCCCGTCCTGGGGAGCCAGCTCTGCCCATCGTGCGCTCACTGGCCGACTGGGAGCGGAAGCAGGAACTGCTGGAGAGACAGAGGGTGGGTGGGTCCAGGCTGGGTGGGGGTGTAATTCCTTATGCATCTATTATTCCCGTTTGTGTGTATCTGGATTACATTTAACATTCAGCGATCTGCTAGATATGAGATATGGAAATGGGGAAACTGAGGCTTAAACGAGGATCATACCTGACAATCAAACTGCAGAAATTAAGCTCCATAGAAGTGGGTCAGACGAAACGGTTCAGAAGGATCGCCACATGAAGTCACCGAGAGTAAACGCGTATTTTGCACACAGAAGGGTGAAGACCACGAGAACCTTCTTACAAATGAGAGAAGCGATGTTATGACAGAACAGAAGATGCAGATGGAGTCTTGTGCAAAACCACCAGGAAGGTCTGTGCATCCTGTATTAGTGCCAGCAGTCCTTGTACTGACACACACTTCTGCAGCTTTTATATACGTTTCACACATCCACGTTGTATAAAACAATCAGACGGTGACTGTTGTCTATCTGCCCTGTTAGATCTTCATTGCTGCTCTGTAGTTGTTTGATATCATATGTCATATATGTTGTTTTTGGGCCCCCTAGCAGCTCATGGGTGTCCTGCTCCAGCCATCCAGCAGCCATCGGACAGGCTCAGCAGAACGGCCAAACGCAGCCCAGGGATCTGGGTCCACCCGGAACGACCGAGATGCTGGTTCCCAGGGGTGAGGAATCATTGCTGCCTGTGGGTGTGGGAGCTGGAGGGCGAGTGAGGGCAGCTGTGGGAAGGTGTCATTATCTCTGTTCTACTATGGTTACCCAGAAGACACTGGAACCTGTATCAAGAGAACTTTCTGTAGCCGGTGTGTTGGCTTCTGTTCTAGGTTCATTATGTGACAGCCAGAAGCAAGAAATAGGGGAGCCATGGAGTAAAAGAACATCGCTAGAACACAGCTGGTGCTGCCAGCAATCTCTGGCCATGGGGATTAAGAGGTATGTGAGTGTGCATATGCGCATGTGTCTGAGAGAGAGACACACCCAGGCCAAGTGTGTAAGATGCGAGCTGCAGCCCTTTTCAAGGAGTTTACAGTTGCAGTGCACATATTGACCGAAGGGTGTCACAATTTCACCTCCATCCGTCTTTCCATTTCCTGTGTCCACTTGCCCTGAGCAAGGTCATGGGGATCCTCAATCTATCCCTGAGGTTACAAGCACAAAGCAGGAAATACCCCAGGATGGGGCGCCAGCCCATCGCGGAGCACACACGTCTAACACACTTTACACACTCACCTTTTTGGACTGTCGGGGGGAAACCCCAGGGCAACTGTGGGACAACATGCAAACTCCATACATGTAGAGGCAGGGTGGGGGATGCAGCCCTGATCCCAGAGGTGTGAGGCGACTGCACCACTGTGTCATTCCGACTGTTACCTCACATCTGAAGCTGTTTTTATCAGTGCTTTTATTGGAGAGCTCTGGCTCCTCTGGAGAATCATGGTCACCTGGACTATGTCCATGCCTCCCAGCTCACAGCTCTTCTATAGCTTCTGCTCACCCTGAACGCAGCCTTGTTTCTTCTCCATTGTGGACATAGAGCTTGGTTTTTTTCCAGGACCGATTCTTACCAACAGGTGGAGACCAACTACTCGTCTTCCTGGCCATCAGATGTCCAATCACCAGTCGCTAACAGGTATGACCTCACCGATTCCAGTGTGGCACTGTTGTAAATTAGCAGAATGTTAATCAGATTTCCCATACATATGCTTATGAAGATCTACACTGAAGTGATGTTGTGGCTACAGGGTGAAATTATGGTTTGTTTCTAAGAGTAAACCTCTGACGTTCAAGAACTTTAATGGTGACAGTGATGATTGATAATGGTGGATGGGAGAGCGGGACACTAGAGACGCTGCTAGCGGGAACGTCTTGTGCTGCCCCCTGCAGGTCGGTGAGTGGGAAGAAACTCTGCTCCAGCTGTAACCAGCCGTTGGGCAGAGGAGCTGCCATGATCATCGAGACGCTCAGCCTCTGCTTCCACATCGGCTGTTTCAAGGTGAGCGCCTGCTGGTGTGACGTCAGCAATTCAGATTATTTATCCGCTGCTGGTGGGCATTTCGTTTGAAATTCAGCATGAATGTATGTAATATACTGAAATACACACACGTTGTTGTGGGGGAAAAAATAGGAAATTGTCAGTGGAAAAGTGCAACAGTACAAAAGCATTTGGAGTCATTTTCCGTTGCAGGTGATAGGCTATAACAGAATAAGGAAAATGGCAACTTTTCATACTTTTTCCTACTTTTGATGTAATTCAAACAGATAGCAGTCTTAATGTTTCTGCAGTTACACTTTATTTTAGGAGACATGTCAAAAGTATAGTTGGCGAGGAACTACTTTGGACACATTCTTATATATCTTTATTATTTAGTGCCAACTACGCATTCGATTATTTGTGTAGTGTCGTTCCCTTGGTTATATCCGATGTGACGTAAGTGGTGCTGACGCGGCTTTTTACTTTGCGTGTTTCTTGGTGTCTCCGCCGCAGTGCGGGATGTGTAAGGGCCAGATGGGCGACACCAGCACCGGCACCGATGTGAGGATTCGCAACGGCCTGCTGACCTGCCAGCAGTGCTACATCGGGTCCCGCGGTGAGTGGCGCTACCCCGAATCGGGAACGCGGATGTCTGGAGAATCCATCATTAATATTCAACGCGCAAGCAGGCGCGTAAATATGAACATACAAATATGTCACAGTGGGGTAAATTTAAATATGAGCTTTAGTGATTTTTATGGGCCTAAAACATGACCAAAAAGTAGTAGCAGTAGTAGTAGTAATAATAATAATAATAATAATAATAATAATAATAATAATGATAATGATAATAATAATAATAATGATAATAATAATAATAATGATAATAATGATGATGATGATGATGATGATTATGAAAGTAAATGCTTTTTGTCTTATTTCCAGTTGCTGGCCAACCCACCACGTTGTGACAAAAAAATTGTCTTCGGACAATGGGAGAATTTTTGGGAATATTGATTTTTTTTTTCTTTCAAGACAATTGGCACATGTTCGTGGTCATTGAGCATTGACGAACTTGCATTAACCATTGTTCAAAAGTGCAAGCCTGTTTCCGAAAGCGTGTCCCCTTTGAATTATCTGCAAGAGTTTACTGACCCTGTAGCTGATGCTTGTTTTACCGACTTTTGGACCATTTTGCTATTTTGTTGACACTGTGCTTTTTTAATTACACTCCAAATGTAAAGCAGTTAACTGTATAAATATTATGACGTAAAGTGACTTGTTTCAGTGCAGCAGAATTCCACTTAAAATTGTGTAGTAGTGTTCAAATAATAACAGGAGTTTGCCAATCATCTGTATGTTATAGGTATAATAATATTCTGATTTAAGATAAACCTAAGAATTGCATTATTTAAACACAATATTTATAAGCACACGATTTCATTGGGATCGAGGAGTACCGGGCGTTTTAATAAGACTGGGGTTGCAAAACCTTCTAGCAACTATCGTCATGCTTTGACAAATATGTATGATATAAACTTAAAAGAAACTTCACCTAATTGCCTTTCTTTAGTCATATCACGTTTTGCCGACGTTGTAAATCAAAGTGAGCGAAATTATCAAGCACATTACACATGATAAATGGCTCTGTGCGATTAATCGGGAGAAAACATGTGCAATTTTAATAGCAGAACGTCCTAAGTCCCGGACCTGCATTTCCTTCCGCTAAGCGTTTTGATTGTAACACTCACCAACTACAACGGTTATTGAGAGACTCTGAAATACCTGCTTCTGTTTGCTGTTCAGGTCACCTATGATTCGTCAGTTTTTAAATGCTGGAACTTTTGTTTTCGTTTTTTTTTTTCTTCTTACGACCCAGTTAATCGGCCTTAATTTTTTGTTAGGCTGGAAATTCTAAGTTATGTGCAATTAATTGAAGACAATAAATGCAACGTACGTTCATTACCATTGTAAGGGGTAATGTTATATGCACACAGTTCTTTCTAAATTGTAAGTCCTACTGGTTAGAAATTGCAAATGTCGCGTTGATCTCGTGCCTTAGAAATGCAGACGTACATGCGGTGGGTCTTGATATGAAATCCAAAGATGTTTTTTCGTTGGCTGGACTTTTCTGGACGAGATAAATGTGTCTTTATAAGAGGCGATTATAGAATCTGCAAGAATCCCGACGCGTGTGCACATTCGCTTCGGTATCATAATACTTATTCAGTTTTAATGAGATTAGATTTTTTTGCTAGAGAACGTCTTGTCTTTCCTTTCATCTGTTGACCCGCGGAACAGTGCTGTACAGCAATATAGCGGTCGAACTGTGTCGCTACCCAAACGTCTCCTCCATGCTAACACTAGATTTTTTTACTATCTGTAAAAACCTCGTGTAAAGGTCTATTTCAGCTTCGTTGGGAAAACATTTTTTCATAAAGAACAGAGCTGCGTCGTTTTAAATGCATTCATCATATATAATCGTCGTAGCAAGAACAATCTGGGACCCGTTCCGTGAATCGCCAACTGACTTACAGATAGTTCGATACAAGTGTTTTCCTAATAATAATAATAATATAATTATTATTATTATACCAAAGAAGGGGTCTAATGAACTTAAAAATCCTTTACATTCAGAATAATTCCTTAATGTTACATCTATGCTGTTAATACGCATTCTGATGGTATAGGCCTATTGTTTACTTCTGTATGTATACACCCCTTTTTTCCTATGAAACAAGTTACAGTATTTACAGTACTATCCTAAAGTGTGAGCTAACGTTAGCGGTGGGGCTCTGGCGACCGGTGTTATCTGAGATGGCGTTACGTGGCGGAATAAGAACCGCTGTGTTGCGTATTTATTATCATACTCATCTTAAGATACGATCTGAATGTCAAATAACTATTAGTAATGCAATGACTTTTATAGCAAATGTATGTTTATGTTTCTAAATAAAACTGTCAAAATGTAACGATCTTGTCTTTTTATTTGTCCAAACTTTAAAATGCAAAAGGGAAATTGTCTCGCGAGTCTGTGTCAACGGATATGAAACGTAAAAACACCTTTAAATAATTGCCCAGGTCATTCTGATGTCGGCTAAGCGTCCGGAGAATGTTAAACAGACTACTGTTGCGACATCGAAAACACGAGGGCAGCATCGCGCAAAAAGCATTACATTGTGAAGTAACAGGGCATTCACTCCCATTTTACAATAAAGCTATATACACACCATGTCATGCTCGCATTAAAGGAGAAAAACGGCATTAACAATGTTTTGGAATCGAATATTAATTTCTTTCGAATATTACACTATTGATATTTTACTATTGCTATACGTTCACTACAACTTCAACAATTTTATGTAATTGAATCAAAATGTAATCTCAAAAACAGCTTGGTGCAATTGCCATGTGTTTATTTCAAGTTTATCCTTTTTTACGAATAAATATACTGAGTGATTCTCCGATGAAGTCAGGCGAGAGCCCCACAAAGTTGTCCGCATTGCGGGAGGCGTCGCTAACTGTATGCTTAGCATTTTATCATCAACGCTTCCGGTCAGGGAAACGCTGGGAAATTGTACGCACTCGTAGAATTATTTCCCTTTAAAGCATTCATTGCCTACATATAAATAAAATTCAGATCTGGACTAAACCTTAAAAATGCCCACTTAAAATGAATAAGACAGAAAGATGCAACATGCAGATGGAAATTAAATAAATACATTGTGTCAATCCACTCTATTTTCTCCCAAAACGAATGTATCCCGACTTTGTGTAAGGTGATAGTATCTGATGCAGTTTTTCAGGTTCTCTATAGACTTCTAATGGGCATGTCCTATATGACCAAATATAGAGACAATTACGTATCAACACTACAACCGAGCCACACAAACAGCCGCAGAGAGACGCACAAACGTTTAAGTATTACTGCCAACAGTGAGATGTGTTTTTGTGCCTTTAAGGAAGTATATCCCTCAAAACTAAACTGCTAATTGTAACACTTATAAATCAATCCGTCTTAACAAGCGAAACAGTAATTACAATATAGAAAATTGAATCGTTATATAAAAAAGGAAAAAATCTCGATCGACAAAAAAATTCAATTCCGAGTTACAGAATCTGTTTTTCCAAGAATAAATGGAAGGATAACATGATAGAATGGAGCAGGAATTCGCTGCATGATCCCGAATAAGTGCCGACACATCACCTCGACAAGAACACAGAGATTAGAATGAAATATTGTGGAGCACATGTTAGGGTTCCGCCTTGTTCTCAGTATACACGGACATTTTCTCCACATTGCCAAATGTTCCGGTCCATTCACTTCTTCCTCTTCGGTCACAGCGATGTGTGTGCGGACGCCCTTTCTTGTAAGCGAATCGCTCCGGATGCACCGTCCCCCGTTTTCCTGCTTGACGTTTCATCTAGAACATGCCCGTTTTTACTAAAGCGGCTTTGGCTCCATTCTGTCTCTGCAACGAGGACAGCACGCTCGCAAAGGGGCCGCCTAAGGAGTCCGGAATGGAAGTGATGGTGCCCGGGCCAGGCGCCCACCCCTGGCTAGATGCGGTGCCGCCCAAAACGCCCGCAGCGGCCGTCTTAACTTGCTCCACAGGGCCGTTTCCGCCGCTGTTTACTTGTCCTCCAGTGGGACTTGGTCCTCCGCAACTAGGGGTAGGATTTGGATTCGGTACCGGGCCACCCGTGCTGTCTGGATCGGTAGCTTTCGGTTCCTTATTGTCATCATCCCTGGAGTCCGACTTCTTTCCAGAAGATCCGTTCTTGGCCGCAGCGGCCGCCGCAGCTGCCGCCCGCTCTTGCTTGCGGAACTTCGCGCGTCTGTTTTGAAACCACACCTAGATGCACAAGAAACATAATTTGCAAAGAAAACGCAAAGACACGCAAAATCAGACACGCAAAGTACGCTGCAAAATCAGAAGTGGGCCTAAATTCATAATCGCTGCGTTAAAACTGGATTGAACGATATAAACTGATTAACTATTTTTGTAATACCCAGTTGTAACACAATGATTTTTATTCACAACTCGATATTTTACTGGCGTAAATATTTAACCCAAGGGTGCAGCACCTCTCTGGGGACTCAACGGATAGCTTTTTAATCACAGGGCGGCCCGATTCCGCACTCGCAGTTTTGGTGTCCTGGGTAACTGCACTTTAGACGGCGCTGTACCTGCACTCTGGCCTCGGTGAGGTCGATCTTGAGCGCCAGCTCCTCCCTGGTGTAAATGTCAGGGTAGTGCGTTTCGGCAAACACGCGCTCCAGTTCCTTGAGCTGCGCGCTCGTGAACGTCGTCCGGATGCGCCTCTGCTTGCGCTTCTCGTTCAAGCCGCCGTGATCCGTGAACAATTTGTAGGGAACTGGAACAAAAAAGAAAGAAAATCCATGATTGAAGAATTTCCCATTGTTGTTTGCACAATCAATGATTCCTGTAAAATACTTTTTGCTAAATTGTATTATTTTCTCTGTATTTGCTATCAATTGTTGAAATATTTTAGTTTAATTGTAGGAGATGCTATAGGCAGGCATCTCCCAACTTTGCATCCTTAAATAACTTGTAAAAGTGTTTTTAATTATATACTATAGGCCTACTTGATTGTTTAAAATATATGTAGCCGTTTTAAAATATTTATGTTCAACTCATTTTCAATTGTAGCACACACTATGTGATTTCTAAATAAGTTTTGCAAAATAGTTAGACGTACTATTATTTTGAAATACCTTAATTAAATGACAAATTAAATGAAATAACTTGTTTATCGTAAAATTGCTAATTGAATCAACCTTTATAGAAGTTCCACAGACATGTTACAGTGTTGTCGTACTCCCTGGTATGTCTGGTGAGACTCTAACTTTAATAATGAGCTTTAGTCTTTCGGTATTCAATTATTTTCGAAGCTTTATGTCTCATCACAATGTAAATAAATTATGCCTATCATTTTGGCAGCTTAAGATAATTTTGTCGGCGGTTCGGGTGTGACTGGGGTAGTGTAACCGGGTAACTGAATTACCGCTTGCCCGCAATCGCTTCTAACGTGATAAATCCTTTCATTTGTGTAAGCAAACTTCGTTTGGTAAATACTAAACACATTTCCATTTTCAAATATAATCAGAGCATCCTATATACCGGAGCGGAGATTCTCGCGCGGTGAAAAAAAGATGTCAGAGGCTTACCTGCGGCATAGGGGTTACTCTGGTGATCCCTCAGTGTCCCCAAAGTGCAGGATCCCGGCGTGAGTGAAGGACAGCCCGAGGTGGCCCCAAACGTGGTCCTTATCGGATTGTACTGGAAGCCCCCAGTCTGACTGCAGGAGCTGAAATCCGCATAGGCTGATGCCAGACTCGAGGTGTCCATGCCGGCCATACACGACTCGTAGGCGGAGGAATTAAGGTAAGAATACTCCATTTTATACATTGAAAAAAGCTCGGCGTTATAGAAAAAAGCTGCTCGATCAAAAATTGGATTAAAACTGCGACGGATGTATAGAAATGAAGCGTACTGAGAGTGACCAGCTACACAGACGTTTATTTTTATTTGACAGCAGCCGTATTGTATAGGTAGATGTGCACTGCTCAGCGCCTGCTTCAAAACTGGCCTCCTTCATAGGAACGGCGCCTTGTTTTATGAAAAGCCGTCTATGAACCGCCTAGCCCGAGGCCTCTAGAGCATATACTCCTCATAATAAACTTGGCTCTTTCCTCTTGGACAATAGCAAAGCGTTTGGTCTTATCGCTGGCGCGTTTTACATGACAATAACTCATCCGTCTATTTGGGCTGGCACTGGGGACCGAGCTGTCCAACCTCCGCTATCATTGATTCTCTGCATCCCTAATTAGAGTTTAATACCTCACCATTACGCGCTGGGCCCCCTCATCCTCTCTCCTAACCACCGTCTTGCCCTTTAATTCAATCCCACCGCTTGGAAATAATGAAAGTTGGGTGACGATTCTCCCTGATCCAATTTTGCTCAAGCTTTTAAGGCTTTTAAAAGAGCGCCCACCTTGGATGAAATCCTTTCCCGTGCCTGTTTTCTGTTATTCCCTGGGATAAAGAGCGCTGAAGTTGCGCGCTGCCTTTCCTATCGGAATGCTACGCGTCTAGTTTAGCGCCATTCTAATGTCCTTGAAGCACGTAAGATATTTTAAAGATATGATATGACAACCGAAATGGGAACAATGTGATACTATGAAATATTTTCTAATACACTTATTGTTAATAGGAATATTGCGCCAAATGATGTTTGAAGCAACATTGACTGATGATTAATGACAATAAATTCCTTCAGTATTTAAATGATGCTTCTCCTCGATGCGTAAATATAACATGTAATATAAGTAATAACTAGTTCGTGATTTATTAAAAAGCATAGAGACATAAGGTGATAAGGGTGTAAAGTTATTGATCAACAGGCCGATATACATTTTGTATGACTCATGAAGAGGTTTTTTGCGTATTTGTGCAGGAAAAGTACCAGCAAAAGATATATTACCCAATTTGTTCAACATATTATATGTCTAATATACTATCTATAATAATCGTTCTTTCTTAAATACTGAAAACATGATATTAATAATCAAAGCATTATAATGGTGGCGGACACTTATCTGATTCCATAAAGCACTTTATTTTATTTTAGATACCACTGCTACAATTTAATTCGAACCGGAAATTGACTTAAACCAGTATTGATTTTGGTGACGCTTATTTTCCTTCGGGTTTTAAAGGGTGTCTAATCCTTTATATTTTCTACTCTTCGGGAGCACTTAAATATAACGTAAAATATCACTGTAATAATGCAATATGTCCAACGCTATCAAAACAGTCCTGACAAATACGGGGGCTTTAATGCTCGGTAGATATGATATGTTATGGTTTCCGCAGATTTTATTGCTACACTTGTTTTGCACTGATTATTTGATCAGACGAAGTGTGTCACTCATAACAGATTATGTGATCAAATAAAGGGGGTCATTCATTCCTATAACCCTTTTGGTCGCGAAAATGGATGATCACTGTCTGGCGACGGAAAATAAAATTTTTCAAGATTAAACGGCCCGTTTCTCGGTCTACAGTCACACATACAATCTCCTCTTCTGAAAACATCATTCGTACCGTAACTCTCTGTACCCCCTAGGATTTAATTCGAGGGGCAAGCAGGAGGTATATCTTTATCAGTACCTAATTTAATACCAATAGATGGGGATCTATTTCAATATTGATTAATATTATGAAATATGGTGAAGAATGAAAAATACTAATAAAATTTATTACTAATAAAAAATTTAATATCTAATTCAAAAGACAAATACTCGGTGAAAGTGCTATTTTTAATAAATTACATGGCGCTTGATATTTAGCTTAGGTTCTTATCTATTTTCATGTCGCCTTAAAAT
>JAODLC010000015.1:4097301-4108971 GCA_026781145.1 Hippopotamyrus pictus
CCTTAAAAAATTAAAAATATAGCTGAACAACAGGAAAGTTACGCTCTTTGACACAACCCGGCCGCCTTTATCTAAATGTTTTTTTTCTCTCTTCCTCTCTCTCTACACGCGAGTTCTGGCGAAAAATTCTACCAAATGGTTAATTTAATTATTGAAACCAAAGACCAACTCGTCCAGGGGCTCTCCTCCACGCGCCTGGCAGTGAAAATGTAAACCATATAAGAATTAATCCAATAATACACAAAGAACGGAGAGAACCCTTCTGATAGTTTACCGAGGCAAATAGAATTACAGTTACTATCCCTTTTTTCATTCAAACAAGGCTTTCTTCTGTGGGCCTATAGCCCGCCCGTTATTGAAACGCTCCCTTTGACAGCGCTGAGCGTTTCGTACATTAGAATATGTAAACACACAAATTAATGATTTCATGTTGTCGAATTAAATAAACAGCTTAGTATATGACACATTTCAAAATAATCGAGCCTACAACATTGTGGACGTGGTCCCTTCGTTGGACTTTTAGTAGCATAACACAGTGTGACTATTTCAGCTTTTGCACAGTCAGAAATCATTAATTAGTCTCGGAAATAACGCGCCGCTTGTTGATACCAGCGTTCCATTGTACAGGTCGCACATAATTTAAACGATTTGATAACGGGTATTAATTTACCTTCTGTCCCAAATCTATATCGTGGGCCTACATTTTATTGCCAGCATGTCATTAAATTAAACTGAGCGGGCAGTAAATGTAACAATCTCACAAGTTATTTTACTGATATATAACGTTTTCCCCAAGAATCAGGTGGAAAATAAGAATAACGAGAAGCAAATTATCGGTTTCCAAGTGGTACACAAATGGGGGGGAGGACGTTAAATGAGGAAAAATATTTCTCCATCTTTGGAAGACAATTTGTTCGGCCACAGATAAACAAAGGGGGGGAAGAAGAAAATGCCCGTTTAAATGTATCACATACTGCGCAAACTGGCGCAGAAACGAAAAATATACGGGCTACTTCGACGGGAAGCATTTACTGCATCTCAGCACTCGACGTAGCGTTTTCTGTCTAAAATGATGAAAACCAGGAATCCCTGGTTTCTAAAAATAAAATAAAATAAACTGCGACTATTAAACGTGCAAGATGCATGTAAGCATCATGCATTTCCTGCTACGATATTATACACAATGTACATTATTTTATATACAGAATTTTAATAATGTTCATTAATATAGACCTACAATGTATAGAGAATGAACTATAAGCTATCTGCTATGGTTGTGAGAAATACGCAAAAACAGCTCAGTCCTATCTCTTATCTCTCTGTTTGCGGTGTAATTCAATATGGATTTTAATAGGCCCATGTAGCATTTAATAAAGGTAATATTGTTTTGTCTATCCGTCGATGTGTAATTGTTCGTATTTCGTTTACAATTACAGAAATTATGTCATAATGATGGCGGTCACATTAACGAACAGCTATTTCCTCGTCTTCCGGCCGCCTATAAGCTGGATGGGGCGGTGGGATCTGTAGGTATATAGCAGGTGGCACAGCGCAGCAGTGGGATGCTCATCCGTCGCAGGGCACAAACACAAAGTCACATGCTGCGGGCAGTGTCGACATACCGATCCAGGGGTTCCGATACCCACTGAGCCCGATATTTATTCATACGCCATACAGTTTGAGATTACAAGGATGAATAATATCGCTATAAATAGGCTGCATACTGCATGTCTAGCTGAAGGCTTCATTCCGGTAAGATACAGGCCGCTTCCTCAGAGCTCAGTGCTTTTCACGTCCATTGGAAGTCACCGGTTCTGCCCGGTTGACTGACAGCATGTCATCGTCTCGTTTCCCGTCGTCTAGCCCAAGTCATACAACTTCAGGTCCTCCCCAGTGACCAAGACCCCAGCCACGGAAAGAGGGATTATCATAATAATCTCATTTCGTGGGGATAAAATTAGCAAACATATTACCCTCAATATCAGTCCCTGGGCCCGGCGAGATGCCGTGCTTAGGAGCAATTACTAAATTACTCCTATCTCTCAGTTGCCATTAACGGAAGGCAAATGCCATCGACCACGCCGAAATAAGATTTTCAAAATATGTAATCATTAAATCTCTCGCCAGTATTCGTGAATCAGATTCATAAAATTGTTCAAAATGAGATAAAATTGAATTCTTAACGGAGCTTCTTGTCATCGTTTCATCCCGTGCCGTTTAACATGGAGCCGCTTTGATTTCCCCGCTGCGGAGGACTCGCGGTGTCTGCGGTCTCGCACGAGGTTTCGGGATGTGATTATTTCGGGGCACTTAGACTAAGATGAAAACATCCTCTCATAACACAGCTTGGCATTCTCAATTATGCCCAAGTGCTGCTGATATTAGGGCGCCGAGGGGCGGCTCTGCTACACGGTGCCCCGTATTGGGATTAACCTGTTAACTCCAAGACTGCCGGGGCGTTTCCTGCCCCTTCCAGTCATCTTGCTTTCAGTATTATTATTCCTATATATATTATTAGCTTCATTCTCGAATTTCGGCTGTTCCGCCGGCGATCTGCCGGGGGGGGGGGGTCACGGTCAGCAGCATTAACTAGCCAAGGTGCTTAAACACGCGCGATCCCCGCAGGCATTTCAGCCGCCCTCCATTGCGGCATGTTGGCAGCGGATCCTGCTCAAGTTTATTATCAAGGAACGGCACGCATTTGTGCATCTGTTATTGCATTTAAGGGATTAATGGCGGTATTATGCGGAGTATGATGGAGCATTTTTTAATGGGACCCCCGTCGTGCTTCAGTAACGGGCGGTGAGCAGTAGCGGCGTGTCGCGCTTCTCCTGGCGCCCTGAAATTAGTCCGAAATGAGAAATTAAACAAGCCTGTTGGATGATTCTAACGGCTTTGTTTCTGTATTAGTCCACGCTGCTTGACCTTCCTAAACCACACACGTCTTTTGTTTTCAACTCCACAAAAATGTTGAGGGCAATATCATTGTCGATGGACGTTTTCGTTTTTGAATTAAAACTTGAGTTTTTCTTGTAAGTTTTAACAAAAATTGAATCACTTATCTTCGCAATTACTACGTAAAACTATATAAAAATACATTTTTCGGTTTTAGTTGTTTGATGTGTTTTAATTTTGATTATTCACAGCATACAGTATCCTCCATTCAGATTCTCCCTACTCCATACAGTTTTCAATCTTAAGTCAACACCAGGTTTGCTGGAAACATGTTAAGATATCAGTGAGCTGTTTCCTGTTAGATCTGTTAGCCTTTGCTGAATACATTGAGCATAGCACGTTTCTATATACAGTGCCGTGGGCAATGTTTCTCACAGTAGGCCTATTTATTATTTTTTTTAATAATTTGTTTTCAAATGTTATTTCACAAATAATTTAAGATATCTCAGTTAATGTTGAATATAAAATATAAAGACTTTAGAAGAAAAAACATTTGAATCGCACTGACAAAAACATCGCAGCGTTCTTTGTTTGTAAAAGCTGCAGGTAAACTTTCATCGTGACGTTTGCATGGGGGGTGGGGGCGGTCATGGCAGATAGCAGATTACGCTTCTTATTGGAGTTGAAGTAAATACATCAAACTGTCCTCCGACCCGCAAATGAGAGTAAATCGGCTTTAGTGTTTTGCTCCGAAAAGCCTCCTGGGACATCCGCGTACCGTTACGCAGTTTCAGTTAAAACTCAAGTGTTTCAGAGCCAGAGAAGACAACAGGATATACTGATGAAGTTTTTCTTTTCCCTGCCTCTCAGAACCTGCATGACTCATGGTTTGCTGATGGCTGGGCTGGAGAGCGCAATGCCTAAATATACCTGTCAGTACTGTGACGAAATGTCCAAATGTCATTCCTTTATTTCGCTGTATTTCCTACCCTAATCCTGTTTCGTGGAAACAAGGTTATGTAAGCAGTTTGCTCTCCAGCTGTCCATTCTCCTGTTTTGATTGCGTGTTTTCCCCCAGAATTAACCGTAATACTTCGATTTTTTTTCTCTCAAACACAGAACAGCATCGTGTGTAGCAGTAAATGTAGTGCGATAAGCACCGTGCCCCGCTCCCCCCCCCCCCGAATATGAACTAGTTATCAATTACCTCCTCCAGACGTCGTGTATTACATAAAACGGTAAAACTATGAAAGGGGTGCCGTTTGTGATGCGACTGTCGAAACCTGAAGCAACACGATGAAGAACTGAGAATTTTTGAAAAAATATGACATGACTATGATGAATAAATGTTACAGGTTTGCAGTCCAAAGATACGCAATTAGATTAATTGTGTCTCTAAGATGTCCATAATGTACGCTGGGACGTAGGCCATGTGGACGGACCGGCACGCCGTCGATGGTGTGTCAGCCCCCGGACTTGGGTCTAAGTCACTCCGTGACCCTGATCAGGATTCGCAGTTGGAAGATGGATGGATGTTTACATGTTGCATATGAATGAGGTAATTTTGCTCATTTAAAAACTTTATAAATAGATTGAAATATAATGTGTTTAAGGGAAACACATCTGCACGGTAACGGTAACCGGATTTGAGCGCCTGTGCCGGTGTGACTCGAGAACTCTGTCTCTTCCTCCCGTTACCGTGACGTTTGTGGCGGGTCCCCAATCCAGCCGTGACGCCGCGGCCTGCAGCGGGGAGCAGATTGATGCCATTGTCTGGCCACACTGACCTTTTGTCGTAAGACCCTCAGCGGACATCGCAGACCCCCTCACATCAATTTGCCCGTATTGGACGTGGCGTCTCGGGGCTAACCCAATTTGCGGAGAAATGCACCTGTCCCTGCCTCCCCCTCCTCCGTCGGCCGAGCCCGGCGGAGCGGTGGATGACTTTTCCCGCAGCGGTCCTGACATGCCTCAGGCTGGCCTGGGCGTACCATCCCCCCCGGCGCCACCATGAGGGCCATTTAGCTGCGCGCTAATGCGATTAGCGGACGTTAAGCGGATGCGAGCTCCGGTCGCGGAAAGGAGAGGAGGAGGCAGAGGAGTTCAAGATGCGATTAAGATGGCTGTGCGCTCGCCACTGCCGCGCGCATAATCGCCATGTTAAGTAAGGCGAAGCGTGCGAGCTCTCAGAGATGGAAAAATAGACGCGGTTATGCCAATTGTTGGTTAATGATCTAGGCCTGTATTAACGCAATGGAGATGTGAACAGGGATCCTTCTGGGCTGGCAGACGGGTCCACGGCTGAGAAAACTAATCACCGGGCATTAGATACATCGTATACTTATACAAAGATGACGTATTTCGTTCATTCTCCTATTTCAAAGTCTTAGCATGCAAGAGGCTTTTGTCTGGGTTTTGGTCTACGTACAGCCCATATTTTCAGTGCTGTACTGTGAAAAGACTGAACAGTTTACCAGTTTATAATTACCAGCAGAACACTGGGAGGAAGATGTGATGACAACAGAAAGATTTTCGTAAATATTTTATTTGCTGCGTATTTTCGAAACAATAAAAATAATTTTAATAATATTAATATTAAGAAGTGCATTAAAATACTAAATATTTAAACAGATAAATATTTTTTGCGTATTTGTAAATTACCACCTGTCAGTAATTGCTCCTGCTACGTCATGGTTGGCCGAATCACTCCTGCTACGTCATGGTTGGCCGAGTCACTCCTGCTACGTCATGGTTGGCCACACTGTATTGGTCACAATAACTTTTTTTCCTGAATACGAAGCTTATGAAATGAATGGTACCAGTATAGTTTACTTCCTCCTGATCCCGTCCGTCGGATCTGGTCACAGACAAAGGCACCACCCTGACGGGTCCAGTGCCCCCTGATGACACGCCTCTGAGGACGAGGACCTGGGTCAGAGCCACTGGCCGGTCAGGGTTAGCGTGCCGCTCCTCTGTGCCTGAGGCCCCCCGGCGTCGGCGATCCCAACCCCCGCTCCCCACACCTTCGCCCCGCTTGTCCTCCTGATCTGCGGGGGGGTGACCTGTTGGCAGGCGTCCGGACAGCGTGACCCCGTGTTCCGAGCCGTCGGCGGGCACACGGGCCCCCGGCTGACCCCGCCGTGTCCCCTATTATAGTGCCGTCAGAAAGCTTTTAGCTTCCGTGGCGAGGCCAAAAGATTGATGGTGCAAATCCGAGTTAGAGGAGGAGAGCAGGTGGCCAGGAGGGAAATGGCCCCTTTAATGGGCCGCGAGCGGCGTAATTTAATAATTATGAAAAGTGACTTTGGAGCACCGGCAGACCCCCGCGTCTGGCCCGCGGCAGATGTCTGCAAGCGCCGCTGCCGGTAACAGGTGCCGACTCAGCCCTGCCGCCTGCCGGTGTGCCGATGCGGCTCCGTCTCCGTCTGTAAACGTGAGTATGGCAGGACGCCCGTGTGTTTCGGTTTAGCGATTCGTCCTCATTATGTATTTAATATTTTTGGGGGATACTTCTAGCTTTCGGTACTTTGCGTGTGACGGCTGAGCCTCACAGTGTAAGTAGGCCTATTTTTATATGTGTGAGTTTACGTCACCGTCCGGTGAAGGTGACACCAGTTCTACTCCTGTTTAGGAGTATGTACCCCCCCCCCCAATGCATCGCCATCCATCTTCCAGCCACTTATCCACTCCAAGGGCACGATGCACAGGAACACCCCGCCATACAGCGGGGATTCTAGAGACAACAGTTAGTCTAAATATCTTTGGACTGCAAGAGGAAGCATGCAAACTCGATCTACGCACAGTGAGCAGGGCAGGATTCGAACCCGCAGCCCTGGCGTGTGAAGCCGCAGCGGTGGGCTGGTATTGCCATATATCCTCAATTTACTGCCACAAATTAGTGATGCACTGATAAGGAAATTTCTGACCCATACCGATAGCTGGTTATTTAAACTGGCAGCGGTACGGGATGTTTGGGAGGTTCTGCTTAAATAAGTTTAAAGGGACACTCCACAAAATAAAATTTTAAATTACATTCCAAAAATTAGAAAAGTTAAAGTATTTATTTTTGGTAAGAGAACACCATCTCTGGCATACAACAGTCTCAGAGCACTAAATTTTATAACTATACATCTTATATATTTATATTATATATTATATATTTGAGGTTTGATCTCGTGTGATAAACTCCATAATTTCCTGAGTAATACCTTTTGAATTTGCACCATCTGCACTTATTTTTTGTAAAAATAATAAGTCAAGCGTTTGTGTTACTGACAGACTCGCGTTATTCAGCATCACTGCAGCCTTCTTTATTGGAAGGGATTTGTTTTTCAGAAACATACTCTTCTCTGTCTTCGTTTAAGATGACCGATCACATTTGTTTGGCTTGAAACGTTTTAGTAGAGACTCCCTGTGAAATTTTAGCCGAACAACGTTAGCAGAATTCATTTCTAGCAACGTTAGCATAATTCCAACCGGCAGACATTTTTCTGACTGCTTAGTACGTGGGTGTGCAGAGCGATATGGGTCACTATTTTAAAGGGAATTATCGACGGTAGATATCGGCTAATTTTCACGTTCCGTATGAACCGGCTGATGGCCGATTTTTGCTGTATCAGCCGATACAGTCTGTGCATCTCTAATCTCTAGTAATGCTATGTACACAACGTCGCTGTTTACCGGGACTGAAACCGTGCGTTTGTATGCGGCCCCTGATCTGCAGAAGGTCCTTGTTGGCCACAAACAGTCACAATGCTGAATGCTAAGTACTTCCTTATTTGGGAGATACTGGAGTAGCTACTCTACTCGCTTGCTAGTGTTTGAAAAATCCGAGGGGTGGCCAAGGGGCCCTGAAGGGGTTTTCTGAGGGACGCCCCATAAATAACAAACCTGGCCCTGTATGTAAATGCACCAGTGTCACACCCTAAGCACCGCAGGGTAGTTAGGGATGGTCTGGCTGACTCATCACTGATGATGTCGTGTGTAAATGTACATGCGGACATTCTCCTCTGTTCACTTGCTAACCTGTGCCTTAACCCACTGAGCCAAACCTCCCCCCATCTCTACCCAATGTCCCAGCCAGCATCTCCATTAGAATCGTTTCATCACATCTTCACTCGTGCTTTAAGCTGCTTATGTTCTTCACCTTTGTTATCCTCCTATCCAATGTTAGTGTCTGCCCTGGTTGCTTTTTCATACATACTGATGCTTCCTTACTGAATTGAGATCTCGGTATGTTTCTCTGAACTGAAGAAAATCCAATAGTCCAAGCCATCAATTCAATTGGTTTTTATCAAAGTGGAGAACAATAAAGTCAAAGAGCTTCCCCTGGACGGCGAACGCAGGCCACGGTTAAAACGGGCCTTATCCAATAACAGGAAGTAATAGACGATAACCGAATGGCAACACAATTCTCGCTCTGCGTCGTGTATTCGTCCATCCGTATCTGTCCGTCCCGCGCGTTGACCGTAAACTCATACGTGGTTTGAACGGGAAGAATGGCTTCCTGGTACACATCACACGCAACGACGGGAGGGACAGCAGCTGATTCATCACTGAACAACTGCAGGGGGGGTGGGGGGTGGATCCGATCCTTCTGCTTAGTGGGATGCGGATGGAGCTCATCGCTGATCACGTGACAGACTACAGACACGGACTTCCACGGGCAGGAGGTACGGTGGGCCAGATACCATCTCTCAGGTCAGGAAATGAACAATTTGAACATTTGTTTAACAGCATCACAATGATTTAATCATTTAAAAAATGACCAAAGATGGCAGCATGTGCAGACTGGGAGACCTGACTCTCTCCACCGTGCAGACAGGGAGACCTGACTCTCTCCACCGTGCAGACTGGGAGACCTGACTCTCTCCACCGTGCAGACTGGCAGACCTGACTCTCTCCACCGTGCAGACAGGGAGACCTGACTCTCTCCACCTTGCAGACAGGGAGACCTGACTCTCTCCACCGTGCAGACAGGGAGACCTGACTCTCTCCACCGTGCAGACTGGGAGGCCTGACTCTCTCCACCGTGCAGACTGGGAGGCCTGACTCTCTCCACCTTGCAGACTGGGAGGCCTGACTCTCTCCACTGTGCAGACTGGGAGGCGGGAATCTCTCCACCTTGCGGACTGGGAGGCCTGACTCTCTCCACCTTGCAGACTGGGAGGCCTGACTCTCCACCGTGTAGATGGGGAGGCCTGACTTTTTCTGTTTCCATTTCTGCTGTCATTATTTTACAATTGCTGCACAAGAAAAAGCCATTTCTGTACTGAAGTATAGTGGCAATGAAGGTCTCATCTTATTTAGCCGACACTTTCATCCAAAATGACATTGTTTTTTTTTTCTTTCTGACAATGCAGGGTCAGTGGGTTCCCGGAGCATTTGGGGTTAAAGGCCTTACTCAAGGGCCCAATGGTGACATCACTCCGCCGACCCTGGAATTCGAACCAGCAACCTTCTGATGACAAGCACAGCATCCTAACTCACCCAGTCACACCCCTCTTCATGACCTCACTTTGTTGATGTTTGACTCTCTGCACAGCTTCTGCATCCTGCGACATTTCCAGTATCAAACGCTAACTGATACTGACTGCACTTTATCTTCAGTTCATTGCATCATATTTCACCCTTTTAGTACTTTCTGCCATTGATCAATCATTCACAGCCTTGACATACATAAAAATCTCAAAACTCCAATGCTGTTATCTCACTTATCCTAATAATGCAAAAATGGTATTCATATAATGTCCATTACATTCCTCTGATGATTTTTAGAACTGCGTATCATTCCTTGTTTTCTTGTCCAACATGCCGCTCTGAAGTGAGAGTCCTCAATGTGGAGCCTGTTCTGATGGGGGCGTCGGGGTGGCTGGGCTGCTGTCACGTCACCGTTCTGTTCGCCCCCCTCCGGGGTGAACCGCCACGTCGGCCTGATGATTAAAACCGAACACACTCCGCTCCCCTACCGGAAGTGCTCTCCCCGTCTGTAACTCGCCCGTTTTCCACTTAAAGATCTGATCGCTCTGTTTTTCGGTGAAAGACGATCGCCTCTCGGTCGGGGGATGTATTCGCAAGTCGGCATCAATACCGGGATCGATAAAGACAATAAGAGAGAAATGGTAGCTAATGCACGCCGAGAATGAAGGAGGCATCGATTTGAAGGGTGATTTGATTAGGGCCTGGGTTGGTTTGGCGTTTCGTGGGCAGGGAGGCCTCCGCTGGCGTCTGTGTGCAGATTTGTGGGGGGAAAGCAATGCGGCGGCGACCCACTGGTGAGTCTGGGGGGGCCACGGGCCGGCAGCAGGTGCAGGGCAACAGGGGTTAGTACAATAGGGGGGCCGCGGATCGGCAGCAGACTGCGGATGGGATAATTCAATCAGCGGCGTGATTCAATTAGCCGGGTCTCCGGGGCCACCAGTGAGCACCGGGGCCCCTCCCAGACACTCCGCCGGGCCCCGGTGGGGCCCCGCAGGACGAATGCAGATGAAATCTGAAATATGAAAATCCCGAATAATTTATGGGACCTGTCAGGAGTTCTGGCTGTCTGGCTGGGTGGGGGGCAGGGTGGTGGTTTCCATGGAGACAGCGGGGAGATCAGTGAGCGGTACGTAAACGGTAAGAACGCACTCTAACAGGTCATCTCGCTTGATATAGTGCCTTTCCCCACACACACACACACACGTGGCTTTACAAACCTCCTCCTGCTCCATAGCATCCACCCTTTGTCCTGTACGCACACCTCCACAAAATACCCATTACACCCCCGGCTGGAGATGGACAGCCGGGCGTTGCTCTGTGGCCATCCCACACCTTGAGCAGAAGGGGCCCCGGAATAATCCGGAAGGGACTGTTAGACAAATTGCTGCTCATTACGAAGCAGCTTGCGCCTCCCGCTGCACGTCACAACAAATCTTTTTTCATTTGCTCAGATTTCCTTGCTATTTTTATTATTTATCCCAGCATCCATTATCAAATGTAGAAATCAAATTAGCAGGCGGTTATTTAATGTGCAGATGGATGTTTCTGGCTCTGTAATATGTTATGACTGGGGGCTTCTGGCCCCCCCCCCCATCCACAGGGAGGTAATGATCTCAGCAGTCGTGCCAGCTGACGTGGCCGGAAGCTCTGACTGGTCAAGTTGGGGGAGAGGGGGGGCAGGTGAGTGACGCCTGACTGCAGTTTCAGCTCCCGTCATTTCGGTCTTGATTTGCAGAATTGGTTCAACAGTTTGTGTCTGTGTGTCTGCCCATCTCTGTGTGTGTCTGCATGCGTCTCTGTGTCTGTCTGTGTGTGTGTCTCTGTCTGTGTCTGTCTGTGTCTCTGTCTGTGTGTGTCTCTGTCTGTGTCTGTGCTGGCAGTTTAATGTGGAAGATTTTGTGTAAGAATTTTGATACAATCAGTATTTGTTTTTTTACATAACAGGTTAATAATTTGTAATGTTTTAACATTCATTTCTTTAAAATCTCTTTTGCTTTATGAGCTATATATAATTGATATATATATATATATATATATATATATATATATATATCACGTTACAAAATCCAGTCAAACGACAAAAAACTCATTTTTAAGACTCATTTGAACATGGTTAATGACATTCTGCCAGCTGAAACCTTGCTGTTAAAGATAAACAGCAGTTAAAGAGCGTCCTACATCCATCCGAGTGTCATGTGACTTCTCTGGTAAGAAGATGAACAGCAGTTAAAGAGCGTCCTACATCCATCCGAGTGTCATGTGACTTCTCTGGTAAGAAGATGAACAGCAGTTAAA
>JAODLC010000015.1:4121597-4146831 GCA_026781145.1 Hippopotamyrus pictus
ATATAAAACATATGAAATACATCTTCCGACCGAGATCCTTGTCAAATAGTGAGTGTATAGAAAATGTATATTTTCATGCATGAAGCATTTTGGAAAATAACCTTTTATTCTCTGACTTCGTGATGTAATAGAAAAAAAGCCTTTTGCCATATGACAAAATTCCAAGCCCCCCAAAAACATTTATCTCATGTACTCCATTCAAACCTATCTGGATATGTATATCAGCTTAATTCGACAATGCGCATTCATATTTTAACGAAAAATAGCCCACGTTACAGACGTTGAGCAATAGCTCAGAAAGCCGACGCTGTGGTTCATTCGGGAGGTGCTGAGAACGAGCGCGTCTGTCCCTGAAGCCCAAAGCCAATAACAACGGACCCTAACTGTCTCTAAGGTGATTCCCGCAAAAAAAAACCCCAAAGCGCTTCATTTGGACTGTACCGGTTTGGGGAAAAGAAATACACTATCGAATGCCCATTTTTGCACAACCGAATGTAAATCAGAATAAGAAAAAACAGACATTCGATTGAAATTATTATAACAATAAATACTTACAGCAAGATGAACATATGGAGTGTTATATTACATCCACGCGCTAGGGGTGGGATAGCTCGACTATTTCTCAGAGATTCACATTTAACAAGTGGAAACTGTTTCCTTCTGCACCATTTTATACATGATGAGCCGTCAGTAATGGGATTATTAAACAAAGCCATCCCCGGCGCTGCCGTTAACCTTTTTTAATGCCTAATTGGGTTTTGCAAAGGAATAATTGGATTTTACATTACTTGGCTATATAGCCTACATTTTCAGTTGATACTAAAACGATTTCAAACAGCGTCACTACACCCCTTTTTGTCAATCACGGCCACAAGTAAGCTTATATGTTAACATTAAATGTAAGCCTATGGTACATTCTTCTAAAATGTGTTATGATCTAATATTTTATATAAACTCATTTCTTGTGCCACTTACGGCCTGGATTAATGGCGCGACAACACAAAACGCGCCCCCTGGCGATAGCAATATCAAAGCAAGAGCGGAAAAAGCTGGATATTGTCCCCCTCGTCCATTGGTTCGTCTCAGCATGAAGATTGGTGGAGGCTATTAGTCTGGACGGTAACGACACGCCCCCTTCCGCAAGTTTAGCGCTTTGGACAGGTTTTTTTTTCTTCAATATGCAACCAATAATAATAATAATAATAATGATGATAATAATAATAATAATAATAATAATAATAATAATAATAATAATAATAATAATGATAATGACGATGATGACGATGATGATGATGATGGTGATGATTAAATCAGGTCAGTGTGGCAAATACAAAAATAGTAGAGCTTTTACCACTCGCGATGTTGGTGGATTTTGGCACACTCTTCTGGCGCATTCAAGTTAATACATCTTACAGGTCTACGTGGACATAATAATGGAGTATTTTTTACGAAGCATCCCCTTTCATTCCTCTTCAGAAGAGATTAAAACCTCAGTGTAAGAAGTATATTCTGAAACCGCTGATGCTATAAAGAATTGGGCCTCAGTAAAATTTGGTGTATAAAAAGTTCCAATAATTGTGCCTCTCCAACAGCAGACATACAAAAGTGTTTTAACACGCTTCGGAAACCTGGTATTGCCAAAATTAAGTAAATTGTCTTTGATTTCAGTCATTTGGTTAACTGTGAATTTTGTTGCACTTTGTATTCATCATGGTGCACTGTTGGGGGACAGAAATTATTTTCCCGAGACACACCCTTATGTATGCACGCAAAGAGTGAAAATATTTAAATATTCACACATATTCGTACAGACATTCGAATTAAATACATATAACGATCCTTCTGGAAAGGAAAAAGAAACAAAGCGCTTCCTGAATAAATACAAGTCGTAAATCATAAATAGAATAAACCTGAGTTACAAACAGCGACTAAACCTCAGCCAATGAAAATCGGCGTTGCTGACACACAGTGCTCCAATCAGGTTAAATTTTGTTGCCTGCCATCTCTCCATGGAAACGAGTTTCTGCTGTTGTTGCTAACGTTGTACCAAATGGGGGTTGTTATGCCTTCTGACTG
Organism: Hippopotamyrus pictus; assembly: GCA_026781145.1. NCBI lineage: Eukaryota > Metazoa > Chordata > Actinopteri > Osteoglossiformes > Mormyridae > Hippopotamyrus > Hippopotamyrus pictus. The sequence continues at coordinate 4,123,674 of JAODLC010000015.1, forward strand.
TTTTAAAATAACAGTCTAATGCGTTTGTCAGTGACGTCTGCGTTTGAGACATGCGATGCACCGAGTGATTCATATTTTTGTAACATGTATTGTATCGTTTTATATAGATTTCAGTGGGTCGCTGGCTACCTTAATCCGTTGACTTAATCCACTCATTTGGTTCAACAAACGTGATGGTGCGCCCTTGTGCAAAATCCATATGAAGTAGGTTTTAAGCATTTAACCAACCAGATCAACCCCTTAGTTATAGACATTTTCAGCGAAGCGTCGGTTTTTCGCAAAGAGAATGGAGCTGAATCTGAACCGCGTTGACTATCTGCAGGTAAGATGATCCAGAAGGTAGATTAGAGTTAATAGTCTTTCATACTAATAGTATACCATTTGACAAGCCAAACAACAGTAATCTAGTATTAAAATATATTTTCGAAAAGTAAAAATAAAGTCGGCAATTTCCACAAGATAGGCCTACTAATAACTAACTATAAGTAGAGTAGTTATCTAGGTAAGATAACGGTTCCATCTTACAGTAAAACGCCGAACTTCATTGCTTGTACACTCACAATGCCTTTATTGTTTATGATAAGATGCGGCATGTTATTTTCTGCCTATGCTTCTCTCAAACCTGTTGCCTGGCACGTCTTAGCGGACATTTCTGGTCACTGTGAGATTGTCACTCACTGCAGTGAAAGGATCGGCATGAGGTCATTGCGTTTATACTTTAGGCTAATAGGTGGGTCTTTTCCCCTCTTTAACAACAGGTTGGAGTCACCTCCCAGAAAACAATGAAACTCCTTCCTACAGCGGGACGAAAGGCGACTCAGAAGGTAGCTCTGAGCCTTACGGACTAATGTGACATTCTCCTATAACTCTAAAGCCATGTGAGAATGTAATACCAATAAAAACGTTAATGCGTTTAAAAACTGTGGAACTCTTATTTTGACTTTGTAATGTAATCCTCCAAATATTGGCTGCATTATGTCTATCTTGAATTTCCTCTGTATATTTATGCATAATTAAGAATAACGGGAGTCGGTATTCTCTGTTTCTGCAGCTTTGGCCGCTATATTTTGTCCGTTGTTCTCATATCACTTAATTTGCATGTCATCTTAAAGGGAACAAATTTGATGTAACTTTCTGATAAACCTAGATAAAAGACACGGATGCGTCATCATATTTGTGATTTTAAAAGTGATGCATGACACATTTGATTAGACATAGTCCTTACCGTCTAGTGCTGACCACGTGCTACAGGTGTTTTGTCATTTTGCTTCTGCAGGTGGCTGTTGCAGATCATGATGGCGTCATAACTTGTTTTGGCATGAAGAAGGGAGAAGCTATTGTAAGTTTTCTCTCTATGCTGTCTGCGATCTGTGAAAAGGGGAGTTCCTCTTGAGGTTCTGTATTTATCTGTTGTGTGTGTGTTGGGGTGTAAATTCTCCAGCCAGTTTTCAAGACCCTCCCGGGACAGAGGGTCTCACGGCTGGAGCTTGGGGGGGCACTTGGGACTCCCCAGGAGAAGATTTTTGTCGCAGCCGGCTCTGAGGTCAGAGGTTACACCAAAAAAGGCAAACAGTTCCTCTCCTTCGAGGCCAACCTTGCCGAGAGCATCAATGCCATGTAGGGAACATCTCTTATTTGTGCTGATCATGCCAATCAGAACTGCTCATGCATGGATTTAATAAAATAATCAGGCCAGAGTGCAGTCCAATGACCCAAACATTAACCTGGGCATGTTCTGAACAGGCATGTTGCTGGGGCAGACCTATTCGTCTGTGCAAGTTATATCTATAACCATTACTGCGACTGCAAGGACCAAGATTACTACCTTTCCGGGGACAAAATCAATGACATCGTGTGTCTGCCAGCTGAGAGTCTGGGCCGCGTCGTTCCTGTTCTTGCCTGCCAGGACCGGGTCCTCAGGATTCTGCAGGTCAGCTTTGTTCACCAGAACTCTGTGTATTCATCATGTTAGGTCTTGTGGATGATCAGAGTAAATGATTCGCTTTTACCTCTGAGTTCCTGGAAACATGCATCAATTCTGAGTGAGTCTGTTTATGATTTATAGTGTAGAGTTTGGAGCAATTGTCATCCCTTCTGGCCTATTTTCAACATATATATTTATGTTTTTGTAGGGATCTGAACTTTGTTATGAAATTAAAGTACCCGGACCACCCTCTGTTTTGGAATTAAAAAACAGAGATGGAGGTATGTTTGAATTACAGTTCATTAGAAATCAGTTATTTTCCTTACTAATGCACACTTGGTTATATCCGAAGCTGTTTCATTTAATTTGCTATTGACATGGATGTGTACAAGTGCAAGTCATGGGTGATGAAATGAATAGTTCATTTTTGTATTTCCAATTTAAGCGAGCGTTTTTTTTTTGCGTCTTACTGTGCTGACATCAGCATCATGCGTTCAGACTGAACACTGAAGTGTACTTCCTTTAGGAACTGAAGGGGAAATTCTCTATGGGACGACAGACGGAAAACTGGGGCTTGTTAAAATTATGGCATCCTCCCCTGTTCACAGATGGGAAGTTCCTAATGACAAGAAGAAAGGAGGTATGAGTGCGTGAAATGCGAGTGGGTGTGGCTGAATGGGGAGGGACCAACTCGGAGGACAAGCTCTCCTACTCGCGTGTTATCAGTTGATTTCACTATATCAGTGTTTCCCAACCTGGTCTTTGGGGACCCTCAGACAGCTCCTGATAGGAAGCAAAAACGCGGACTGTCTGCCAGGGAGCAAAAACGCGGACTGTCTGCCAGGGAGCAAAAACGCGGACTGTCTGCCCCCCCACCCCGAGGACTGGATTGGGAAACACTGCTCTTTACAGTAAGTTCATTCTGTTTGTGTGAGGGACAGAGACTGGAACCATTGGCCCAGGTCTTGTGATTTCATTATTTTCTCATTTAAGTTAAAGAGCAAATCTGTTATTTTCTCTTTCCAGAGTTCATGTGCTCTATGACTCTGATCCCCTTCAAGAAAGACCAGGTTTCTCCGCAGAGAACCTACAAATTTACTTACTTTTTTATGATAAGTTTCCGAAATTTTGTGAACATTTTACAAACTACAGAGGTGCCAGCGTATGACCCTGTGCTAAATAAGTACTTGGAGTATGTGTGTATGTATGGATGGATGGGTCGATGGAAGGATTTGGCTTTCATTTTGAAACCGCATCCTGTTTCATTTCCTATCTCTGTACCTGTAAGGGGTTCTTTGCCTTGATTCGTTCGACATTCTCGGTGACGGCGTGAGAGAGATCCTCGTCGGCAGGGATGACGGAACAGTGGAGGTGTATGGGCTGGACACCTCTGGGGAACCCACGCTGCGTTTTGAGCATGTGAGTTCTCCAGCCTGAGTAATTTTATGAACATTGGCTACTATACTGACGATGAATCTACCTGAAGAGTCAGTGCAGTATGATTCGATTACTCTTTATAAATGTATACATACTTTTCCTACTTTCTAAGGTGCTATCGGAGAGTGTCACGTCCATCCAGGGGGGTTCCGTGGGGAAAGAATCGTTTGACGAGGTTATAACATCCACATACACAGGTAAGCCTGCCCTGCTGGGGCCTCACCAAGGGGAGCTGATGTGGGCAACTGTCGATGCGTTTTTCCTGGTGCAGGCTGGGTGACGGGGCTGACCTCCGAACCCCAGCGGGATGAGGCTGGTCCAGGGGAGGAGATGAGGATGAGTCAGGAAACGCAGGGCAAGATTGCAGTGCTCAGGTACTGTGAGGAGTGTAACTTCGGGTAAATGGAAATACTTTAATTCTGTAATGAGGTTGTGAATTCATAGCTCGGTCGTGTGGAACATGTGGGAAAATAAACAAAGTGTGTCCCATCCTGGGTTATTCCCTGTCTTACCCCCCTAACATCTGGGAGAGGTTCCAGACCCCCGCAACCCTGCAGGTGGGTATGGAAAATGAATGAATGAATGAGGTACATCCTTGACCCGCAGTAACACCTCCGATCCTCTAGGGCGGAGCTGGAGCAGCTACAGCTGAAGGTACTCCAGGAGAGAGAGAAGTACCAGCAGAGCTCACAGTGCAGCACGGCTGTGTCTGCCGTACCCGTCTTCAGCATCAATGACAAATTCGCGCTGTGCCAGGAGGATGCCAGTTACAGCCTCACCCTCGAGGTGCAGACAGCCATCGACAACCTGCTGCTGCAGGTGAGGATCTATAGGGGACGCCCACCAGACAGTTTTACGATTTTTTCACTTTTTAGGCCTGGTTCTCCAGTTTCGGGGTCTCACCCAAAGCTAACTTCCCAGCTGCCTTTGGGAGTGAAGATCCTATGCACATTATATAGAATCTCCTTCCATCGAAACCTCTCTGATCTTCTGTATCACATTCATTTCTGACTGTGGTGTACTATAATGTTTCAAACTCATCTTGTATCATCCCAGTTGATTTTAATGTGTAACACACCCCGAGTGTTGGATATCCTGGTTATGTAGGTTATGTGAATTACAAATCGGTTCACAGATGGTCCTTGTTTTGCTCCATCCCAGCTCCCTGCCAGGTAGTCCACATTTGGGAGGTGGGTAGGAGCAAAAACGTGGACTGCTGCGGGTCCCCGAGGACCAGACTGGGAAACAGTGATGTAGATATAGCAGTGAGGTATTTCTTTTCATTCTCCTTTTCCAGAGTGACGTCCCGATAGATTTATTGGATGTAGACAAAAATTCAGCTGTTGTGAGTTTCAGCGAATGCGATTCAGAGGTGAGATGCCGTCCTCCGTTACTGTTCAATGAAAGATCCTTGACCCACGAAAATCTTCTTCCGCTTCTAATGAAAACAGACCATTTCAAGCTGCTTGATCGTGCCTGTTTCCTTTTTTTCAAGCAACCAAACGGCAATTTTCTTCTTGCTACGTACAGATGCCAAGCAAACACCACTAGGCTTCAGCTTAAGGTGTGTCGCCTGTTTGAACAGCGTCATGGACGTTTTACACACTTCATGGCCCTCCCTAATGGGAGCGTTTCCACCTTCTGACATCTACTCTGCATGATGTGCCGTGTCATTATTTTATTATCATTATATTATTACCATTTTCTGAACTGTTTTAGATATTCCCGGATTATACATTTTGCAAATGAATGATCTCACAGAAAGACATTAAAACAGTTTAAGTTCCCTTTAGGTTCGCTCCATCGAAGGTCAGTATGGCACTCTGCAGGCCTATGTCACTCCACGCCTGCAGCCCAAGACCTGTCAGGTACGCCAGTACCAGATCAAACCTCTGTCCCTCCACCAGAGAACGCACTCCATAGACCAGACCAGGTGAGTGTCATCGTCTCGCGGTAAGGGATCCCCCTGGGGGTGGATGGGCCACCCGCATTGCCTCACGCACATCGCAATCCCTGACACGAGTGCTCTCTCTCCCATTCGTCGCCTTCCTCTCAGGCCGATGAATACCTTGAGCCTGATTGGCCAGTTCAGCTTTGCAGAGATTCATTCGTGGGTTGTTTTCTGCCTGCCGGAGGTGCCGGAGAAGACCCCGGCCGGGGAAAGCACCACCTTCTACTTTCAGAACACTTTCCTTGGTACACAGCTTGAAACCACATACAGGTAAAACATTACTTTGGGAGAGATTCATATGAAGTGTGATTGTGCGCTTGAATGTGGGTGTGTATGTGCCCTGCGACAGACTGGCATCCCATGTTGCCTGATGCCCAGTGTTGTGACTTGTACCTGGGATTTAGCTCCAGGTCCTCCAGTCCCTGACCAGGGTATGTGGTTAGAAGATGGCTGAATGGTCTTTTTATTCTTTTCCTTCTCATTTTCTAGCAAAGGTGAAGGTCACTTTAAATCCGACAACATTTCTACAATTTCAATCCTGAAGGATGTTCTAACCAAGGAGGCAACCAAAAGGAAAATAAACCTCAGCATCTCCTATAGTGAGTTTTCATCCACAGATAAACCACAGGCTGACTTAAAGCACGTTGAGTAAATCAGGGGTCTCCAACTCCAGTCCTGGAGAGCTACTCTCCAGTAGGTTTTCTATCCTACCCGGCTTCTGATGAGTCACATCATTTACCTGAGAACAGGTGTGACTCATCAGAAGCCAGGTTGGATTGAAAACCAACTGGACAGTAGCCCTCCAGGACCGGAGTTGGAGACCCCTGGAGTAAATGCTGCTTATCATTATTGTTTTTATCTCGTATATAGATATCAATGAAGATTCTGTGAATCACACACTCAAGATGATTCATCCCAAGCTTGAATACCAGCTACTTTTGGCCAAAAAGGTTCAGCTTATCGATGCATTAAAAGTGAGTCATAAAGGAATTAATGTAGCCAGTGATATTGTCTAGTAACACTTTTCCTGATGACAGTTGCACATAATTTAGTCGGTACACAAACTTGTCAGGAGTCGTCTTGCTTGGATCCTATCGATCATGTTTACTGGGTGCAGGAACTGCAAGTTCATGAGGGGAATGCAGAATTCTTAATTCCCGAATATCGAAACATTCTAGAAGAATCAGCTCAGCTTCTGGAGGAGTACCAGAGACAGCCAGCCCATCTGGAAAGGCTGTATGGTATGGCTCCTGAAATATCATCTGTGTATAGGCATGTTACATATAAACACATAAATAAATACATTATTAAATTTTCTGTTCAGTATATTTACAGATCACATTGAGAATTTGTATAACATCAGAGAAAACATTAGTTTGTCTCATAGTAAGTTTCCACTTTATTTTTTGTTTCAGGTATGATAACAGATCTCTTCATTGACAAATTCAAATTCAAGGGACAGAATGTGAAGACCAAAGTTTCACAGCTGCTTGAAATCCTGGATAATTATGATCTGAAGTCTTTAATGGATTTTTTTAATGAAGTATAAGTTCCCCTTTTAAGCAAAGCAAACAGCTGCTAACATGCCTATGCCCTGTTTGGCCAGGGGCATTGCTAGCTGATTTCAGACTTAAGTGTAATCATGTTATTGAAAAGTTTTTGTTCAAAGCGTTGTTTTTCTAAACATTATTGGATATTTTACATGTTTGTAGGTCAGTCGAAAACAATAGGGTACAGACTCCATGCAATCCAACCTACGAACATTCTAATAAAAGTACTTGTTATGAAACTGTATAATAGTGTTTTGGAGGTAAATAAATTCCTGAAGCAGTTATGTTATGTTTCTTTTTTAAGATCAAGCACATTTTGCATCACTAAATGATTGCAAGCAATTGAATTATATTTTAAATATAACTACCAATTAATACATTTTACTATACTCTAATAAATTATTCCTGTTTAAATTACCACTACAGTATTACTATAATAAGTAGTTAGGATTTACGCTTTCGGTAAAATAAGATGAGTATCATCTTATATATAGACTTACTGTGTACCGTAACCTCATGCACAGATATTTTTTAAATCCCGCCCGAAGCGGCACAAAGGCCATACATTTAATTTTCAACGGTTTACGGTGCGTGTCGCCTCCAAATCAATTTTGGACCTTTCGGCCGCCGTACTTCAGTGACGTCAAAGAACGCTCCAGCCCTGATTGGATGGTTTTAATAGTCGCGGGCTACTTGAACTAGAAAAGTTGCAACTTTTAAGTGAGTAGAAAGGCTGTGAGGTTTTGACTTGGATTTCGGGCTGGAGGGACCTAACATGGAGGACGTACATCAGTTTTAGTTAGATATGCATTTAAAGGCGCATTCTTTATTTTATCCATTATCTGACGCATTTGGGTCTGCGTGCATCGCAGAGTATTAATGGTGTATTTGCTCCGTATCTGCAGTAACAGCCCATGCCCCTAAGCAACGTTCGGACCCCGGTCCTCGGTAATCCGTTGCGTTTTTAATCGATCGGCGGCGTGTTTTGTTTTTCTTTTTTACTTTCTGATCACGTTAAATAGCCTAGTATCCCCCGTCCACGAAAACCTAAGTTCCATCGAGAAAGCGAGAACAAATGGCGACTATAAGTCCTGGAGGAGCGGACGCTGTGACTGAGCGACGGAACCAAGAGAATATGCCGCCTGGATTGCGGCTTGCTGGCAAGGAGAACCGGGAGGATGCGTGCGCCAGACCGACCACCCGGACAGTGCTAGGGGCGCTGACGCAGAACAACCAACGGCGCCGGCCGCCATCGCAGCGCGCAGCCAAGGTGGGTCCGGGCTGCCCTGGTCATGCAACCGCCACCCGCTCGCATGGCACTCCTTGGCAAATGGACGCAGCTCTGTTTCGGCCAGTTTAACTTGCATTAGATGTTAACTAGTCTTGAACCCATGCATTGGAACGCAGTATTGGCGGTACGACTTAGGCATACCAGTATGCGAGAAGCCCGATTTTCCTAGACTTCATTTTGTATATCTATAATGATGGCAGACATGGCTTGTTGCTCCATGCGAAATACAACCATTTCGTTGGCGACTTTTTAAATATCACAACATTACTTGTGTTGTCCGCCATTTTAAGTAACTCCATCTAGTGGAGGGTCGCGGAGGATAGGGTTTGGCAATCTATTAATAATCGGACCAAATTCAACTTCACTTTTCGTTGTATTTCACTTACAGACCTGATTACTCGTGTCTGCTTCATATTAGGATTACGTTTTCATGTAATACAGCGTAACGATTTGTTCCCAGTGTAGTGGCCGTTGTTCAAGTTGCAACTGACGGCAGCTGTGAAATTGTAGGTCGCAGTCTCCAAAGTGTCCAGAAACGAAGATGATTGTAAAGGTGCTGTGGGGAGCAAACAGCCCCCGTTCCAGATCCACGTGGATGAACCAGAGGTCCCAAAGAAGCAGGAGCCAGTTAGAACAAAGGCACCAGAAAATGCCCTTCTGCCCCTGCACCCAGCAGTTACTGGCCTCCGACAGCCCCTTGCGGCTATTGACATACCCATGGAAGTCAGTTTCGGTGAGTTGGTGTGTGTTGGCGAATTTTTTTGGTATGGGTTTTGTGTAAGTGGTCAATGGTCTCGGTGTTCATTCATACTCATGGATGACTTGTTTGAGTGTGGTGCTGCTGATTCCCTCCCCCAGACTCCCCGATGGATATGTCAATAGTCGACGCTGAGGAGAAGCTGGTAAATGTGAGCCAAGCAACAGCTTATTCTTCTGAGATCCACACGTACTTAAGAGAGATGGAGGTGAGGAATGCGGATTGGCAGTTGGTCAAACTGTACGGGATTTACCGATCGGTCGAGTCTGAAATGGCGTATCTTCCTTCCCGTAGCTGAAGTTGAGACCGAAAGCGGGCTACATGAAAAAGCAGCCCGACATCACCAGCAGCATGAGGGCCATTCTTGTCGACTGGCTCGTCGAGGTTGGGGAGGAGTATAAGCTTCAGAACGAGACTCTCTACCTGGCCGTCAACTACATCGACCGCTTCCTGTCCTCCATGTCTGTGCTGCGGGGGAAGCTGCAGCTGGTCGGCACAGCCGCCATGCTCCTGGCTTCGTGAGTGGTGGCCCCATGTCGTTCCTCTAACCTTCAGCCGTGCTTTTCTTGAATAAATTTATGGTTCGTCTCCTTCCCCCCTTGAAGGAAGTTTGAAGAGATCTACCCCCCAATGGTGTCAGAGTTCGTCTATATCACTGATGACACGTACACGAAGAACCAGGTCTTGAGGATGGAGCACCTTGTCCTCAAAGTCCTGTCTTTTGAACTCGCTGCCCCCACGATCAACCAGTTTCTCACCCAGTACTTCCTGTGTCAGCCAGTCTGCAAAAACGCTGAGAGCTTGTCAATGGTGAGTGAGTTCACATCTGTGATGGGATCCATGTAGGTGGAAAGGTGTCCGATTTCCTTTTTTTTTTTTTCCCCCCCCTGCAGTTCCTGGGTGAGCTGAGCTTAATCGACTCGGACCCTTTCCTGAAATACCTTCCGTCACAAATGGCGGCCGCAGCGTTCACTTTGGCGCACTACACGGTTTCTGGAGGATCCTGGGTATGTTCCTCTGCATAGGCCAGCTGGGTTTTAAGGTGGACCTGTACATCTTTCTTTGCTTATTACTGACAGTGCATTTAGCAGTCCAGGGTGGGAAGATGTGTTTTGTATGAATTGGATGGGATGGGGTTATGAAGGCGGTGTGAATCCATTGTAAGGGGTAGTGACGTTTGAAATCGACCCCCCTCTTGGGCTGTACCATCAGAAGGTTGAGGTGGTACAGGCTAACGTGTAGAACTTGTGGTGTCTAGTAGCTCTGCATTCATGGGGTGGAACACAGCTTCTGCTGAACATGCAGAGCTTCACCCTTGACCTCTTCAGTATCGCTAAGATTTGTGGTCTTTGATCTGTGTGCCCTGTGATGGGTTGGTGCCCCATCTTGGGTTGGTTCCCTGCCTTGCGCCCATAGACTCCAGTCTCCTGCGACCCTGAATAGGACAAGCAGTTTCAGAAGATGGATGGATGTCCTTCATGTTCTTGTCCATCTGTAGCATGTGGTCCTCTGAAAGGCACTCTGAAAGAGTCTGACTGTGGAATGTTTAGCTTTGACTGCTTCGTCACCCTGCTTCAGACGGAATCTCTGGAGGAGATGACTGGCTACACCCTGGAGGCTCTCACCCCTTGCATTATGGATCTACACCAGACCTACCTCAATTCCCCCCGGCACGCACAGCAGTCCGTCAGGGAGAAGTACAAGACTTCAAAGTAAGCTCTGGGCTTTAATGGTCCTTTCTGGAGCTGAGGAAACCGTGTTTAGAGGCAGGGAGACCACATTGTGTTAAAGCCTCATCACTAGTTGTCTTTGATCCTTACGCACCTCATTTGTCAATCAATCACCCCTTGTGACATCACAAAGGAGGTTGCTGTAGAAAGTTTATTTGGTTGGTCTGATTTTTGTGTTAACCACTAGACAGATCTCTGATCTTTTTACAGGGCTGTATGAATCGGCTGTGGATCCTCAGATGCATTTCAACTTGTGAATTCTTGCCTTTCAGGTACCACAAAGTCTCCCTCATTGAACCACCGGAGAAGCTGATCCTGAATTGATCATTTTATTTTGCCCCGTTTGTAGGTTTTGTACAGTTTTATAATCCAATGGGGGCTCCTTTGACCCTTGTAATGTTACTTTTAATCAAAGTTTTTAATGTGCAATCTTGTAGCTTTGTTACATTTGATACAGCCTGAAATTTTTGAATTTTAGTTAATCACGTTTTTAAAAATCGGGAGTCTGCTTGTTGCTGAAGTGTCGTCACACTGCTGTGATATCTGCTTTGACCATTTCATCAATAAAGGTGCTGTATCAGCCTACTCCCCTCTCTTGTATGTGTGAGCTTTCTTCAGTGAGAATAACAGCAGTCAGTGAACTTGAATCTCTGTAATGGTGCTGTAATTGTAACAATTGTTACTTTGTAAGTTGTCAGTTTCGAGGAGTAGTTTTAGTAATGCCATGCTCACTTTGGGAAGGCTTGTCTTCCTGCCATTTTTGGGATTCCTTTCCATGGGAAGGGATCTCCCCTGATCTTCAATGGACAGTGGTAGCCCCTCAGACTCGGCCGTGGATTTGAATCTCTAATGTTGCTGTTTACCATAAGCTTTGGATTCTAGCGATCACACTGAAGATAGCCAGCAGCTATTCTGTGCTGTTCTGTATGTGAGGCTGGCTGCATTTATCTTGTGACTTCTAGGTTAAGTTCCTCGTTCACAACAGCTGTATTTCCTTGACTTAATTCTTAATGATTTTCCAGTTCATTTTTGGGAACAATTGCCGTCCAAGGGCCTTTGCGATGCTGCCTGAACAATTCACAGGTTACTTGAGCTAATGTCTGACTGCAAAAAATTTACTTATGGTAGTTTTTTCCATGACTGTTATGTAATGGCTTGTGTCGTTAATGTGAAAATAAAGCTGTTTATTACAGGGATGTTTTAGTGTCCCCGGCCGTTTCCTCGCGTCTCGGAAAACAGCTTTCATGTGCTGTTTTATACAGCTGTTCAGTATATCTAAGTGAACGTTAGGAGGATGGGTTTAATCCATTAATCACAAGTATCAGCTTCATTCAACTTTAATATTCAGATTTGCTCCTGGGCAGTAATGGATGATTCAATTAAGCCGTGAGCCCAGCAAAGGCAGTCACTCCCGATATTTGTATGACTTGCCGAAGGGGAACTCTGACGAGACTTTTGTTCGAGTGCTAAACGAATTCCCTGATGGAGTGTGTATTTGCCTGTCTGCGTTAAGCTTCTGAGATTACAGAAACCTGCTGCCGAGCTGATTACGTCCCGTTTCGTTTGTGCGTCCTTCGATTGGCCGCTGTGCTTTATTTGATGCGGCCCTCTAAATCTGAGCCCGGCAGCCAATGGGGGTGGGAGGGGGCGTGTGCATATGCGCGGTGATGAATTCGAAAGCGGTCGAAGCATCTACAGGCTCACAGGCGGGGAAAGCACTGCCCCACAAGGACTTCAAGCCAGAAGGTTGGATGGTAAATTTGCTACCATAAAGGGAGATTCAATCATTTTCGCATAAAAGATGAATCCACGGGCACCAAGCTCTGCATCCTGGGTGTATGATTGCAGGAAGGAATGATGTGGTACCAGGACACTAAGGACTGCTGAACCAGTGCCCCCACCAGACGGGAACATGCCCGCTCCCAGGATGTCCCTGGTACCATCCGCCTCGTGGCCCGTGGAGGTGGACTGGGCCTGGAACCTGGGCGTCTACGTGGTGATGTTCTCCGCGATGCTGCTCCTCATGGTTCTGCTGCTGTGGCTCCTCATCAAGCAGCTGAGAGACTCGGTGGGGAACGCAGCCCTCAAGCCTGGCCCCTTGGTCCGGAGGCCCCCAGGACAGCATGCGGTGTGTGTGCTGTGAGGACTGGCCAGCAGGGGGCGCTAGCACATCGCAAGAAAGGTCAGGGGGCTTTTTGAAGAGACACCATTACTGTCGGAATGTCCTGGTAATGATTTTCTCTTCTCTGTCTCGCACACGGATGTTCTGCCTGATTATTGTATCTTAAGTATCTGACTGCAATTTAAAAAGTTCTCCGTCTGTGAACAAGGTATGATGCATTTTGTTGTTTATGTTTATTTAAAAATTCAGTGGTTTGCATTGTCAAGAAGAAAAAAAAATTCTTGGTTTATAATCTAACCTATCAAATTACTTGATTAAAACGTCGAGCCGTGTGGGATTGCCAGAGGCTTTCAATCAGCTTACAGCACAGCAAAAAATCCACGCTGCAACAGTCATAATTAATGAACCATTAATATTTATGTGTAATATTCCTTGGATTTCGTCGGTAGTCAGCAGCACAAACCATGAAACCTGGTGACAAATGTCCTGTATATCTGAACAAAGTAGTGTGATGACACTTCCCTAATGTTTTCATTGTTTTTCATCAGTCGCTTACCGAGCTTTAGGACTGAAATGTATCTACAGATTGCTTACTGACCGTCTTTTGAAGGGTTTTTAAGTTGTGAAATCCTTTCTAAACTGAACGTTTTAGCCCTGATGTTGGACAGAGGATGTTTTGCTTATTTGCTGTTGCGCTCAAGTGCAAGACTTTACATTTATAAATCACAAAAGTCCAAAATGTTAAAAATAAAATGCATAGAAAATAAAACGGCACATAGCGTCTTGGTGAAGAGACGAGACTTGTCGCTGCATCATTTGTTTATGTTTAAAGTGATTTCTAGTTGCATTACATGATATAAATCACTTATGAGCTTGTCAAGACTTCATCCCTTGATTTATTAATTCAAGGGGAAGATATGGGTTTTGATTTTACACGCAAAACACCTGTTTGAGCCTCGTCCGTCGTAGGTCAACCAGCTTCTGAAGGAAGTACATTGACACTTCCTTCAAAAGCACAAAGACCTTCTTGTGTGGAAAAGAACGAGGACAGGAAAGGCCTGTGAAGGTCACTTCAGGCCTCCTCTCTGCTCTGCCTGGATCCTTAGGTCAGGCCTCCTCTCTGCTCTGCCTGGATCCTTAGGGACGGTGAAATCACACCATACAAACAGAGCTATGTGTTGTAGTTTGAGCCAGGGGGTGGGTTTGTTGTTTTCTGGGGCTCCACTAAAAATGTTGCCCCACCCCTCAGATGTTTCAAAAGCTAAATAAACAGCAAGAGAGAAGTCAGTGACTGCAGTGAAGTGCACCTGGTGTTCGCTTACTGCAGTGCTGGCTGGAGAACACTGGGTATGTCCGCTGAGTGTGATATAATGTGTCAGGCTGGTGTTTGTTATGAAGAATACCATCCAAATCAGCACTGCCTTTCCAGTCACGTCATTCCAACGTCCAAATCAGCACTGCATTCTCTCTCTAGATAAATTCATTGTCCAAATCAGCACTGCACCTCTAGATAAATTCATTGTCCAAATCAGCACTGCATTCTCTCTCTAGATAAATTCATTGTCCAAATCAGCACTGCACTCTCTCTCTCTAGATAAATTCATTGTCCAAATCAGCACTGCACTCTCGCTCTAGATAAATTCATTGTCCAAATCAGCACTGCACTCTCTCTAGATAAATTCATTGTCTAAATCAGTACTGTGCTTTCTCTTCAAATCAATTCAACAACTACTTTAGCACTTCCTCTTCAAATCATTGTGACATCTAAATCAGCAGTGCAATTTCTCTCCAAAATCCCATCCAGTCCAACAGAAGACTGTTCCATAACTGTTCGGTGTCCCCCAGTCTTCCCATATTCAGGTATGATTCCTGGTCTCAGCAGAATCATGGGACATTGCTGACAGCCACGTCACCCTCCTGAAGATGCTGACATATGCTGCGTGTCAAAGTGCACCAACGAACAGAAAACATCAGAGATTGTGTGATGTCTAAATACACATTAGATTCAACTTGTCGGTCATCAATACTAAACACTGCAGGCAGACTCCAAATGGATTTATGAACCCTGTTCCTCACCAGAGGCGAACTCATTGATCTAGTTTGACAGTGTTTTTCTATTCCTTGTAGAAATGTGTTCATTTAGCTATTTATTATGTTGAAATAATAAGCTTGGATGAGTCATGAGGACTCAGCCATGGTGAAATATAATTAATCAGAAAGAGGACAAGATCCGAGTACATCAGTCACTGTAAAGCTCATGTCCTGTGCTTTTCATGCATAGTGTTTTGCATGTTTTCTCAATATAAAGGGAAATGCGAGATGCAAACTTCACCTGAACTCTGCCGCCATTCTCAGACCCAAGAAGACGGTGTTCTGTGCACGGAGATGCAATGAAAATTCCCTAAAGAATGAAAGGGAATTTATCCAACCCACAAGGGAGTCACATGCTGAAGTCTCCGAAACAAGGCTGCCATGCTACACGAGGCATAACGGCTAATTAAGGGCATGTTTGTGGATTCATTCTGCTTCCAAAGCACATTGTTACCAAAAACAATTTGACAGTACAATAAAAATATTCATGACACCATCTGCTCATTTATAAAACAGGGTTCAGAAATGTCTGAATGTCAGATAAAGCATGTCTTCCATGTGTGATTATTTTGAAGCTTTGATTTTAAAAAATCGACTGTCAGATGTCAGCATGGGCGTAAATTATGGCGGGTGGGTTTTTGTACACACCCCCCCCCAATAATCAAAACCAGCCAATATAACCCCATGAAATGGGTGGAGACCTCCACCCTCCTAATGCTCATCCCAAAGTTACACCCTTGGCCGTTCTGCAGTATTTTCATTTAGTGAAACAAACCGCACATACGTAGGGCTGAGAAATGACAGACCTCTCCTGCTATCTGTCCCCTCGGTGCAGTAAGGAGATTTCACTTCGGGGGATCTGGAAACCAAACCCACTTTTATTAGTACATAAATGTAAGAGATTTACCAAAAAGCAGTGTAGAGTCCTTAGCAAGATACTGGTGAAAATATAAAAAGTCAGATGTTTTTATTTAGATATTTTAACCAGATTGTAACTAAATGTATCTGAAATAGTAACACTGTAAACCTGATAGTATGAAAAGTTTGACTGCAGGTATTGTTGAAAACTGCTGAGTGTGGAATATGTATAAAATGTGAAGCTTTGCCTTTGTAATTGGCTACATGGCCATTTTAATTGTAATTATTCAATTCAGTGGATTCAGTTAAGCAGCTGGAATTGCCGAGCCCGACACAATGCCGGGCCAGTTCTGCTGTGTGCCAAATGTGATGTATCAGATATCACATTGTACCTCGCTGCTGCAGGTTACTTCCTGATACTCCGTCCCCAGGAAAAGCGAGTAAAACCAGCTCATTCAACATTTTGGATTTTAAAAATGAAAAAAAAAAAAAAAAGTAAAAAATTACCCTCACATTTCATTTTGGGAATTAATAACAGGCCTAAATTCGCTCCCGGGCTTAAGCGTAATTACTGCAACGGAAAAATGTTTCAAAATGTTGCGAAATCTACATTTTCTAGCCATTTTAACGATTCAGATTTAGTGTCTTCAAACATATCTTGATAATGCTCGTGTTATACACGCTTTCCACCCATCTGTCTATGCTCTATGTCCGAAAAGTCTCAAATAGTTACAATCCTACCATGATAGTTATATAAAGACACCACGACGTATCCCCATATTTACCAATAATTATTGCTGCTGCATTTTTAAAATCTGGATTTGCATTAATGAGACGTAAAATATGAAATGGGCGGAAGATACTGGGGCGCCGGAAGGGCATAGACCCTGGGGGCACCTGACTGAGGAGCAACTGGGGACAAGGTCATTTGTCAGGGGTCCCTGGATGGATGGATGGATGGATGGATGGATGGAAAAGGGAAGCCAGCTGAAGAACTCTATTTCCCAGGCTTCGCGGTGCGCACATGGCCCTTGGTGACAGCGAGGCGAGGCGTGGCGTAGCGCCGGGGTAAAGCCGCCCGATGCGGCGAGGCGGCGCTGCATTCCGGGCGTAGCGGCTTCGGTGGGACTGCGGCGCTGCCTCTTTGCCAAGGTCTTTGCCGTCGCTTTAACCGAGATCCACGCTATTTAAAACGAACACTTTAAGTATTGTCAGCATAAAACTTACCTGTGATTAATACCTCTGATACTTTTGCGGGATGGCCTATTTATCCGCGCTGGGAAAGTTAAACAAAGTGTTCTTTAAAAGCTTTATTGTACTGTTATTTACTTAAAGTTTATTTACTTACGTGATTTATATCTAATACTGTTGTTTTCCTGATTTTTCAGTCGGTTACATTTTTTTTCCCGCTGGGAACCCCAAAGTAATTGCAATGGTAAGTTTAAATAACTTTATAAAAAGTTTCTAAATCTTAACAAGTTATCTTCTGGCTGAGGGTGCGGCTGATAATCGACTGGTCCGGCGAGTTCCGCACGTAACTGAACATTTGTAGGAAAAAAGGAAACGGGTTTTTCACGCGCAAAGCATTTAAGGCACGCATCTTAAGTTTCTGCCTTTTAGTGTGTGCATGTTGAAGACACGGTTTAATGTTTTAAATGGCCGGGAATGGACAGTATGAGTGTGCCTCGGTCTTTGTGTGTATGTGGGCGTGTGCACATGATCCAGTGTTTCACGTTACCTCTGGGTGAGAGGCTGTGACACTGTTGAATTTGGGTTGTACTTCGGATGTTGGGAACTGGTGAGTCACGTGCGTGGGCGCCCAGCCCTGGTCCAGATGCTTCCACGTAGTCGTTAAGTAAGGCGGTCTGCTGAGAGACACCAGAAAGTTTGTTCCGTGCCCGAGAGCTTGGGTGTGGTCCCGGTCTTGGAGTGTTAACAAACGGACCATAACTGCATTGTTTGATTACACATATACTTTTTACTTTGCGAAGAAATGCCGTTAGATAATAGAGCTCCTTTGCAGATTGTAACATTTATAAGAAAAATTGAGTTTTGGTAAAACTATGCTCTGGACCTTTTCTATGATTTACTCTATAATTGAGAGGATCACAGTCACCCCAAAGGCAAGATTGGAGAATGGGATTTAAAACTGTAAATGGAAAGTATTAAACACAGACCAGAGTAACGTACCCAGAACATATCCACATTATTTTGTTTTTCAGCCAAACCAGTGACTCATTAGCCATTTCTACTATTTCCACATACTCAGGGCTACATTGCTGATTGTCAGGATTCATCTGCAGGCTTTGCATTGTGGCGTCTAATGAGACTAAAGGAGCCACCAAATCCCTTGATTAGCTTCCAGTGCAATCAGATGCCTAATGCCAATTAACAGCCTAGTGTTTGTTTATTGTGATTGCATGTCGGCTATAGTTAACTATAATTTAACACCAGTTCTAGCAATGGATGCCATCGGTGCTCATCCACTGTCAGACACACAGATTATGTATGAGCACCGTATCCAGTGTCTGGAGTGCAGTGCATTCTGGGATATGTTATGGTATTTGTGTTCTACCTTTTTAAACTAGTCATTTTAAGAAATACCTGAACGTGGAGTATAAGGAGTCTTAACTGCATGACTCTGGATGTGGCCTTTGAGAGAGCGAGAGATCGTGTAAAGATATTGTATCCAGTGACATGTTTAATACCTTCTTTTCCCCATTGAAATAGTTGTCATATTAAATATTTAGCTTCTCTTATAAAGTGTTTATAAACATCTGCTCCACTGCGTTTTTTTTCCTGGTTGTGATGGACTGGGAGGTCACGTCCTCCACAGTGCCCTCTGACACGCTCTCATCCTCGCCGGCATCTGTGTTCAGGTCCAAACTCTGGTGCCGATGGCCTTCCGTAGCTGTCCACGGACTTCTCCATCTGGCATTTTCTCACGTTATCTGCCGGAACTTCCTCCGGCCGGTACCTGGTGTCTCAGTGGAGTGTTGAAGTGCTTGACAGAATAACTCAGACAGACGCTCGCGTACAGAACTGCCTGTCAACCAGCCGATTCGGCTGCATTGCGTTGACGTGGTTCAGCGCCGTCTGACAATGGAGCGATAGCTCAGTGTCACTTCGCTCTAGTTACCAAATTAACCGAATTATCATTCTACATTCCAAGCTCACAAAGATTAAAACTTAGCTTGGTAACTTAATTTAAAATCTAATTTCTACTGTGTATTGCGTTACATACAGTTCAGCAAATAATATATTTTTAAATTAAAATATTGCTACTTTGTTCAATATGATAATTTATACATGAATGTTTTGCAGGAGGAATATATCATTTATATGTGATTGGTGACTGTGGGCTCACGCTGCAGAGTGTGGTGTTTGAATCCTGCCATGCTGGATGTGCATATTCTCTTTCTTTTTCCTGGATTTCCTCTGGACTTCTAGTTTTCTGCCGCTGAATTGGCATCCCTGAGTTGACATTAGTTTGTATGTACCCTGTGAAGAACTGGAATTGGCCTTGTGCTCTATGCTGCCTGAGATGAGCCCCGCCTCTCCCATGTGACCCTGTCCAGGAGATGTGATTGGATGGATGGGTCTTCCCTTTCATTTCATGCATCTCTGAGGTGGTCTCTTTTAAATGGTGTTTTATGACCCCTATGATGTGGTAGTGAGGTGTTATAACAGCACAGCTTGTATTTAATCTGAAGGCGCATGTTTTCATTTTCACTCGGATGGGGTGACTTTAGCTCCATTCAGTATAACTAATCTACTTTAGTTCTTTCAAGAAGCTACAAGAGAAACTGATCTCAAAAAGGCTTATGATGTGATCTACTTCGATTTTCAGAAAGTCTTTGATGCTGTCCCCCACAAACAGCTCCTGGTTAAGCTCAAAGCAGCAGGGATTTTAGGAACTGTAGCAGATTGGATCGAAAGCTGATTAACAGACAAGAGGCAGCGGGTAGTTATTAGAGGCACAATGTCACAGATGGCCTGCGTTCATAGTGGGGTACCGCAGGGTTCAATTTTAGGACCACTATTGTTCCTAATTTACATTAATGATATTGACAACAATACATACAGTAAACTGGTTAAATTTGCAGACGACACCAAGGTGGGTGGTGTAGCAGATAATGACCTTGCAGCAGAGAGGCTACAACGGGATCTAGATTTAATTAGTGACTGATACCTGGCAGATGAAATTTAATGTAGACAAATGTAAGGTAATCCATGCAGAAATATAAAGTAAAGATATTTTATGGGTTCCACTGAGATAAAGGTAGCTGATAATGAGAAAGATCTCTGTGTGTATGTTGATGCTTCCATGTCCCACTCTCGCCAGTGTGGGGAAGCAATAAAAAAAGGCCAAAAGGATGTTTGGTTACATCTCTAGGTGTGTGGAGTTTAAGTGAAAGAGGGTGATGCTATTATTATACAATTCCTTGGTAAGACCCCACCTAGAATATTGTGTGCAGGTTTGGTCACCATACCTCAAGAAGGACATTGCTGCCTTAGAAAAGGTGCGACGTAGGGCTACGAGAATGATTCCTGGTCTCAGAGGAATGTCTTATGAGGAGAGGTTAGCTGAGCTGAATCTGTTCAGCCTCGAGCAAAGGAGACTAAGGGGTGACATGATCCAGGTCTATAAGATTCTAACGGGTCTGGATGCTGTTCAGCCTAATGGCTATTTCAATATTAGTTTAAATACTAGAACTCATTACCATAGGTGGAAATTAGCGGGAGAATATTTTAAACTGGAATTGAGAAAGCACTTCTTTACACAGCGCGTAGTTGGAGTATGGAATAGTCTTCCTGTTAGTGTAGTGCAAGCTAAAACCCTGGGTTCCTGTAAGTCAGAGCTAGATAAGATTTTAACAACTCTGAGCTATTAGTTAAGTTCTCTCCAAACGAGCTTGATGGGCCGAATGGCCTCCTCTCATTTGTAAATTTCTTATGTTGTTAGTATAAATAGATTGCAAGCTAAAACAAAAGATATGTGATGTTCTTTGTGGGCTATGGGAAATGATGGGAAATGATATAAAATGCACAGGATCATCTACACATCAGAGAGCAGCCAAGGGTACGGTATTTTTATAACATGCACAGATACTTTTTTCCTGTTGACCTTCCTGTTGCCAAGGCAACGGAGTTTTCAACATGAGTCAAACCACAACTTTCAACTGCTGGACTGGCACAGAAGGCCTGTGACTTGTGATCTGCAGGCTGTTTTAGTTATTAGTTAATAATATGATTGGTGGGCTTGATTGCCTAAAATAATCTTTATAATAAGAAAAAGGAAGAAAAAGTGAGGATTGTTTTCAGATGCGTGATTGCTGTACACTGTCAGACAACAGGACAGGAGATGTGATTGGATGGATGGGTCTCCCCCCATTTCATGCATCTCTGTGTTGGTCTCTTTTAAATGGTTTAAATAGATTGCAAGTTAAGACAAATGATGTGTGTTGTTCTTTGTGGGCTGTGGGAAATGATAGGAAATGTACATTATGCGTCGCAAAGACTGGCCGGGGGCCGTGTGTTTTTATAAAATGCCCAGATAGTTTTTCCTGTTAATTTCCTGTTGCCAAGGCAACGGAGTTCGGAGTCAAACCATAACTTTTGACTGCTAGATTGGCACAGAAGGCCTGTATTTTGAGACCTGCAGTCTTGTTTTATTGATGTATCACTGTTAATAATATGATTGGTTTTCTTCTGGGCTTAATTGCCTGAAATATTCAGTATAATACAGCAGGAAGGAAAAGCCAGGAATGTTCTCAGACAGCGACGCGGGGCCTCGAGAAGCACGAGGAAATGAGTCATCACTTTTGTGGTTTATAACGGCAGATATCCAAGGATAAGTTTAGGCTTTGTTTTGCTTCCGGGGTGGAAAATAAGAAGAACGAAAGGCGGGCCCCGTTCCGTGCTGGTACACTCCCTCAGCCTCCCCGAGCTTTCGTGTGATCGGAGCCTGGCCGTTTAACTGCTCAAGGGCGACGGAGATGCAGGGAATGGATAATCTGATTTTGGAGGGACCCACACTCTGCTCTGGTTTGTTCGATTCTGTTTCTCAGCCAACCCGCCCTGATTTCAGGAGGGGTCTGCCCCCAATCCCACCCACCATCCAAGGTACTAATGTGCAGCAACAAGAGAAGTCACAGTTAACACTTTTAATGTGTTTTATGTTGAATTTAAATGCCTGAATTTCTCTGCAGGCCGCTAGAGGGACCGTAAAGCCGTTCGCCAACTTCAATGCGAACCAGGATGCTGAAGTCCTGTTCAAGGCCATGAAGGGGCTGGGTGAGTGTGCAGCGGTCTCCCTCCGATCCTGTCATGCTCACCTTGGATAGTTCGGATGCTGTTTGTACAAGTTCAGGTTTCTCCTGCGCTTTGTGCCGCACAGTGAGGCCCCGCTCATTCAACGCCGTGTTGACACAGGCTGTTTAAATAATCGTGAAAAGAGACGAGAGACTGAGGATTGCTGAGGCTCGGCAAGGGGGCGGTGTCTGGGAGTCTACGGAGTCCTCTGAGTCCCACCTGGACTTGGGGGGGGGGGGACCAAAGCTTTTGTTGTCTGTCGACTGGTTTACGTCATACGAAAAATGCACAGACTGGTCAATTGGGGGAGGGCGATGATTATAGTTACAGAGTGTAGGGTGGCATGAAATATCTACAGAAATATGGAACAAATCACTTATTGTAATGGATCACAATGTTTTCTTTTTTGATATGAGATAATCCCATGACATACGGAATCTGTGTGATCTACCGCCATCATTCTGTGGTCCAGTGGAACACTGGACCAGTACTGGCGGTTGGGAACCACTGTATTAAAGGGTTTGGTATCCAGTTTAGCCTGCTGCTGTCAACCTTCCAGTGGATTCATGAGCAGAAGCAGTAGAATCGGCTTAGGCGGGGGGATGTTTTGAGGGTGGGGTGGTGGTCCCTTGCAATCAAATTTGCCACTTATTTATTGTGAGGGGGAGGGTTCCCCCTCCCCCACTGTGAATTTTATCTGCAAGATGGCCATCAAAATACCCTTTTCCCCCAAATAACTGCTTTTTAAGTACAGTTTTGAAATTTTGCCTGTAGCCTCAATGGCACGTATCATAATAAAGTAGAAGGTCGCTTGAACGGACGAAATCTCTTGCAGTGTACAGGTGGGTGTGGTGCGAGGGGGGTAATTGTGTTGCAGGGTAACCAAGTAATTAGACTGCCTAGGTAATCCAAGACAAGCACAGTTAATTACTAGGTTTCGGGGTGGCTTTGTTAGCCTGTTGGAGGTCTGCCAGTCGCCAGCTGCGGGAAGTACGGGAGGGCGGTGCTCTCCCAGGTGGCAGCTGATTGGTCAGGTAATGAGGAGGACCCAAACAGTGCTCTCCCAGGTGGCAGCTGATTGGTCAGGTAATGAGGAGGACCCAAACAGTGCTCTCCCAGGTGGCAGCTGATT
>JAODLC010000015.1:4146931-4157727 GCA_026781145.1 Hippopotamyrus pictus
GGTCAGGTAATGAGGAGGACCCAAACTGGGTGCCAAGTAACGTACAACTAAATTAGGAAGAAAACAAACGACAGAGATGCATCTAAGACGGGGACAGCTGAAGAGTAGCTTTTTATTATTATGAGCTGGAAATGGGTTTTCCAGACCATGGTTACCAGTCACGCTTGGGTCTTCCAGAACAGGCTGGATGAATGGACAGCACTGGTTACGGCACTAAGGATGGTGCATCCTTCAAAGCCCCCCTTTAAACCCCCCTTGATCATGCAGACTGTTATTCTGGGTGTTCCCAGCCTGCCGCCCTTCTGGCAGGGTTTGGTCACTTTGTTCCACAGTTATTAGTTCTCATTTATACTCTCTCAGCCACTTTTTCCATCAGACTGTTCACCTGTTAAACAGTATGACTCCTCCCAGCCCAAATCAGGGTCTGTTAAAGTCTCATGACTCTTAAACTAAATATTTCCGTACTGCACATTCTGTTAATCTAATGCCGTGTCATATTTGCTCAGTCTTCCTCCACCATTCCGACGGTTCACTGCATTTCTTTGTCTTAATGCTTGTCCTTATCACGTCTAATTTTTGGCATTATTCAAAGAGCCTGGGTTCACTCCGCCTTGAGCGACAGATCAGAGGAAGGACTCACTGTGGTGCTAATGACCGATCAGGTCGATATTCCACCTTGGTGCGTGACACGTGCATCATATCTGAAGTTGACTTTGACATGTCATGGCCTTTGGTGTCGCGCTTCGGGTCTCCAGGCACCGACGAAGACGCCATCCTCCAGCTCCTGACCGCTCGCAGCAACAGCCAGCGGCAGCAGATCAAGGCTGCGTTCAAGACCCTTCATGGGAAGGTGAGAAGAACCTGAGACTGAGAATGGCCAATGGTGGCTCTCCGAGAGGCCGCGATGACCGAGAACGGCCAATGGTGGCTCTCCGAGAGGCCGCGATGACTGAGACCAGCCAATGGTGGCTCTTTGAGAGGTTGCGATGACCAAAAACGGCCAATGGTGGATCGACATCCAGTAGTGAATCAAATGAAAAAACAGCCATTTTAACATATTTGCTTTAAAGATAACTTTAAGATACTTTGTTTCCTAAGTTATCACTGAGCACATGTTGCATGTTTGCTGAGTGGTATTAAAATCTGAAAAGGGTTTAATTCTAAGTACTGTGTATGTTATTTGCAACTTGCTGAGTAAAATCTATGACCTGGTATTTTTATAATGATCAATTTTTATGATAAAAGTAAGGTTTCATTGTATTATAATTGGTTTTATAGCTGATCTAACTTGATGCTTTACCCCATTGTCGCTCTCTGTCAGCACAATGGCAGTCAATATAACAAAAGGCAAATACTTTCTTCAGTACTTCTCTCACATTTTGTTTGGGAAACCAGACGTCTGCTGTATAATCCATGTGCTGTATATATGCCCGTTATTAATATCAAACATTCACAGGCTACACTTTTACTGATAGCTGCTTTTATTCACTCTAAATGTAACTTTGTGACACTTAAAGTACAAGGTTGACTCAGTCTGTTTCAAGTGAAATTCAAACTGGATCTCTTTTGCAATAGTTTACATTGCACCTTCACAAAGACTTGCGTTCCGCCAGCGAGCGACCTCCACCGGGTGTGTACAGAATGCTTATCCTGCTTTTGCTTGCAGGATCTCGTGGATGAATTGAAATCTGAACTTGGCGGGAAATTCGAGACGCTGATTGTCAGCTTGATGATGCCCCCGGCCATCTTCGATGCGACTCAGCTCAGGGATGCCATCAAGGTAGTGAAGAGAGACGTTTTATCCTACTTTGTCTTGTTTATTTTGTATGTGTTCAGCAGCAGGTTTATGATGGGTACGTAACTATGCGGGTCAAAGAGAGTGCAAATAATTTCACTCGAGACAACTTTATGTTGTCTGCGTCATCATTTCTCTTTGATGGGGTCAGTGTGGACGGCATTAGTTATGTAAATACTGATATTTATATAAAAATATTAAACTGTCCCAGACTTACAACCTATGCAGCTTATTACGACTTGCACATATGGCCAAAGATCTTTTAAAAAATTAAGCAAATGTATGCAAGGATCAGCACTGCTATGCTGCCTGGTGCCTGCTGTATGACTCCTGCTGTGGAACTCATTCTCACACCTAAAAGTCAGTGTGATTTATCTTATTTTGACATGCGTCCATTGTAAAGCATGAAATGTGTTAGAATGGAAGCCGGACAGTTCACCTGTTTGACCACCAGGGGTCTCCCTTACTCGTGGTTTCCAGGGCGCTGGGACAGATGAGAAGGTTTTGGTTGAGATCCTAGGTTCCAGGACGCCCGCCCAGATCCGGGACATCATTGCAGCCTACAAACAAGGTGAGACTAGTCATGTCTTTGATGACTGGGTCAGATTGATGTCTGTCTGTGTGCTGATATAAACCCAGAACCTATTTAGATAGTCGAATGTGTGCATGAGACTTTCTACGAAGAAAACTAACTGGAGAACACGCGATCAAAGGTCTTCGGTCTTGATTTAGTCAGGAATTATGCAATCCAGTATTCGTGTATCTGGAATGAGAAGTGGAATCACAAGTGTGTGAGTCAGATAAAGTGGAAAATGGCACTTCTGCTTTTCAGAGTTTGGGAGAAATCTCGAGGATGATGTCACTGGAGACACATCCGGCCATTTCAAGCGCTTATTGGTCATCCTCCTTCAGGTATGCAGTGCGTGCCGGCCACTGGATCCAGTGAAGCTAAGCTAGACTAAAATAAGAAACTCTGCCGATCCCCAGAGAAAATCCTTGTGCATACAGCAGCAAGATGCATAAAATGCCGACAAACACATAACCCAAAACGAGACAAAGTGCAAAGACGGCACACACAGCGCAGACAGGAAAATGTGCAAACGAATTTAAAAATTGCCCAGTACAAACAGAATAATAAGGAAATAGATGCATTTAAATTAGAACTACGTTAATGGAAGGTACATGTGTATTTTATATGGGCGGTGCCAGACATTTACTACAGGGCTTTCAACAGAGTCAAGGTTTGCTGTAGAAAATGATGCTTTGGGGTGTATTTTTAGTGAGAATATTCCCCAGAAGGGGGCAGGGTTGAGCAGGACTCTGCTGTAGTGCAAAACCAGACTGATTTTTAATCTTTATTTCAGGCGAGTCGACAACAGGGAGTCGACAGTGGTGCCATTGAACAGGATGCTAAGGTCAGTAATTTGGCTGAGAATAACTTCATATCAGTGAGGATCCCCTCTCCCCCCCAAATGAGCCCTAAGTCACGGGGATCAAAGTGGGGACTTCTGAGATGTAGCGGGAAACATCGAAGGTTTACATCCCATAATTATGTTTATTCTTCACTTATGTTTCATGCTATTCTGCGGGCCATTATTCTCAGTCAAGTATCAATGGATGGAAATCAGGCATGTGACACAGCCCCCCCCACCCCCCCAGGCCCTGTTTGCTGCTGGTGAGGCCAAGTTCGGCACAGATGAGGAGACGTTCATCACCATCTTGGGCAACAGAAGTGCAGAGCATCTCCGGAAAGGTCTGTGGCTTTTCTGTCTCGCTTTGTGCTGGGCCTCTGTGTTTGTCTGGATAAAACGGGGGCTTTGTTTTGTATTGATCGCCATCTTAAAAATGGGAAACTGGTCCCAAGTCATTTCTGACAGGAAAACTCATCAGCCATATTATTTGGTATTTTTCAGTTTTTGACGCATACATGAAGTTGTCGGGGTATGAGATTGAAGAAAGCATTCAGAGAGAAACCTCCGGGAGCCTGAGGGCATTGATGCTTGCTGTAGGTGAGCACACAGTTCTGCTCCAGTGTCCATCCATCCATCCATCCACCCACCCATCTTCTGACTGCTCATCCTGGCCAGGGTTGCAGGGTTGCATCACTGAGCAACACAGAGCCCACGGCAGGGACTCGCTCTGACTGGGATTCCAGTCTATCACAGGGCATGAACACGCACACACACTGGGTAACATTATATTATTCCAGCAGGTTGTGCTGACCCAGTGTTTCAGAGACTCCGAGTTAAAATGCACACATTGACTGAACTCCTTTTTTATTGAATGAAACTATTCTTTTCTCCTCATAGTGAAGTGTGCTCGAAGTGTCCCGGCCTATTTTGCTGAAAGCCTGTACCATTCAATGAAGGTAGGATTCCTCCCCATAACACTTTTCTTCCCCCCTCACAGTGTCAGCCGCTGATACTCGGTGAGCTTCGCTAGACGGGCACACATTGTGCTTCTTGTGTTATGTACGGACCCAGGAGTGTGTGTCGTTTGGGTTGTCATTGACGGCTTGCATGGCCAATCGGAGGGTGCAAGAGGACAGCCCTCTGTCCAGTTTTCCCAGAAGCCCTTGCTCCACAGATGGCAGGCATGATTAAACGGCATTAATTGTACACCGTGACTAACTGTGGGGGTGTTTGCATTTATTCCACAGGGAGCTGGTACAGACGACCACACCTTGATTCGAATCATGGTGTCCAGGAGTGAGCTGGACATGCTGGACATCAGAGCCAACTTCAGGCGGATGTTTGCCAAGTCCCTGTACTCCATGATCAAGGTACCCAAATGGACTTCAGGCCTAAACATTTAGATTTAGCGCGGTGGCTCTGTGGGCTAAGCCTCTGTGACTGTGGTCAGAAGGCTGCTGGTTCGAGCAGGGGATCAGCAGAACAGCCGCGTGTCCGTGGGCCCTTGAGCGAGGCCCTTAACCCCCAGCTCCATGGACCCCTCTGGAGGTGGCTGCCCTTCGCTGCCAAGCTCGCTCCCCCCTGCATGTGTGTCATGGAGAGCAGGATGGGGCAGGCAAAGAGACCCTCCCCACGGGAATCAAAGTATTATACTTAATAAACATGGGTACGTCGCAGTGTGGCTGAAACAGTGCAGGCAGGAACCATTTGGTCTTTATTGTGTCAGGTCAAGCTTGTACCTGGGTCACATTCTTAATGTTTACAGGGTTACCCCGCAGTGACTGACTGACACATTGCTGTGTTCCTTGCAGGGTGACACAGGTGGGGACTACAGGAAGGCCCTGTTTCTGCTGTGCGGTGGTGATGATGCATAGTACACGCCAGAAAAGCCCCGCACACACCAGGACCAGTAATACGTTTAAACACAGACCTGCTACTGTGTATTGCTACCTTAATGTTACACCTAATGTAACCATAGTCTTATAATGTTTATTGTCATGACTGACCTTTATACTTGGTAAAAAAGAAGAAACTATTATTGTCAGTAACAGTACTAATTAACATGTTTCAGAAGTAGCCTCACAAGTTACTGTTAATTATGTTACAATATTGCTCACATTAAATTTTGAAAGACAGTGGTCTCTATTTCCTCTATCGCGTATGTGTTTAAACAATATTCAAAGATATGGGGATTTAATAACCTTTGACATTCAGAGTGCATCCAAAAAGCTTAGATTATCATACAGAAATAGCATTTTACATGTAAGTATATAGATCTCATAGGATATGTAGATGTGAATAGTTACGATCGTCTACGATAAGCCGTAAACATAGTGATAGTATCCTCTGTAAAATGAGTCCTTTTAACTGTACTTCTGCTATTTGTGATCTGTCAGTTTACTGTGTTACTCACTGATGAGAGTATTTTTTCCTTTTATTGAAAGTTTAGGTGTGAAATGAGAAACTCGTTATGGAAGCTTGTGTAGTTTCTTTTTATGGCATTTTGCCTCAAGGCCAGATGCAGCCATACATTTAAAAGTTTTAGGCACACTGCTAAGGCCGAAATAGTATATTTAAAAATTGAATTTTTTCCCGCAACCTCCTGGATATTCCCGGTGAGCCTTGATCCCGAGGAACTCAAACTCTCATACATCCGTCTGCCTGAATGCTCCCTATCAGCATGTTCTAACGGGGTTTCAGTTATGAAAAGTGAAAGTAAGATAACTGTTTGTTTCAGATATAAACCTACTTCGTTTCGGTCTACAAGCCGAAGGTGGCGTCGCAAAGTGGTACATGGTAAATATCACTCCTATTCAGTAGGGGGCGCTGGGATTCTCTACTCAAAATATAATATATACAAGCAAGCGCATCACGCACCTGCATGGAGTGAAATTTAAATGCTGTAAGTAGCTTTAGTCATGTCATGTTTGTCTTAATCCGGAGGGAAAATGATCAGATCTGGATATTTATATTGCGTTTTCAGACTTCTCGAAGTCCTTTGTATATGATAAGTTTTTAACTTTCATCCATCTTTGGGACAGTCATGGGAAACGATCAGCAGGTAGCGCTACAACCATTCCTTAGAAAGCGACTTATTTAAATAATATACTATAGCCTACTTGGTTTAATACACTTACTTTTATGCCTCAAAACAGAGATTTCCTTTCATTTTGGAAGTCGTTTGGTAGAAAACGAATGCATCCTTAACCTGCATCTAGATACGTTGAAATATCGTACGCGAACTAACTCATATTAATTTCAATATGTGTAATGTCTTATTTTATGTTAAGGATATTTAATAATTCCCTGGAGTGTGCAAATGTTTTAGCTAGTTTTATAACACAACCAAGCAACAAATGTTCCTGGCAAGTTTACCGTGTTTCTCTTTTAATCTGATTTATGTGATCTTGAGCTAATTAAGGAGGCCACATTACCTAGCATTACTTACAAGAAGTAAATTAACCAGAAAAAAGAATTTGGCGCGTTGTCTGCGCCGCTCACGTGATCTGGGTTTCTGCCCTGGTCACATGATCAGGAAGAGCCGCTTTTTGCGGCATGGGACTCCGCTCCTAGTGACCCTTCACGCCCACGATCTTAGTCTTTGGCTTCACCTCCTGCCAGTAAGGTATCCCGGGCAAAATCTGCTTAATCTCACACATAAACAGATGGACGGAAAGACCGTGCACTTACGTGCGTGGGGGAAAAGGTTCTGTTCATATTAATAAAAATGTTCAGCACCTGGATAGTTTGATCGATAACGTAAATGGCATACTTACTTGAGGCACTCTGTACAATGATATGTGATGTATCTGGCGAATTCTATTTCTACATTACCTGGTTGTATAATAATTGCAAGTAATGATTGATGGCGTTTATATCGCCTGTCATTTCCCTGTAATCTGAATAGTAGTAATGTAAAGTAATAGGCCTTCCCAAATTACGTGCTTCTATGCCAGGCTGAGATGTGAATCCTCAGTGCTGAATACCTGGACAGGTAATATGCTTTTTGGATGGAAAGGTAATCTTTGATCCATTCCATACTTTTCCAGATTTATTTGTTCTCTGACTGCCTTTTGTCAGTCACCTGTTCATACTTGTACATTTTCTTGGCCGTAAGCACCCACTGACAGGTGCATAAATGTGTAATTTGGAGTCATCGGAATTCATCTTGGGCATGGGGTTCCAAACCACTAACTTCGGCTGTGTTGCAGTTGCTTCATGGGGTATTAATTTTGCCCAGATTGTCTCCCACAACAGATTTAATAGGAGCATCTACGGAACCTCAAATATCAGAAAAACAGCCTAATTAGTAATAAAATTAAGGTGTTGACTACGCCACATAGACTTATTTAAAGACTTCAACTCATTAAGCTGCGGATGAGGGAAAGTCTCTTAAGATTCTTTTGAAAAGACTAAGATGTATTTAGGTATTTATGTATTTGGGTATTAATTCTTGGGTATTTTCTTCTCGATGAGATGTGAACGAAATATTAGGCTAAACAGAATCCAAGTAAAAAGCAAACTCTGTTTCTAAATCTAACACATTTACTGGCTAAATAAAATCTCTATGCAAAGGTTTAAACACTCTACATGAAACATTCAGGTGCCACTCAAATGCAGTGAAACTCGAGGTAACTTTGTCTCTCATTTCTAAGAAAAGATGTCTTTCATGCAAACTAAAGTCTCTTCTTTTCAGAATCAACCACCCCTGAAATCAAGCTAGTATGTGACTTTTTTTATTTGTTTTTTTTTTTTTACATTATCACTGTTGCCGAATACTAGTACATTTGACCTAATAATAATGCCATCATTGTTTCATACTAGTATCAGATCCTGAATATGTGATGCATTGACCTCGATACAAACAAGAAAGTAAAACAAGATCTATACACTTTTTAAGGGAGTGATATCCATGCTGTTAGCATATATAGGCTCCTGTGCAATACTGCATATCATTACAAAAGTGAAATATTCTGTTTGATTAACTGCTGTTGTAATGATTTTAGACTTTGGAAAATGGTACGTGTTATTCACCGCACTATACACAGTTAATTGTCAAGTACCAATAGAGATTTGTCATCCAAAAAAATAAAAGATGATGAACTCCTGGGTTCCTGAGTGTAAACCTCAAGTATTTCTCTAAACAGTTATGAGCCTGTAAGAATTAGAGAACCAGCTTGCATTTACTGGTTTCTGCATGGCCTGATACCCCAGCTTCCTCTGATCAGCTGATTGATTGGTTGGTTGATTGATTACCCAGATGGGGTCTCAAACCCAACAAGCTGTCCTAATGATGGCCAACTGAAAGTTCATGAACCACTTGCTATATTTTCTGACCACAATAGGTGGTGCTGTCTGTTCAAAAAAAAGCTGTGTGCCCCAAAGTAAACAAAGAGTACCAACTACAGCATTTCCTTCTAATTTATAGATGTCATTTACTACAATTAGTCATTAAATAGTTGGGCAGGCTGAGAAGTGCTATTGTAAGAACTTTGAATTGGAAGAAGGAAATATTTCTTAGTGCACCCACTTGTCTTTTATGTTTTAAATTTTCATTAAAATATACTTTTAGGATGAACAAATGCGAAATTTTCAGTTTTAAAAAAATATTTTTCATGGCATGTACTTGGTTATTCTGAATGTTTTCTGAATTTGCCCGATGTTTAAAAAATACAACCAACTGGTAATACGTATTTTGTATTTCTGCACTGTGATGCTAAGTACGGATATATTTATGTCAGAAGTATTGCACTTTGTAGTCTGCTCATTATTTCTGCCAGCTCCGAGCGATTAATTAGCTGTACCTTTACGTAATATGTGGGTCAGACCTGGGCTAAGCTGCCCTGCAACATGGTACAGTATGTAGCAGAAGGCCTAGACCGAAGCTGAACCTTTCGGAATAAGCCGCTTTGTAGTGTCTGCCGTACTTGGACTACACCCCCATTCTGGCTGGTGTAAGGCACGTGGGCCAGGGTGCAGTGTGAATGCCAGTTCGGGGTGGGGACCCAGGCGGGTAGTGGGACAGCCCCACAGCAGACAGAGCAGCATATAATTTAGCTATTTGGGTGTGTCTAAATAGAGTTTGTATGTCCTCCTAAAAGGCATGGAGTTGGGTGACTTCACTCACAGTGTGTCGATATGCTGGGAAAGTAGCGTACGGCTTCAGTCCCAATTTAACGTAGCCACGCCACCTTCTCTTAGTATAGGGATTGTTACTCTCGTAGAAAAGAAACACTCAGATTAAATCAGTTATGTTTGCTATGCACAGCACAAGGGCAGCTTTCTACATAAATTCATCAGTATTAAGTATGGTAAACAGAAAACAGATGATTTCTACACATAAATTATTTTCAGGGTTACAGATGTGAAGTTCAGAGGAGCTGTTAAATGGGGCAGCGTGTATTTTAACAAAAATATCAGATATTCATCTACATTAGCAGTCTTCACTCTGGACCATGGAGAAGAAGAAGGTACAGAAACCAGACCAGGCTTCGTTACAGTACTCCTCTGCCAGTTTCTTTTGATCGATCTTTTCCGTGCATGACACGCCCCCTGAAAAAGATGGTTCCGGTCCGGATCCCGGTGCTTCTGCTTCGGACTGCGTTCCTGAGCGGTCCAGCCTGAAATGGCCGCTCCTGGGGGCTCGTCTGCACATCCCAGCTTTAATGAGCGCTTTTGGGTCCCGACACAGACGTTTCTGCTTCTTCAGAGATCGGCCGATTTGTTTCCAGTAAGTTCTCACATGGGACCTGAACAGGGGGCAGAGCGCGGGTCTGGCCGTGTACCGGCAGGTGATGCTTTCCGGGTCGGAACCGCACTTAACGCTGAGGGTGGCGGTGTCACCCCCTGCTGCCACCCAGCTGCACTGCACCCTGTTTTTGCCGGAGAATTTCCCTTTAAACACGACCTGCTCCTTCTCGCTCCACTTGTCGGGAGCTGAAGTCACGGGCTTCGCAGGCAGAGGTGCCCCTCCTCCACTCTCTCTGTCTTTCTCTTTCTTTCTCTGCCTCCCGGCGTGCCGCTGACAACCCCCCACCTGGAGAGCGATGCAGGCGAGCACCAGGGCAGCTGTGGAGTTTTCTAGAAGATGCATGCCGTCTTATTTTTTTTGTTATCTTAAACCTGCGAATGAACAGCAGCGAATCTCTCACCCACGTTGGAGATATACTCCGTTAGTGATAGAATACAATCAAAACAAACAGTGGACAGTTTGCATGACCTATTGTTTGTTAATTGGATTAATTACTAATATATAAATATAGTGTTTTAAGTATTCAAACAAATGTAAAATCTACTAGTACTGCTACTAATACTACTACTATCAATAGAATATAATACAACAGAATAGAATAGAAATCGTCATCCTGAAATCGGTCTCCGCTGTGAGTTATAATTATGTTTTGCCGGCCGAAAAGCTCTTTATCCTGCGCATGTGCAGAAATGGCATGTCGTATTTATACCTACCTCACTCCTCACTCCCTCATGCCCGTCGCCAGATCGCGTCTGCGGCCTTTCAGTCATCCCAGATGGTTAAATACCGTGGTTCAGAGGCTTAGTGGGGGGATTATCCCCCTCAACAATAACATATA
>JAODLC010000015.1:4181795-4194671 GCA_026781145.1 Hippopotamyrus pictus
TTTACTCAGAAGTACCACTGCAGGACTTGGTTGTCCTTTAGCAACAAAAACTTAATTTGAGCCTGAAAGGGTTAATTTACTCATTGATTTACTCTTACTAAAAGCCGTGTTCTTAAATACGTCCTCTATCCAAGATCAAAAATCAATAGACAAATTATGGTGTTT
Organism: Hippopotamyrus pictus; assembly: GCA_026781145.1. Taxonomy (NCBI): domain Eukaryota; kingdom Metazoa; phylum Chordata; class Actinopteri; order Osteoglossiformes; family Mormyridae; genus Hippopotamyrus; species Hippopotamyrus pictus. The sequence goes on from JAODLC010000015.1 coordinate 4,181,961, forward strand.
CTACTACCCTATTGTCATTTCTACTGGTATTCTACTGGTCCTATTTCCTGGCACCTCGATACTCTTCAAGAGAGTGTCCACCTCCAGGCTCAGACGCAGTATTATGGGATGGACTCTGACACACAGTGTGCAGCGGGTGGGAAGCCCCTCTGATGAAACTTGGTTTTCATAAAACGATGATGCAAATCAATGAAATTCATGAGCTTCTTTTCTGGCAGCTCACAGCTGCAGACTGTTGGGAAGACGTCCCATGAGCGGCCAAACGTCTCAGACTCAAGCTGACGGGTAATTATAACCTCGACGTTCAGCTGTTGGGCGTGAAACTGCGGGAAAGCGTGAGTGAGTCATCTTCTGTCGTGACACAGTGCAGAGGAACATACCAGGGATGGAGGGGCTTGTCCAGGTTCAGAATGGACCAGCTATCCTCACATTGAGCAGGTGGAACATCATTGGATACCAGCACCCTGAAACCTTAAGGTGGAACCGCTATGGATACCAGCACACTGAAACCTTAAGGTGGAACCGCTATGGATGCCAGCACACTGAAACCTTAAGGTGGAACCCCTTTGGATGCCAACACGCTGAAACCTTAAAGAGGAACCTTTATGGATACCAGCACACTGAAACCTTAAGGTGGAACCCCTAATGATACCAGTATACCAAAAACATTGAGATAGAACCCTTATAGAAACCAGCATACAAACACATTTAGGTAGAGCCCCTATAGACACCAACAGAATGAAAAACTTTAAGGTGGCACCTTAATTCTGCTGGCTACAGACATAATGCTTTGTTCCTCATAAGAGCAACAGAAACATTATTAGATTTTAGTATCCCTTTAAAGAGCAGGGCTAGGATTGACTCTGCCCAGAATGCCAGTCCCACGCAGGGCATATATACACACACCCACGACACACATTCACAGCCATACTGTATGGGCAAGTATCCTGACTGCAGAAAGCATCCCACACAACACTGTGAGAACATGCAAACTCAACTCACAGAGCGGAGGCACGATTTAAATCTCAAAGCCTGCCAGTGCACGAGAACAGCGAGTTACCATAACTCTCCACCTCATATATAGAAAAGCTGAAAATTTAGACATAACTGCACGAGATTAAACAGCGAATGCCTCCAAGTTAAAACACTCAAATATCGATTTCGTTTCCATGTTGGGAATTACCGGTGTCCTTAATAAGGCAAACATCAGTATTACAATGCATGTAACGCAGCACTGAACCAGCTCAAAGAAACGGAACACTAGCGACAGCGAAAGTGCAGTGAATTTAGCGACTGGATCTAGTGACTTTTTGGACAAACCTTAGCCGACAGCAGACCAAAAAATGCAAATGAGAAAACTTCTATTTGAAACGCGGCAGTATTAATATACAGTTTGCGTGAGTACAGAGAGTAAGAGAGAAGCTGACATGCAAAATGCTGACATCGTCTGACACCAGGCAGAATGCAAATATGACCACAGACTTTAGCTACTTTCCAATAAATTAGGTGGCGATACTGTAAATGTGGGCTGCAACGTTTTAGGATTTGTGTACTGACGTATATACAGTTCTCTTTTTAGTTAAACTAGGATAATAGGCGAGCGTTATGAATGTGAGTTCTTACATTTCTCAAGTTGAGTAATGAATATTTAGTTAAAATTCATCATGTCTTCGGTGTTCAGATGGATTTCGGCTAGCATGGTGAGGCAATAAAAAAATCATTTCGTCTGCATGGATGAAAGTTTATAAATGTATGTGAGAAATTAAAGACAATTAAAAACATTTGGAGAAAAAGAATATCACCCCGACCTAAATTTATTGGCACAACATCTCTACATTTTTGTACCAAGATGCACACGGATACTTCCGACAACTTCTGATATACTGTAAATCCTACAGAAAGTGTCATACTTGCTCCCTTCTGCATCGCAAAGGTCTGAAAGGCATGTAACACACCACAGGCCATCTGAGCCAGTGTGAAGCAGCTTTAAAAACTAATTTCAGCGATTGCTTGACACATTGTTGGCAGCATGCAATATGCAACCGTGACCTGCAGACGACGGCTAACCATGACATGACTGGGCGTCCCACTACCTTCAGCAGTCTGCCCCACTTCTGTCAGCTGGCTGGCGTGAGATTTTCAATTCGAGACAGTCTGCACACACATTTACATGTATGTAACAGTTTTATTACCTTGTAAATAGTCCGTAGGGTTTGAAAACTACCCTTAATTGCTAATTCATTACATGGCCATTCAATACAGCCTTGAATCCAGCGCTTGGATTTTGGGATCAAGTGCAGCTTGGCTGCGACGTAAAATGGTACAGGTTTTAACTGTTTAAACCCAATTTGCTCTGCATCTTAACCTAAAAGCCTCCATAAAACGATCGTGTGAATGTAGCTCATGCGATCCCCAGACGACGCCCGAAAGTGTGCGGCTATACGCACATCTCCCGGGGGAGGGGAGGGCTTCGGCTTCCGGCACTAATGGGATCCTTACATAAGCAACAAGCGAGACGTGGAGGAAGGTAACGCAGCAACCTGACACCACAACGAATGTCATATAAAACACATCTGAGTGTTTCATTCTGCAGAGACTCTGACTCAGATCCTGCGACCCTTATCTCAGTGCTGTATGCAGATATTCAGGCTATAGATTTAAAAATATGTTACTTTTAGCATTTCACTGATTCCTGAAAAGACTTTAAGCCAGGACTCATTCTCACTAATAATTGCTACTAAAAGACATAGAAGGAATGAAAAGTAAACATGTTCACTCCCACTTTGGTACAGATCCACCGTGTAACTAAAGTGTAAATTGGGTTTCTGTTGCAATACTTTAACTGAAACCCATTGGACAACATGTACCTATTGCCAAGTGTTCCTGTTTTACGGAGATGGAGACACGGGGTCCTGATGAATGACTTCGTTATTAAGATTATATATGCTTACCAGAAGATTTAAACAACTTGTACTGCCCTCAGTCTGGAAAAAAAGTGATATTTGAACTGTGCATTTGGATAATATTCAGGTACATTTTATGGCATGGTTTCTTGTCAGAGAATCCCATCAACTCTGACCCTTCAATTCAGCGGGTTTCTTTTGTGTAATTTTCCCCGTAAAGTTAGGGAGGAACCACTTTGGAAGATGGGGGAATGCTTTCTATATCATTTTATTTCATGCCGTTTTTTTGTTAAGTGAACAGTTTTAGTTTCAGCATATTTAAAATAGGTTTTATCTGTCTGGACCGAGAGACAGCTAGGTACGTATGCACGCTTTGTAGTCAATAGTTAAGTTGTAAAACAAGATTTATGTATGTAATCCTGACCACTCATAAATGTGTATTTCCTTCCGTTCCTGCGAGGAAAACCGAATAATCACTATATGTTGCTGTCGCTTACAAGTCCGATCTTTTTAGTGTGTGATTAATGTAATATTGTGTGATTTTCATTTGTATCCATAGACTAAATTCTGCAAAGTAGTTTAAGTTATTATTTTTCTTAAGTGTTAATTTTGTGTTTTCCTCGCTTCTCCTTTGCGGGAAAAGTGGAGTATGTATCTGCCTCCCTGATGTAAACCCCGGCCTGAAACGGACGGAAGATTGATCGTGTTATGTCATTAAAGGATTGAAAAGAAACTAAGGGCGTGCACGTCGACTGCTTCTTACGCCCGGGGTATCGGAAGAGAACCGCTACAGAATTTATAATAACCTACTGAGGCAGATAAGTGCATAGGAGTAAGTGTGATATGGGGGGGGAGGGGGGGACAACTTCACAATTCAAATGTAAAGGTCTATTTTAGGGGGGATAAATGAAGAAGCATTAAATACTGGGGGTACATGCCACCATAGGGGCTTCAGAGGGACATGGAAATACAGGCCCCAAACACCCCCCCCCCACCACCATCAGCAAAACCAACTGCATGATTGAAAGTGCCAACCAAGCAGGGGCCCAAGGTGACATTTCCTCCAGGGGGCCCAGGATGTCTTGCTCCTGCCGTATAACACCCCCCCCCCCTCCCACACACACACACACACACACACACACACACACACACACACACACACACCACCCCATTTTATACGCCCCTGGATGCAGGGAAACATGTAGCAGCAAGACAGACATTATCGTTTTTAAATCGCAGATTTTCAGGCAGTTACCTTAAACCCATAAAAGCATGTCTGATGTGGGACGCCATTTTTCTACACTTGCATTATTGAACGTGCACCTCTAATAGGAAAATTACAAACTGGAAAAGTTCAGTGTAGCGTCTAACGTGAATTTACCAGCCAGTTCCGGACAGAAAGATCCTCAAAATATTGCACCTGAATGAACTAAATGTGGACCCTGCACTGCAGGTTCTGCTCACGCCCTGCATGGTCTCCTAGTAAACATCTACCATGTCTCCCAGAAGGCTTTGGCACTGGAGACGTAAGGACACTGAGAACTGGGCCAGGCTGATAAAAATACAGATTCTGTGGTGGAGATGAAGCAGCTGCTCGAATTTTCCAGATGCGTTTCCAGGAGAAATGCCCCCCTTGCATTTTCTTGATGTAAACCAGTCGGGTTTGTGGATGACTAGAGTAAACATCATGTCAGAGCACCATGGAAACGGCATTCTGTCCTTTCCAACGCAGCGGTGCCGCATGTCCCATCATAGGGCATTTACCACCACTCAAACCATGATCTGCACTGGGCCCCCTGTTGGCCACAATCAGTCACTACACTATTCAGTTCTGCTAACAAGCTAGCTAGCTATGATATTCTGACTCTACTGTCTAGCCCAGGGGTCTCCAACTCCGGTCCTGTAGAGCTACCGTCCAGTAGGTTTTCAATCCTACCTGGCTTCTGATGAACCACACCTGTTCTCAGGTAAATACCAGGAGCAGGTGTGGCTCATCAGAAACCAAGTGGGACAAAAAAACCTACTGAATAGCAGCTCTCCAGGACCGGAGTTGGAGACCCCTGATCTAGCCATTTATTTAGTTTATGAAACATCTGAGGGGGGTGGGGGGGGGTCTGAGCTGAAGATCCTTTTCATGGCAAAGGACTATGAGGGGTTCCAGGGATTGTGTATATAAATACGTAAAGTGTAATGTTACGATATTCTTCTGTATATTGAATTTGCATTGTCCCGATGGTGAAACTTTGAGTAAACATTTCATCAGAATGTGTATGTACAAATATGACCTCACGTATGGCATGTGCGTGAAAAATAAAGATGAAACTTGAGATATGACATATAAGGCAGTCATCTAAATCAGTGAGAGGGTGGCACATCTGTACCTGATATCAGTGGCTAAGATATTTATATTTTACTTAGCATAATTAACAGATGCTTTTGTACAAAGTGATGTACAAGTGAAGGACCGACAGCAGGGTAACCCAGCGTCCCTGAAGCAATTTGGGTCTTGATAAAGGGTCACGGGGAGACATTGTTACTATGTCAGCTATGGGATTTGAACTCACAACCTAATGGATATGGGCACAGACCCATAATCCCCTGGATTATACACACCCCTTCCAGTTAAGGATTGACAACTGAGACGGATATGAGAGGCTCTTGGGTTTGAAGCGTCAGGACTCACGTGATGAGGAGCGAGGTGACGAAGAGCGCGCCGGCCAGTGCGCTTCTCCTGCAGTCGGCGTTCTTCCGCTGCCGCTGGTGCATTTCACCGCCACAGTTCTCGCAGCAGCGGCACACGCAGAAGCAGAAGCCCACCAGCGGCATGAGCACCATGAAGAGCACACCCAGTGCTGCACACACCAGGAAGCCCATCTCGTAGTGGGCAGCCTGCGGACACAGGAACAGGTGTGTAGCGTCCCTGACAGTGACTACTGTTACGGTACGCATATCAGCTACGGTAGCATCCCGGACGGCGACTGCTGTTACGGTCCTCATATCAGCCACCGTAACGTCCCGGACGGCGACTGCTGTTACGGTCCACATATCAGCCACCGTAGCGTCCCGGACGGCGACTGCTGTTACCGTCCGCATATCAGCTATGGTAGCGTCCCGGACGGCGACTGCTGTTACGATACGCATATCAGCCAGCGTAGCGTCCCGGACGGCAACTGCTGTTACGGTACGCATATCAGCTAGCGTAGGATCTAATACAACACAGACATCAGCTATTCTGGGATCTCATAGGATATAGACAGTAACTGCTGATACAGTACAGATATTACGATGTAATATGATGTTTACAGTAACATGTATAATAGTAAATGTATAATAATATTCCACTTTAACTGATCTGATGCTTCTAGACCTGAAACACTAACTCTGTAGCTCCAGACTTTATTTTGCAAAACAACCCTGAAACGGCAAGACAGAAAAGCTTTTTTCGGAGAAAGGAGGGGAGTAGGCGAGGTCAACCACAGGACCATAAGGGTCTACGCCAAAGCACCAGCGTCATGAAGTTAAAAGTATGACAGTTTCAGCCTCATTCCTGAGCTATTTCTGAGCAGTTTCCTCAAAGCAATTTAATTCCTAATTTATTTAACCTAATTTCTTCAGTCTGAATTTATGTCACTTTTTCTAGTTTAAGGAAATAAACATGTAAACAAAATTTAAAATGTGATGCATCTGTAGCCTCCTGTGCACATTTTGGATTGGAAACACAACAAGTGTATTAGCAGGGATAAAATTAATAGTGCAACATTTTATTATTAATTAGTGGAAAATTACAAATCGATAATCAAGTCCTAAGCATGCTTAAAACAAACACTGTGTGCAGGGCTGATTGGGGGTGGGGGGGTGCTGGCAGGTGGACAAACAAGTCAGTTTGGAGGGGGGGCAGTGAGCATTCAGTGTTACCTGGAGCATCAGAACAACGTTCTCTGGCTGAGGAGGGCACATGCAGCGGCATGCGAGGGGAGAGAGTATTGTTATCAGGTGGGAGAGAGTATTGTTATCAGGTGGGAGAGAGAGAGAGACAGAGGAGAGAGAGAGAGAGAGAGAGAGCCAGAGAGAATGGAGAGAGCCAGAGAGAATGAGAGACGTGACTTTTAAAAACCCTTTATTGTTACAAAAACACAAACACCAGTAAAAAAAACTCACATCAATCAAATCCACAAAAGCCATACATGCCACTCCCCTTTTAACAAATAGCCCCGCCCCTTCACACTTTCAGCACTAGCCCCTGATCATCAACAAGTTCACACAACACCCACCCTGTTCCCATACAGTCGAGAAGTCCTGCAGCAAAGAGTACGCATGCCCATCATGAGCCTCATCGCCACTAACCCACCATTACAAACTTAGGATCTGTTGATCCAGCTCCTCTGAGCCGAGTCAGCCAAACCACAAGCTTCCCCTGCCCCCCCCCAAAAAAAAAGTTTAACATGCACAATTTACCCTTCTCACACACCCTCAGAGAAAAATGCCCCGAACCCACCTCGCGCACTTCAAAAAAGAGAGACAGACAGAAAGACAACAAGACAGAGAGACAGAGAGAATGAGAGAGAGACAGAAAGACAGATAGAGGGAATGAGAGAGAGAGAAAGACAGAAAGAGACAGAGGGAATGAGAGAGAGAGAGAATGAGAGACAGAGAGAAAGACAGACAGAGAGAAAGACAGAAAGAGACAGAAACAGACAGGGAGAGATCACAGCTCAGGCATCAGACAAAATGGCCACAAGCATGGATCTTAGCCAAGATAGAGCCAGTATGCAGGAAGGGCCTTTCTGCAAGACGGCCAAGTTAGCATGAATCACTGCAGCCAGGCGTCCTGCTCTCTGTCCTCTCTTTCATATAAATACTGTGCTATGTATCCAGAGGCGGATTAACTTACCCGAGGCCCCTGACTGACATCAGCACTGACACTCAGATGTGGCCGATGCAGCCGTTGCATTCGTCCCGTGGGTGGGCTGGGGCCCGGGGCCCGGGCCCCCTGGGTTACAGCCCAGAACAGCCTACATATTAACCCTCCTCTGCATCTATCCTATCGCAGTGCTCATTTTACGGGATGTTTCTGTCTCCAAAAGGCAACATCATAATTGTCCTTGAACAGACATAGGAATCGTTTCAGCTGAAAAGCGACACATTTAGGGGGCAGGATCCGGCCCGTTGGCCGATTGTGGATCACGGTGGACAGCGACGCCGTTACCTTGCTGTACTGGGACTGGATGTCTCCATGGATGATCTGGACGATGATTTCTGCGAGGGAGAGGAGAACAAGAACAGTGTGAAGCGGCAGGGGGTTTAGTGCGAGGGCCTGGCTCCTCACAGGAGAGGGAGGCAGGCAAACGTGTTCTCATTAATTATCAGGCAGAATTAATCAGTGCTCACAGGCAAGGTTGCTCAAAATCACACAAAACCATGACATGTTACCTGTAAAGTTATTCTTGTTTCAAATGCAAACTGTGACATAAATGAAAGCTCAAAACGGATATTTATTACCACATAGAGTACACCCCCCATATGTTCAGAATGGGTCATTCCAAAAGACATTTCTGAACGTATGCAACCCAGTATGTTGAGAATGGGAAATTCCAAAGGGCATTTCTAACCATGATGGTCAGAATGAGTCTTTCTAGTGAAGGTTTGGGCAGACACGCACACAGCCCTGCACTGTGGCACCTGATTAGACGTGTTAACAAAACATGTGAGACCAGCAATTGGGAATAAAATCCCTCTGTTTTTCGGTCTGAGGAGTTCGTGCTGACATGCTGATGTGAGAGATGCAGCTTCCCCCGACGACACCCTATACCAGTGTTTCCCTATCCGGTCCTCAAGGGGCCCAAAGACAGCCCACGTTTTTTCTCTCTCCCAGCTCCCAGTAGGGAGCAAAAATGTGGACGTCTGGTACAGAGCTGGGAGGGAGCAAAAATGTGGACGGTCTGTGGGTCCCTGAAGACTTGGTCGGGAAACATTGCTCTATGCAGCTCTGTTCTGCCTGATACGAGTCCTTCCCTGAACACGTCGTTCTTCCCAAGCAATCTGAGCCCCCGACGCTGTTAGCGTGCCGATGTGAACACCACCTTTCCCTGGTTTAACCGGCTGCACAGTGATGGGAGAAAAATGACATTTGGCTAAATCTATACATTATGCCAACTTCTGTGGTGAGCACATTTTGAGATGAGTCTATTAATGAACTGAGTGACTGTGTTGAGGCGGGGGGGGGGGGGGCTGGGTTTGCATTTCACTCAGGATGTGTGTGCAGCACCTAATTTAAGCTTGTACTGAAGAAACAGAATCACCGCGCCTTATCTCTGCCAGTCTCAGGCCGTAGAGGGCTCCGCGTTCCGCGCTGCAGGCGAGAGAGCAGGTTCCTGTCTGGCTCCCTCATGCTGATCATCCAGGTGGGATTTTTGTCCCCTTCAACATTCAGCCTGTCGCGAGGGAATGGTGAGGTGGAACCTGCGTTTGCTTCGCAGCCCATTGAAATGCCTCGGCGGAGACCCCCCCCCCCCACTGCCCCGGTGGGAAGCAGCTGCGCTTCTGCCCTCCGGCTGCGGGTTTGCTTATGGAATCTGCAGGCTCTTCCCGGTTGGCAGATAATCAAAGCTTCCTGAAATGTTGCATCACTAAAACAGCATCTCTCAGGCCTAAATATTTTGCCAGCAATGCTGAAAATGCGTTACGGACGGGGCAGGAATGGCCGGGTACTGGCATGCAAGGTGGACCAAAAAGGGCACCCGATGCTGGTTATCCATGCGATACAGAAGAGGATCGGGCTACGGCGTGGTAAGATCGGGCCCCTCGCTACGGCGCGGTAGGATCGGGCCCCTCGCTACGGCTCCTTGTCTGACGCTGGTACCTGTGTAGATGTGAAGCTAATACTCAGTAAAGAGGGAGGACAGACGTTGTCTTGGCTATTCTGCCAGACGCTTCCCTGATGACCTGGTTTACATTCCTGGTCCTCTCTAGCGCTCAAGCTCGCTGAACCAGAGAGCAGAGAGGCTGTCTGCCAGCTGTGAAATCAGCCCGTCGATAGCGGAAAGCCTGCGGCGGTCTCTCCGTGCCTCTAGGCGTGGATGCCTCCCTCACGAGCTAAATCGCCTCTGTTTTATATCCAGACTCATTTAAAGGGGTCTTAGAAACGTCAAGCAGTGCAGCTCTGTGCTGATTGGCTCCCATCTTACACAAGGGCCAATGGGGAGCCAGCTGTGATGTCAATGACTGTGGGAAGGAGTCCAGTTGAGTCCAATTGATGGGAGCACCTCCAAGAGTCAGTCATCTCTCTCCATCTCTCTACCTCACTCACACACACACACACACACACACACACACACAAATAACAACCAGGTCCTTCTATAACACACCCACACACACCTGCTATTGTGACAGGCCTGAGTTACACCATTTGACGTGAAGAGGGGGCGAATAGACAGTTGTTATAATGAGGAGCAGACGAGGTTTAAGTTTATGCTTAATTTTTGATGCATTTGGTAATGAGTTGCCTTTTAAAAATCAGGACTGTGTCCCTTCTGTTCTGCAAAGTTGACGTGACAGGCCCATGTCAGTAATGATCATATTGCTGCTGGTGTGGTAATTTCAGCAATATTTTTTGTCTAATGTTGCCAATATTGATAACCAGCTAATCTCTGAACCCCTTGTTGAGCGGGGGGTGGTGGGGGGGCAGGGGACACAGGTTTCTCGGTGATGAAACTCACTGCGATCGCCGACGCAGATTCACAGACTGACGCTACATGTTTTTTTTTAATTCTGTGGAAAATGAAAGATCGGTCTGCGGGGGCCTGACTTAATAATGAATTATAAACGTGTCACGGGCCGGTAATTATAGGCCTGTTACATGTGCAGATTGAGCTGACAAAGTCCCTTGTTCTCCACTGAGGAACTTGACCGATCGCCTGGTGCCACCATGTCCATTATCACAGCAGTTGTACCTTTACCTTCGAATATCGATAAGGTTTAAAAAATGGCCGGTGATGTTGGCATGTTAACTGATATATCGCGCATCTCTACATATTGTTCATTCGTTTTTTATAAAGGCAATATGTAATGCAAAATAATGGTAAAGAGCGAAACATATTGCTGAAGAACAGGGCCAGTCCTGGGTGTCTTGGTGCGAGATTCTGCTGATCACGCCCCACTTCTGTCAGTTCATTTATATTAAAAACATTTCAGTAGCACTCTGTATATATACTAGCCAGCTCGCCTCCGTTTCACAAGAAAAGTACTGAAATAAAAACTTAGTGTAAATAACTGTAATGTCACAGAATGCAACCAGAGATCCATCGTTTGAGTTTTTCCACTCGCTCTTTTCCTCCCGTAATCTCAAGAATAGTGAGATTCTCAGCAGAATAAAAACTGGGATTCACATTTTAGCCTGAATCCTGCAGCCCTGCCACTCTTCTTATATTTCAGCTGCAGAGATAAACAGGCAAAACAACCATATATGTATCGTTAGTCAAATAACTAATCTAAATGGCAGGAGTATGCACAGCATGCACTGGGGCACGACGCCAGGCACTCATGGCTGGCACCGCTGGCAGGACACGCACCCAAACCCAGCAATTAGCGCCAATTAGCATATAGCCTCATTAAATAGATGACGGTCTTTAAGCTGCTGGGCTGAATAAGAAAACTGAGGCAAACTTAATTGCATTAAGTCCCTTCAAACTCACCCTCAGCACTAATAATGCTTCAACAAAATCACTCTCAGAATGTGAACAGATGGACCGTGTCGCTTCGTCCAACTAGATGTCATTAGAAGGAACTTGTCTTGTTACGTTAGAGTCTTCTGGGGCAGTATGGCCGAAGCGCATCTATTTAGGGGGCAGTTGTGAAGGTTATACTGATGTGAGCCCTAACCAGTCTCTGTGTCGTGGCACCAGAACCAACCGAGTGTAGAGAGTTTATACCAGGCTGTGAATGTGAAGCGGGCTCAGTCCACGAGGACAGAGATCCACGGCCGTCCGACAGACTGAGCACCGATTCCGTGGGGCCTTTGATACTTCCACCATTAACTGACCCGTACCACGAGCTGAAGGTTTTCAACTGCAAAGCATGCAAGCCGCATCCGACCCGCATCTTACCAGCAGGCCCGAAAGTGATTGGGTTAGAGCTGGTTAGGTCACCTCTACCTGATTGGTCAAAATACACGGGGACAAGAAAGAACCAGCGTTCTGCCACCATATGCACGGGTCATATGAAGGGGAAAGGCCATATTCTATTTATTATTCATTATCAGCAGTATCACACATTGCTATGTGTTTATGCGTTCCAGATAACTCGGAAATTTTCTGCTTAATAAAGTGCTACAGAAAGGCTGAATGGAATGTATTCGTAATGCCAATTTTCACAAGATGATGCCAACTCCACTAGCGTTCGATGCTAACACAACGGTGATTCTCTCAGATGTGCTGTAGCAGGTATTAGCACGTACACCGTGTGAACAGTAAATAAGCATCTCTTCAGTTTTACGTCACTGTCGCTCCCCAAACCCGGCAAGGCCTTTACCGGGCCGACCCCTCTGCAGTGGAAAACCGAAGCGAGCGGAACTGCACTGCAGCTACTGCCTCTTTGCAGTGCAGCGCAGTGTCGCTAACACGCAGACAGACACGCAGACAGACAGACGGCATGAAGGATGGCACTGTAACTTCAGGGTTTTGTATGGTTTCTATTTGTGAGCAAATATTTACGCTTTAATTCACGGAGCAGATGCTTTTATGCAAAGCAGCATTCTTTACTTCCCCCTGAGGAAACCATATCCTGGAACAATTGGGGGGGGGGGGGGGGGGAA